>OX328125.1:3277789-3628337 GCA_946811695.1 Gonocerus acuteangulatus | reverse complement strand
CCCTTTGCAGGCCCAGCCCGCACAGCACCTAGTGGTCTGTACGATCCACAAGCGTAGTGTAGTGTAGTCCCTTTGCAGGCCCAGCCCGCACAGCACCTAGTGGTCTGTACGATCCACAAGCGTAGTGAAGTGTAATCCCTTTGCAGTCACAGCCCACACAGCACCTAGTGGTCTGTACGATCCACAAGCATAGTGTAGTGTACCGCCTTTGCAGGCCCAGCCCGCACAGCACCTAGTGGTCTGTACGATCCACAAGCATAGTGTAGTGTAGTCCCTTTGCAGGTACAGCCCGCACAGCACCTAGTAGTCTGTACGATCCACAAGCATAGTGTAGTGTACCGCCTTTGCAGGCCCAGCCCGCACAGCACCTAGTGGTCTGTACGATCCACAAGCGTAGTGTAGTGTAGTCCCTTTGCAGGCCCAGCCCGCACAGCACCTAGTGGTCTGTACGATCCACAAGCATAGCGTAGTGTAGTCCCTTTGCAGGCACAGCCCGCACAGCACCTAGTGGCCTGTACGATCCACAAGCATAGTGTAGTGTACCGCCTTTGCAGGCCCAGCCCGCACAGCACCTAGTGGTCTGTACGATCCACAAGCATAGTGTAGTGTAGTCCCTTTGCAGGCACAGCCCGCACAGCATCTAGTGGCCTGTACGATCCACAAGCGTAGTGTAGTGTACCGCCTTTGCAGGCACAGCCCGCACAGCACCTAGTGGTCTGTACGATCCACAAGCGTAGTGTAGTGTAGTCCCTTTGCAGGCCCAGCCCCCACAGCACCTAATGGTCTGTACGATCCACAAGCGTACTGAGCAGACACTATTCAACCAACAGACCTCACTGTGCAGAGCAACACTGTCAAAGTTATTTATTCCGTCGAGAGTTTGAAAGAGTTTGTTTTGCCGAGTGTTGTGGTTTAATCTAACTTTTGCTTCGCTCTTTGTAGGGCTGAGCTACAGGATGGCAGCAACCACCAGCCTCTCTTGCATGTTAAACAGGATGTGTTACCAAAACCACTGGAATGACTAATTTTACCTCTACATTTACATTTTTTGAATTGTATTTATAATTAGTGTAAATATACATTTTATCTCCATAACTTATTGGGTTTTAGTAAGGGACCTTTTAAATAAGACGACAGATTTTTTGTAACAAATTTCATCAAAATCGAACCATTTTTGAGCTTGCTAGAGAGCGACCAGACAAGCATATATATATACACACAAATTTGAACCACCTATATTTGCGTGATCTATGGGGTCTGAAACGTGAAAGTTTCTAGTCGGCACTTTCGGATTGCGTCGTGAGGTCAACCTCATAAGTGGGTTCTCCCTATCTCCATAATTATAATTAGTGTTCAGCTCCTGTAAACTTCATATTCATAATAAAATTTCTTCTAAGGTTAATTCGTAATTTTTTATTTCGTTATTGTAACCTGTCGTGGTAAATAAGAACGATTCATCGCTTCAGGTTATCTACCTGATACCAATCATACCTAGCCAGTTTATCTACCTGATACCAATCATACCTAGCCAGGTTATCTACCTGATTCCAATCATACCTAGCCAGGTTATCTACCTGATACCAATCATACCTAGCCAGGTTATCTACCTGATACCAATCATTCCTAGCCAGGTTATCTACCTGATACCAATCATACCTAGCCAGTTTATCTACCTGATACCAATCATACCTAGCCAGTTTATCTACCTGATACCAATCATACCTAGCCAGGTTATCTACCTGATACCAATCATACCTAGCCAGGTTATCTACCTGATACCAATCATACCTAGCCAGGTTATCTACCTGATACCAATCATACCTAGCCAGTTTATCTACCTGATACCAATCACACCTAGCCAGATTATCTACCTGATACCAATCATACCTAGCCAGGTTATCTACCTGATACCAATCATACCTAGCCAGGTTATCTACCTGATACCAATCATTCCTAGCCAGGTTATCTACCTGATACCAATCATACCTAGCCAGTTTATCTACCTGATAACAATCATACCTAGCCAGTTTATCTACCTGATACCAATCATACCTAGCCAGGTTATCTACCTGATACCAATCATACCTAGCCAGGTTATCTACCTGATACCAATCATTCCTAGCCAGGTTATCTACCTGATACCAATCATACCTAGCCAGTTTATCTACCTGATACCAATCATACCTAGCCAGTTTATCTACCTGATACCAATCATACCTAGCCAGGTTATCTACCTGATACCAATCATACCTAGCCAGGTTATCTACCCGATACCAGTCATACCTAGCCAGGTTATCTACCTGATACCAATCATTCCTAGCCAGGTTATCTACCCGATACCAATCATTCCTAGCCAGTTTATCTACCTGATACCAATCATTCCTAGTCAGGTTATCTACCTGATACCAATCATTCCTAGCCAGGTTATCTACCTGATACCAATCATTCCTAGCCAGGTTATCTACCTGATACCAATCATTCCTAGCCAGGTTATCTACCTGATACCAATCATTCCTAGCCAGGTTATCTACCTGATACCAATCATTCCTAGCCAGGTTATCTACCTGATACCAATCATTCCTAGCCAGGTTAGATATGATACCTTTTAATTTGAATGAAAACCAACCACCCCTAGTGAGAATCGAACCGGGGAACCTTGGTGTAGAGATTGTAATATTCAATAGTCTCAATAATCTATAGGAAAAATCAACATAAGTAAAAAAAAAGGCCGTCACGCAGGAGCTGCATAACTAAGCACTTTCCTCAGAATTACTGTGGAGTGCATTCCTGAATAATTTGCTTAAAATAACCTAGATAGATAATTAAAAGCAAAACCTTAATAGCTCTGCTCTTTTGTATATTTTATGAGGAGCTGTTTCAATTATTAATTTTGTAATTAATTTCCCACCAGAGTTTTGTGTATGTGGGGTACTACACTACGTAATAAATAAACGAAGCTTCACATTTTCATCTATTAACCATGATGAATAATAAAAAAACTACATTTGGCGGGGGAATTTAAGCATAGTAAAAAGTGATTTCCCCCCCCCCCCTTCCCTAATAAACCCATTTACTTTATTTTAGCAACACATTTTTCTCTTCGGTTGACTACAACGAATTCCGAGTTTCGTTGAAATATAATAAAATATATATATATTATAAATATATAATATATATACATATATAATGATATATATATATATATATATATATATATATATATATATATATATATATATGCCCTTTAACACGATAAAGGCCAGAGTTTTTGTTTTGTTGCCACAAAACTTGTAGTAATCTCCCATCAAACGATTGAACGAGTTCATTAACCAACAAATTCGGTCTATGTGGAGGGGGGGGGTTTACTCCGGAGCCAAAGTAATTATTTGCCAATACCAGCCATAATTTGGGCTGTATTTTAACGAAACTCGGTATTTGTTGTGTTCAACTGAAGAGAAAAATTTGTTATAAAAATAAACTAGATCGGTTGACTAGAAGGGGGGGTTTACTCCGGACAAAAATTACTAATTTCCTTTATACCGGTCGTAATTTCTGTTGTAACGAAACTCATTATACGTCCTGGCTATCTAATAAGAAAGAAGTGTTGTAAAAATGAACTAAATCGGTCTATCAGAAGGGGGGGGGTGTTACTTTGTACTATGTTTGAATTGAATTCTTCCGCCAAACGTAGGTTCGCGAAACTCATCAAGATCAATAGATCAAAATGTGGAGCTTTGTGTATTCAGTACGTTGTGTAGTACCCCACATACACAAAACTCTGGAAGGAAAATAATTACAAAATTAATAATTGAAACAGCTGCTCATAAAAAATGTTTATCTATCTAGATTATTTTAAGCAAATTATTCAGGAATGCCCTCGACACTACCCAATTCAGAGGAAAGTTCTTAGTTATGCAGCTCCTGCGTGACGGACTTTCCTATAGATTATTGTGACTATTGAATATAACAATCTCTACACCAAGGTTCCCCGGTTCGATTCTCACTAGGGGTGGTTGGTTTTCATTCAAATTAAAAGGTCTTCATATCTCACCTGGCTAGGAATGATTGGTATCAGGTAGATAACCTGAAGGGATGAATAGTTCTTATTTACCAAGACAGGTTAAAATATTAAAATAAAAATTACAAATTAATCTAACAAGAAATTTTATTATGTCTATATGACTTTCACAAGAGCTGAACACTAATTATCAGGAAGAATAGTAGAGACGGTTCTACAATAGCTGATGAAGATTCTTTTCACAGGAGCTGAACACTAATTATCAGGAAGACTAGTAGAGACGGTTCTACAGTAGCTGATGAAGATTCTTTTCACAGGAGCTGAACACTAATTATCAGGAAGACTAGTAGAGACGGTTCTACAATAGCTGATGAAGATTCTTTTTGTTTCTTAGTTGTAGTTGTAAAGGTTCTTCTAGGCTTCTTGGTGGTTTTAGTGGTTGTGGTGCTGGTGATAGTTCTATGTAAAAAATCCATTGTATTCCAGAAATCTGTGTTACATTCTTTGCAGGAAAATACTGTCTTAGTGCCTTGATATTCTTTCTTACAAAAGGCTCTCCACCATGAACAATCGTAACAGGAGATCTTTCATGGACTTCATTTCCCTCCTTTAGTTTAAATGCCGAACATTTGGTCTCATCATAAAGACATTGCTATTCATCCGGGGGTTTGTCACAGTAACCATAATCACACTCATAACACTTTATACTCACTGCTGGATAGATGATACTGAAGATCACAGCTAACACTTTATACTCACTGCTGGATAGATGGTACTGATGATTACAGCTAACACTTTATACTCACTGCTGGATAGATGATACTGAAGATCACAGCTAACACTTTATACTCACTGCTGGATAGATGATACTGAAGATTACAGCTAACACTTTATACTCACTGCTGGATAGATGATACTGATGATTACAGCTAACACTTTATACTCACTGCTGGATAGATGATACTGAAGATCACAGCTAACACTTTATACTCACTGCTGGATAGATGATACTGAAGATTACAGCTAACACTTTATACTCACTGCTGGATAGATGATACTGATGATTACAGCTAACACTTTATACTCACTGCTGGATAGATGATACTGAAGATCACATCTAACTTGAGGAATTGATGGATGAAGGGATTTATTACTTAAACCTTTAAATCTTCAATGCTATTATAACATGTGAATTTCTGCATAATAAATTCTTGTAAACATCTGGTATAAAATATAAATATTTTTAAATTTTACCGTCCATTTATTATTAACTAAGTATTTTAGGACGGGTTAAATGTGTCCCGGAATAAGAATAAAAATGTTTTTCCTTTCCTAACATGAGAAGGTACTAACTCACATTCAACCCATGGGGAATCGCAGTTAATTGCTAAAGTAGGCTACACACGGTCAGGCAGGCCTGTCAGTTAGGTCTGAACAGTCCGTCTGAAGGCCGGTAGCCTGAACGTGAATATTCCGGCCGGACTGTCAGTTAGGACTGTTCAGGCGGCCGTAATGTATACACGTTCAGGGGACCAGCCTTCAGGCAGACTGTTCAGATCTTACTGACAGGCCTGTCTGACCGTGTGTAGCCTTCTTAATGAACATTGCTAGAAAGTTGGGAAGCTTTTCTTCTGGGATAGGATTGTCACCTTGTTAATAGAAAGCGAGGTTTGTTTTCACATTTTATTCTATAAATCTCTAGGCTGGAATATTTCTTCAATTTTCCGCTAGGGTCGATTAGTATATCTGCCTCTCTGAAAGCCACCAGTCACGTCAAACGACGATAGCTCAGCTGTGCAAATACTGTACATCCTTCAGAATCTACACCTTACTGCACACTAGGGAGACTATGGTCCTGTGGTCAGTACTATACCCCGGGGCTTGATTAGTATACCAGCCTCTCTGAAAGCCCCCAGTCACGTCAAACCACGATAGCTCAGCTGTGCAAATACTGTACATCCTTCAGAATCTACACCTTACTGCACACTAGGGAAACTATGGTCCTGTGGTCAGTACTATACCCCGGGGCTTGATTAGTATACCAGCCTCTCTGAAAGCCCCCAGTCACGTCAAACGACGATAGCTCAGCTGTGCAAATACTGTACATCCTTCAGAATCTACACCTTACTGCACACTAGGGACTATGGTCCTGTGGTCAGTACTATACCCCGGGGCTTGATTAGTATACCAGCCTCTCTGAAAGCCCCCAGTCACGTCAAACCACGATAGCTCAGCTGTGCAAATACTGTACATCCTTCAGAATCTACACCTTACTGCACACTAGGGAGACTATGGTCCTGTGGTCAGTACTATACCCCGGGGCTTGATTATTATACCAGCCTCTCTGAAAGCCCCCAGTCACGTCAAACCACGATAGCTCAGCTGTGCAAATACTGTACATCCTTCAGAATCTACACCTTACTGCACACTAGGGAGACTATGGTCCTGTGGTCAGTACTATACCCCGGGGCTTGATTAGTATACCAGCCTCTCTGAAAGCCCCCAGTCACGTCAAACCACGATAGCTCAGCTGTGCAAATACTGTACATCTTTCAGAATCTACACCTTACTGCACACTAGGGAGACTATGATCTTGTAGTCAGTACTATACCCCGGGGCTTGATTGGTATATCAGCCTCTCTGAAAGCCCCCAGTCACGTCAAACCACGATAGCTCAGCTGTGCAGGTACTGTGCATCCTTCGGAATCTACACCTTACTGCACACTAGGTAGACTATGGTCTTGTGGTCAGTACTATACCCCGGGGCTTGATTAGTATATCAGCCTCTCTGAAAGCCACCAGTCACGTCAAACCACGATAGCTCAGCTGTAACGTAATGTATATATATATATATATATATATATATATATATATATATATATATATATATGTATGTATACATATATACTTAGCGTCATTACCCTTGTACTATGACCAGCCCTTGGAGAGTGTATCGTGAAAAGTGACTTCTGTAGATTTGATTTTGCTACCTAATCTTCCTGAATTAGTTCTCAAGGTAAAATGTTTCCTAACTGAACGCTAATTAGAAAAAGGCAATCAATTTTCCAATCCGCTCGAATTACACCAATAAAGTTCCTAACCATTTCCCCCCCAATCTCTTCTCCCCCCCTCCTTACCCCCCGTCCCCTCTCTCTTCTGCTATTTTCTGTCCGTCATCTATTTGCATGAATTAATTATCCGAATTTCCTTTTCATCTCGCCGCCACTAATAGCCGCCAAATACACGACCGTGTGTAGTTTTAATGAAGTTAACTTGAATTCAATATCCTTCACGTTCATGATTGTATGTTTCTTTGTTGTCTCCAATTGGTCTAGACGGTATCAAGATATACCACAACATAAAGCAGTAGACGAGAAGGCTACACTAGCAACTCGTCCACCAGCAACGGACGTATGTTTCATGATACACCTGGATCTTCAGGCCTCATCTACAGGCATGTAACAGACAAACTGCAAGAATCTTGGTAGCGCACATGGTTCGAGTAATCAAGAATAATTTATTTTCTCATAATGGTGACGGTTTCATGATGGTGCATCCAAACATGAATTATGACAAGACAGGGTAGATCTACTTCAGTCATACACACCTATACATAAAGCACATTCTGTCTGACAATCCTATGGTTTTCCATAACCATTTCTCCTTCCACCAGACGTTTTGGGCTACTTAGACTGTTTCCGGCTGTCAAAACGGATCCTCTGCGGTTCCGAGGAGATTATTCTCTAACCTCTTCCACAACTCCCCCTACAACCCTGACCTCCCTGACGTCCGTATTGCCCCTTTTGTCAGCAAAACAGGGGCGGGGTTATCTGGTCGACCTTCCAAATTACACCTGATTTACCTCTAATCTACTGCTTCTGGACACCTAGGCCTGTCTTCCTCTTGCAGTGTGTTGCCAGCCTCCTTCAAACATTTTAGAGCTCTTTCATTAGTCCTGTGACGACCCAACATCCCGCAGAAGATTATGCTGGTGCCTTTTTTAACAACGCGGAAATTAGAAAGGTTAGGTACACCTAGCCTCGTAGGCAATAATTTAGATTTTCAAGACAGTGAATTAGTTAGGAGTTACTCTGGAACGCGTACCCTGTGGAATTGTAGGAGGGTGGTTAGGAATAACTGGGGTATTACCCCCAAAGCTATACATGGGATCTACTCAGCGATTGTAAGGTCGATAGTTACGGATGGATCGATAGTGTGGTGACATCGCTGCGGCAATAAGAGAATGCTGTGGTCCACGCAACAGGCTAGTAGGCCTTATGACCAAGGGTGCAATGGGCTCTACCCCTACGGGAGCTATGGAGATTCTACTTAACCTTAGACCAGTTAAGAAATTCATCAAAGAAGCAGCCTCACACGCGGCCTACAAAATGGTAGGACATAGATATAACGCGTGCGCATTTTGACTTAATCCGAAGGACGTTGCGCGATCTAATTTTCTGAATCCCATCGGACTATTAAGATCAGCTCTTATTTACGTCGCCTCGAACACTGAATCACGCTCAGGAGCTGGTGGATACACAGACCCGAACACATTATCATTATGTCATTGGGAAATTATGATACAGAGTTTCAAGCTGAAATAATAGCCATTAATAAGTTTGCGGACGCTCTCTATACAAACGCTTTACTTTACTCTCGGTGAGTCAAGCTGCTAGAAGAGCTATATCAATAAATAGATTAAGATCCAAAGTTTACAAGAGTGCAAGGACAGCTTAATCACCCTAGGCAGCCAATACCAGGACAAGCAAGACTGGGTTCCGGGCACAGAATGGAGAGAACGTTGATGAGATAGCAAACATTGCGGCATCCACACACAGTACCTTTCTCAGCTGAGCCATTATGTGGAATTGCACAGGCAGTAGCCAGGCAAAGCATTTGGAGATGGGCGGAAGATCAACACACGAAAAGGCGGGGGAAAAGATACCACTTTTAGACAGGCGAAGCATTTTATGAATTAGGCTGTCAAGAAGAGGACGGACATCTTTCTTAACCTCTGCATTATTATGATAGGACAGCTAACAGCTCACCCTGCAGGACACTGCAGATGGTGTCAACAAGAGGACGGACATCTTTCTTAACCTCTGCATTAGTAAGGTAGGACAGCTAACAGCTCACCCTGCAGGACACTGCAGATGGTGTCAACAAGAGGACGGACATCTTTCTTAACCTCTGCATTAGTAAGGTAGGACAGCTAACAGCTCACCTTACAGGACACTGCAGATGGTGTCAACAAGAGGACGGACATCCTTCTTAACCTCTGCATTAGAAAGGTAGGACAGCTAACAGCTCACCTTACAGGAAACTGCAGATGGTGTCAACGAGAGGACGGACATCCTTCTTAACCTCTGCATTAGTAAGGTAGGACAGCTAACAGCACTCCTTACAGGACACTGCAGATGGTATCAACGAGAGGACGGGTATCTTTCTTAACCTCTGCATTAGTAAGGTAGGACAGCTAACAGCTCACCCTACAGGACACTGCAGATGGTGTCAACGAGAGGACGGGCATCTTTCTTAACCTCTGCATTAGTAAGGTAGGACAGCTAACAGCTCACCCTACAGGACACTGCAGATGGTGTCAACGAGAGGACGGGCATCTTTCTTAATCTCTGCATTAGTAAGTTAGGACAGCTAACAGCTCACCCTACAGGACACTGCAGATGGTGTCAACAAGAGGACGGACATCTTTCTTAACCTCTGCATTAGTAAGGTAGGACAGCTAACAGCTCACCTTACAGGACACTGCAGATGGTGTCAACGAGAGGACGTGCATCTTTCTTAACCTCTGCATTAGTAAGTTAGGACAGCTAACAGCTCACCCTACAGGACACTGCAGATGGTGTCAACGAGAGGACGGGCATCTTTACTAACCTCTGCATTAGTAAGGTAGGACAGCTAAGAGCTCACCCTACAGGACACTGCACATGGTGTCAACGAGAGGACAGGCATCTTTCTTAACCTCTGCATTAGTTAGTTAGGACAGCTAACAGCACACCTTACAGGACACTGCAGATGGTGTCAACGAGACGACGGACATCCTTCTTAACCTCTGCATTAGTAAGTTAGGACAGCTAACAGCACACCCTACAGGACACTGCAGATGGTGTCAACAAGAGGACGGGCATCTTTCCTAACCTCTGCATTAGTAAGTTAGGACAGCTAACAGCACACCTTACAGGACACTGCAGATGGTGTCAACGAGACGACGGACATCCTTCTTAACCTCTGCATTAGTAAGTTAGGACAGCTAACAGCTCACCCTACAGGACACTGCAGATGGTGTCAACGAGAGGACGGGTATCTTTCTTAACCTCTGCATTAGTAAGTTAGGACAGCTAACAGCACACCTTACAGACACTGCAGATGGTGTCAACGAGACGACGGACATCCTTCTTAACCTCTGCATTCGTAAGTTAGGACAGCTAACAGCACACCTTACAGGACACTGCAGATGGTGCCAACGAGAGGACGGGCATCTTTCTTAACCTCTGCATTGGTAAGGTAGGACAGCTAACAGCTCACCCTACAGGACACTGCAGATGGTGTCAACAAGAGGACGGACATCTTTCTTAACCTCTGCATTAGTAAGGTAGGACAGCTAACAGCTCACCCTACAGAACACTGCAGATGGTGTCAACGAGAGGACGGGCATCTTTCTTAACCTCTGCATTAGTAAGGTAGGACAGCTAACAGCTCACCCTACAGGACACTGCAGATGGTGTCAACAAGAGGACGGACATCTTTCTTAACCTCTGCATTAGTAAGGTAGGACAGCTAATAGCACACCTTACAGGACACTGCAGATGGTGTCAACGAGAGGACGGGCATCTTTCTTAACCTCTGCATTAGTAAGGTAGGACAGCTAACAGCTCACCCTACAGGACACTGCAGATGGTGTCAACGAGAGGACAGGCATCTTTCTTAACCTCTGCATTAGTAAGGTAGGACAGCTAACAGCTCACCCTTCAGGACACTGCAGATGGTGTCAACAAGAGGACGGACATCTTTCTTAACCTCTGCATTAGTAAGGTAGGACAGCTAACAGCACACCTTACAGGACACTGTAGATGGTGCCAACGAGAGGACGGGCATCTTTCTTAACCTCTGCATTGGTAAGGTAGGACAGCTAACAGCTCACCCTACAGGACACTGCAGATGGTGTCAACAAGAGGACGGACATCTTTCTTAACCTCTGCATTCGTAAGTTAGGACAGCTAACAGCACACCTTACAGGACACTGCAGATGGTGCCAACGAGAGGACGGGCATCTTTCTTAACCTCTGCATTGGTAAGGTAGGACAGCTAACAGCTCACCCTACAGGACACTGCAGATGGTGTCAACAAGAGGACGGGCATCTTTCTTAACCTCTGCATTAGTAAGGTAGGACAGCTAACAGCACACCTTACAGGACACTGCAGATGGTGTCAACGAGAGGACGGGCATCTTTCTAAACCTCTGCATTAGTAAGGTAGGACAGCTAACAGCACACCTTACAGGACACTGCAGATGGTGTCAACGAGAGGACGGGCATCTTTCTAAACCTCTGCATTAGTAAGGTAGGACAGCTAACAGCTCACCCTACAGGACACTGCAGATGGTGTCAACGAGAGCACGGGCATCTTTCTAAACCTCTGCATTAGTAAGGTAGGACAGCTAACAGCTCACCCTACAGGACACTGCAGAAGGTGTCAACGAGAGGACGGGCATCTTTCTAAACCTCTGCATTAGTAAGGTAGGACAGCTAACAGCTCACCCTACAGGACACTGCAGAAGGTGTCAACGAGAGGACGGACATCTTTCTTAACCTCTGCATTCGTAAGGTAGCACAGCTAACAGCTCACCTTACAGGACACTGCAGATGGTGTCAACAAGAGGACGGACATCTTTCTTAACCTCTGCATTAGTAAGGTAGGACAGCTAACAGCTCACCCTACAGGACACTGCAGATGGTGTCAACGAGACGACGGGCATCTTTCTTAACCTCTGCATTCGTAAGGTAGCACAGCTAACAGCTCACCTTACAGGACACTGCAGATGGTGTCAACAAGAGGACGGACATCTTTCTTAACCTCTGCATTAGTAAGGTAGGACAGCTAACAGCTCACCCTACAGGACACTGCAGATGGTGTCAACGAGACGACGGACATCCTTCTTAACCTCTGCATTAGAAAGGTAGGACAGCTAACAGCTCACTCTACAGGACACTGCAGATGGTGTCGACAAGAGGACGGACATCTTTCTTAACCTCCGCATTAGTAAGGTAGGACAGCTAACAGCTCACCCTACAGGACACTGCAGATGGTGTCGACAAGAGGACGGACATCTTTCTTAACCTCTGCATTAGTAAGGTAGGACAGCAATCAGCTCACTCTACAGGACACTGCAGATGGTGTCAACAAGAGGACGGACATCCTTCTTAACCTCTGCATTAGTAAGGTAGGACAGCTAACAGCTCACCCTACAGAACACTGCAGATGGTGTCAACAAGAGGACGGACATCTTTCTTAACCTCTGCATGGGTAAGGTAGGACAGCTAACAGCTCACCCTACAGAACACTGCAGATGGTGTCAACAAGAGGACGGACATCCTTCTTAACCTCTGCATTAGTAAGTTAGGACAGCTAACAGCTCACCCTACAGGACACTGCAGATGATGTCAACAAGAGGACGGACATCTTTCTTAACCTCTGCATTAGTAAGGTAGGACAGCTAACAGCTCACCCTACAGGACACTGCAGATGGTGTCAACAAGAGGACGGACATCTTTCTTAACCTCTGCATTGGTAAGGTAGGACAGCTAACAGCTCACCCTACAGGACACTGCAGATGGTGTCAACAAGAGGACGGACATCTTTCTTAACCTCTGCATTAGTAAGGTAGGACAGCTAACAGCACACCTTACAGGACACTGCAGATGGTGTCAACGAGAGGACGGGCATCTTTCTTAACCTCTGCATTAGTAAGGTAGGACAGCTAACAGCTCACCCTACAGGACACTGCAGATGGTGTCAACGAGAGGACGGGCATCTTTCTTAATCTCTGCATTAGTAAGTTAGGACAGCTAACAGCTCACCCTACAGGACACTGCAGATGGTGTCAACAAGAGGACGGACATCTTTCTTAACCTCTGCATTAGTAAGGTAGGACAGCTAACAGCTCACCTTACAGGACACTGCAGATGGTGTCAACGAGAGGACGTGCATCTTTCTTAACCTCTGCATTAGTAAGTTAGGACAGCTAACAGCTCACCCTACAGGACACTGCAGATGGTGTCAACGAGAGGACGGGCATCTTTACTAACCTCTGCATTAGTAAGGTAGGACAGCTAAGAGCTCACCCTACAGGACACTGCACATGGTGTCAACGAGAGGACAGGCATCTTTCTTAACCTCTGCATTAGTTAGTTAGGACAGCTAACAGCACACCTTACAGGACACTGCAGATGGTGTCAACGAGACGACGGACATCCTTCTTAACCTCTGCATTAGTAAGTTAGGACAGCTAACAGCACACCCTACAGGACACTGCAGATGGTGTCAACAAGAGGACGGGCATCTTTCCTAACCTCTGCATTAGTAAGTTAGGACAGCTAACAGCACACCTTACAGGACACTGCAGATGGTGTCAACGAGACGACGGACATCCTTCTTAACCTCTGCATTAGTAAGTTAGGACAGCTAACAGCTCACCCTACAAGACACTGCAGATGGTGTCAACGAGAGGACGGACATCTGTCTTAACGTCTGCATTAGTAAGGTAGGACAGCTAACAGCTCACCCTACAGAACACTGCAGATGGTGTCAACGAGAGGACGGGCATCTTTCTTAACCTCTGCATTAGTAAGGTAGGACAGCTAACAGCTCACCCTACAGGACACTGCAGATGGTGTCAACAAGAGGACGGACATCTTTCTTAACCTCTGCATTAGTAAGGTAGGACAGCTAACAGCAAACCTTACAGGACACTGCAGATGGTGTCAACGAGAGGACGGGCATCTTTCTTAACCTCTGCATTAGTAAGGTAGGACAGCTAACCGCTCACCCTACAGGACACTGCAGATGGTGTCAACGAGAGGACGGGCATCTTTCTTAACCTCTGCATTAGTAAGGTAGGACAGCTAACAGCTCACCCCTCAGGACACTGCAGATGGTGTCAACAAGAGGACGGACATCTTTCTTAACCTCTGCATTAGTAAGGTAGGACAGCTAACAGCACACCTTACAGGACACTGTAGATGGTGCCAACGAGAGGACGGGCATCTTTCTTAACCTCTGCATTGGTAAGGTAGGACAGCTAACAGCTCACCCTACAGGACACTGCAGATGGTGTCAACAAGAGGACGGACATCTTTCTTAACCTCTGCATTCGTAAGTTAGGACAGCTAACAGCACACCTTACAGGACACTGCAGATGGTGCCAACGAGAGGACGGGCATCTTTCTTAACCTCTGCATTGGTAAGGTAGGACAGCTAACAGCTCACCCTACAGGACACTGCAGATGGTGTTAACAAGAGGACGGACATCTTTCTTAACCTCTGCATTAGTAAGGTAGGACAGCTAACAGCACACCTTACAGGACACTGCAGATGGTGTCAACGAGAGGACGGGCATCTTTCTAAACCTCTGCATTAGTAAGGTAGGACAGCTAACAGCACACCTTACAGGACACTGCAGATGGTGTCAACGAGAGGACGGGCATCTTTCTTAACCTCTGCATTAGTAAGGTAGGACAGCTAACAGCACACCTTACAGGACACTGCAGATGGTGTCAACGAGAGGACGGGCATCTTTCTTAACCTCTGCATTCGTAAGTTAGGACAGCTAACAGCACACCTTACAGGACACTGCAGATGGTGTCAACGAGAGGACGGGCATCTTTCTTAACCTCTGCATTAGTAAGGTAGGACAGCTAACAGCTCACCCTACAGGACACTGCAGATGGTGTCAACGAGAGGACGGGCATCTTTCTTAACCTCTGCATTAGTAAGGTAGGACAGCTAACAGCACTCCTTACAAGACACTGCAGATGGTATCAACGAGAGGACGGGTATCTTTCTTAACCTCTGCATTAGTAAGGTAGGACAGCTAACAGCTCACCCTACAGGACACTGCAGAAGGTGTCAACGAGAGGACGGGCATCTTTCTAAACCTCTGCATTAGTAAGGTAGGACAGCTAACAGCTCACCCTACAGGACACTGCATGTGGTGTACGAGAGGACGGGCATCTTTCTAAACCTCTGCATTAGTAAGGTAGGACAGCTAACAGCTCACCCTACAAGACACTGCAGATGGTGTCAACGAGAGCACGGGCATCTTTCTAAACCTCTGCATTAGTAAGGTAGGACAGCTAACAGCTCACCTTACAGGACACTGCAGATGGTGTCAACGAGAGGACGTGCATCTTTCTTAACCTCTGCATTAGTAAGTTAGGACAGCTAACAGCTCACCCTACAGGACACTGCAGATGGTGTCAACGAGAGGACGGGCATCTTTACTAACCTCTGCATTAGTAAGGTAGGACAGCTAAGAGCTCACCCTACAGGACACTGCAAATGGTGTCAACGAGAGGACAGGCATCTTTCTTAACCTCTGCATTAGTTAGTTAGGACAGCTAACAGCACACCTTACAGGACACTGCAGATGGTGTCAACGAGACGACGGACATCCTTCTTAACCTCTGCATTAGTAAGTTAGGACAGCTAACAGCCCACCCTACAGGACACTGCAGATGGTGTCAACAAGAGGACGGGCATCTTTCCTAACCTCTGCATTAGTAAGTTAGGACAGCTAACAGCACACCTTACAGGACACTGCAGATGGTGTCAACGAGACGACGGACATCCTTCTTAACCTCTGCATTAGTAAGTTAGGACAGCTAACAGCTCACCCTACAGGACACTGCAGATGGTGTCAACGAGAGGACGGGTATCTTTCTTAACCTCTGCATTAGTAAGTTAGGACAGCTAACAGCACACCTTACAGACACTGCAGATGGTGTCAACGAGACGACGGACATCCTTCTTAACCTCTGCATTCGTAAGTTAGGACAGCTAACAGCACACCTTACAGGACACTGCAGATGGTGCCAACGAGAGGACGGGCATCTTTCTTAACCTCTGCATTGGTAAGGTAGGACAGCTAACAGCTCACCCTACAGGACACTGCAGATGGTGTCAACAAGAGGACGGACATCTTTCTTAACCTCTGCATTAGTAAGGTAGGACAGCTAACAGCTCACCCTACAGAACACTGCAGATGGTGTCAACGAGAGGACGGGCATCTTTCTTAACCTCTGCATTAGTAAGGTAGGACAGCTAACAGCTCACCCTACAGGACACTGCAGATGGTGTCAACAAGAGGACGGACATCTTTCTTAACCTCTGCATTAGTAAGGTAGGACAGCTAATAGCACACCTTACAGGACACTGCAGATGGTGTCAACGAGAGGACGGGCATCTTTCTTAACCTCTGCATTAGTAAGGTAGGACAGCTAACAGCTCACCCTACAGGACACTGCAGATGGTGTCAACGAGAGGACGGTCATCTTTCTTAACCTCTGCATTAGTAAGGTAGGACAGCTAACAGCTCACCCTTCAGGACACTGCAGATGGTGTCAACAAGAGGACGGACATCTTTCTTAACCTCTGCATTAGTAAGGTAGGACAGCTAACAGCACACCTTACAGGACACTGTAGATGGTGCCAACGAGAGGACGGGCATCTTTCTTAACCTCTGCATTGGTAAGGTAGGACAGCTAACAGCTCACCCTACAGGACACTGCAGATGGTGTCAACAAGAGGACGGACATCTTTCTTAACCTCTGCATTCGTAAGTTAGGACAGCTAACAGCACACCTTACAGGACACTGCAGATGGTGCCAACGAGAGGACGGGCATCTTTCTTAACCTCTGCATTGGTAAGGTAGGACAGCTAACAGCTCACCCTACAGGACACTGCAGATGGTGTCAACAAGAGGACGGGCATCTTTCTTAACCTCTGCATTAGTAAGGTAGGACAGCTAACAGCACACCTTACAGGACACTGCAGATGGTGTCAACGAGAGGACGGGCATCTTTCTAAACCTCTGCATTAGTAAGGTAGGACAGCTAACAGCACACCTTACAGGACACTGGAGATGGTGTCAACGAGAGGACGGGCATCTTTCTAAACCTCTGCATTAGTAAGGTAGGACAGCTAACAGCTCACCCTACAGGACACTGCAGAAGGTGTCAACGAGAGGACGGGCATCTTTCTAAACCTCTGCATTAGTAAGGTAGGACAGCTAACAGCTCACCCTACAGGACACTGCAGAAGGTGTCAACGAGAGGACGGACATCTTTCTTAACCTCTGCATTCGTAAGGTAGCACAGCTAACAGCTCACCTTACAGGACACTGCAGATGGTGTCAACAAGAGGACGGACATCTTTCTTAACCTCTGCATTAGTAAGGTAGGACAGCTAACAGCTCACCCTACAGGACACTGCAGATGGTGTCAACGAGACGACGGGCATCTTTCTTAACCTCTGCATTCGTAAGGTAGCACAGCTAACAGCTCACCTTACAGGACACTGCAGATGGTGTCAACAAGAGGACGGACATCTTTCTTAACCTCTGCATTAGTAAGGTAGGACAGCTAACAGCTCACCCTACAGGACACTGCAGATGGTGTCAACGAGACGACGGACATCCTTCTTAACCTCTGCATTAGAAAGGTAGGACAGCTAACAGCTCACTCTACAGGACACTGCAGATGGTGTCGACAAGAGGACGGACATCTTTCTTAACCTCTGCATTAGTAAGGTAGGACAGCTAACAGCTCACCCTACAGGACACTGCAGATGGTGTCGACAAGAGGACGGACATCTTTCTTAACCTCTGCATTAGTAAGGTAGGACAGCAATCAGCTCACTCTACAGGACACTGCAGATGGTGTCAACAAGAGGACGGACATCCTTCTTAACCTCTGCATTAGTAAGGTAGGACAGCTAACAGCTCACCCTACAGAACACTGCAGATGGTGTCAACAAGAGGACGGACATCTTTCTTAACCTCTGCATTGGTAAGGTAGGACAGCTAACAGCTCACCCTACAGAACACTGCAGATGGTGTCAACAAGAGGACGGACATCCTTCTTAACATCTGCATTAGTAAGTTAGGACAGCTAACAGCTCACCCTACAGGACACTGCAGATGATGTCAACAAGAGGACGGACATCTTTCTTAACCTCTGCATTAGTAAGGTAGGACAGGTAACAGCTCACCCTACAGGACACTGCAGATGGTGTCAACAAGAGGACGGACATCTTTCTTAACCTCTGCATTGGTAAGGTAGGACAGCTAACAGCTCACCCTACAGGACACTGCAGATGGTGTCAACAAGAGGACGGACATCTTTCTTAACCTCTGCATTAGTAAGGTAGGACAGCTAACAGCACACCTTACAGGACACTGCAGATGGTGTCAACGAGAGGACGGGCATCTTTCTTAACCTCTGCATTAGTAAGGTAGGACAGCTAACAGCTCACCCTACAGGACACTGCAGATGGTGTCAACGAGAGGACGGGCATCTTTCTTAATCTCTGCATTAGTAAGTTAGGACAGCTAACAGCTCACCCTACAGGACACTGCAGATGGTGTCAACAAGAGGACGGACATCTTTCTTAACCTCTGCATTAGTAAGGTAGCACAGCTAACAGCTCACCTTACAGGACACTGCAGATGGTGTCAACGAGAGGACGTGCATCTTTCTTAACCTCTGCATTAGTAAGTTAGGACAGCTAACAGCTCACCCTACAGGACACTGCAGATGGTGTCAACGAGAGGACGGGCATCTTTACTAACCTCTGCATTAGTAAGGTAGGACAGCTAAGAGCTCACCCTACAGGACACTGCACATGGTGTCAACGAGAGGACAGGCATCTTTCTTAACCTCTGCATTAGTTAGTTAGGACAGCTAACAGCACACCTTACAGGACACTGCAGATGGTGTCAACGAGACGACGGACATCCTTCTTAACCTCTGCATTAGTAAGTTAGGACAGCTAACAGCACACCCTACAGGACACTGCAGATGGTGTCAACAAGAGGACGGGCATCTTTCCTAACCTCTGCATTAGTAAGTCAGGACAGCTAACAGCACACCTTACAGGACACTGCAGATGGTGTCAACGAGACGACGGACATCCTTCTTAACCTCTGCATTAGTAAGTTAGGACAGCTAACAGCTCACCCTACAAGACACTGCAGATGGTGTCAACGAGAGGACGGGTATCTTTCTTAACCTCTGCACTAGTAAGTTAGGACAGCTAACAGCACACCTTACAGACACTGCAGATGGTGTCAACGAGACGACGGACATCCTTCTTAACCTCTGCATTCGTAAGTTAGGACAGCTAACAGCACACCTTACAGGACACTGCAGATGGTGCCAACGAGAGGACGGGCATCTTTCTTAACCTCTGCATTGGTAAGGTAGGACAGCTAACAGCTCACCCTACAGGACACTGCAGATGGTGTCAACAAGAGGACGGACATCTGTCTTAACGTCTGCATTAGTAAGGTAGGACAGCTAACAGCTCACCCTACAGAACACTGCAGATGGTGTCAACGAGAGGACGGGCATCTTTCTTAACCTCTGCATTAGTAAGGTAGGACAGCTAACAGCTCACCCTACAGGACACTGCAGATGGTGTCAACAAGAGGACGGACATCTTTCTTAACCTCTGCATTAGTAAGGTAGGACAGCTAACAGCACTCCTTACAGGACACTGCAGATGGTGTCAACGAGAGGACGGGCATCTTTCTTAACCTCTGCATTAGTAAGGTAGGACAGCTAACAGCTCACCCTACAGGACACTGCAGATGGTGTCAACGAGAGGACGGGCATCTTTCTTAACCTCTGCATTAGTAAGGTAGGACAGCTAACAGCTCACCCCTCAGGACACTGCAGATGGTGTCAACAAGAGGACGGACATCTTTCTTAACCTCTGCATTAGTAAGGTAGGACAGCTAACAGCACACCTTACAGGACACTGTAGATGGTGCCAACGAGAGGACGGGCATCTTTCTTAACCTCTGCATTGGTAAGGTAGGACAGCTAACAGCTCACCCTACAGGACACTGCAGATGGTGTCAACAAGAGGACGGACATCTTTCTTAACCTCTGCATTCGTAAGTTAGGACAGCTAACAGCACACCTTACAGGACACTGCAGATGGTGCCAACGAGAGGACGGGCATCTTTCTTAACCTCTGCATTGGTAAGGTAGGACAGCTAACAGCTCACCCTACAGGACACTGCAGATGGTGTTAACAAGAGGACGGACATCTTTCTTAACCTCTGCATTAGTAAGGTAGGACAGCTAACAGCACACCTTACAGGACACTGCAGATGGTGTCAACGAGAGGACGGGCATCTTTCTAAACCTCTGCATTAGTAAGGTAGGACAGCTAACAGCACACCTTACAGGACACTGCAGATGGTGTCAACGAGAGGACGGGCATCTTTCTTAACCTCTGCATTAGTAAGGTAGGACAGCTAACAGCACACCTTACAGGACACTGCAGATGGTGTCAACGAGAGGACGGGCATCTTTCTTAACCTCTGCATTCGTAAGTTAGGACAGCTAACAGCACACCTTACAGGACACTGCAGATGGTGTCAACGAGAGGACGGGCATCTTTCTTAACCTCTGCATTAGTAAGGTAGGACAGCTAACAGCTCACCCTACAGGACACTGCAGATGGTGTCAACGAGAGGACGGGCATCTTTCTTAACCTCTGCATTAGTAAGGTAGGACAGCTAACAGCACTCCTTACAGGACACTGCAGATGGTATCAACGAGAGGACGGGTATCTTTCTTAACCTCTGCATTAGTAAGGTAGGACAGCTAACAGCTCACCCTACAGGACACTGCAGAAGGTGTCAACGAGAGGACGGGCATCTTTCTAAACCTCTGCATTAGTAAGGTAGGACAGCTAACAGCTCACCCTACAGGACACTGCATGTGGTGTACGAGAGGACGGGCATCTTTCTAAACCTCTGCATTAGTAAGGTAGGACAGCTAACAGCTTACCCTACAGGACACTGCAGATGGTGTCAACGAGAGCACGGGCATCTTTCTAAACCTCTGCATTAGTAAGGTAGGACAGCTAACAGCTCACCCTACAGGACACTGCAGAAGGTGTCAACGAGAGGACGGGCATCTTTCTAAACCTCTGCATTAGTAAGGTAGGACAGCTAACAGCTCACCCTACAGGACACTGCAGAAGGTGTCAACGAGAGGACGGGCATCTTTCTAAACCTCTGCATTAGTAACGTAGGACAGCTAACAGCTCACCCTGCAGGACACTGCAGATGGTGTCAACGAGAGGACGGACATCTTTCTTAACCTCTGCATTCGTAAGGTAGCACAGCTAACAGCTCACCTTACAGGACACTGCAGATGGTGTCAACAAGAGGACGGACATCTTTCTTAACCTCTGCATTAGTAAGGTAGGACAGCTAACAGCTCACCCTACAGGACACTGCAGATGGTGTCAACGAGACGACGGGCATCTTTCTTAACCTCTGCATTCGTAAGGTAGCACAGCTAACAGCTCACCTTACAGGACACTGCAGATGGTGTCAACAAGAGGACGGACATCTTTCTTAACCTCTGCATTAGTAAGGTAGGACAGCTAACAGCTCACCCTACAGGACACTGCAGATGGTGTCAACGAGACGACGGACATCCTTCTTAACCTCTGCATTAGAAAGGTAGGACAGCTAACAGCTCACTCTACAGGACACTGCAGATGGTGTCGACAAGAGGACGGACATCTTTCTTAACCTCTGCATTAGTAAGGTAGGACAGCTAACAGCTCACCCTACAGGACACTGCAGATGGTGTCGACAAGAGGACGGACATCTTTCTTAACCTCTGCATTAGTAAGGTAGGACAGCAATCAGCTCACTCTACAGGACACTGCAGATGGTGTCAACAAGAGGACGGACATCCTTCTTAACCTCTGCATTAGTAAGGTAGGACAGCTAACAGCTCACCCTACAGAACACTGCAGATGGTGTCAACAAGAGGACGGACATCTTTCTTAACCTCTGCATTGGTAAGGTAGGACAGCTAACAGCTCACCCTACAGAACACTGCAGATGGTGTCAACAAGAGGACGGACATCCTTCTTAACCTCTGCATTAGTAAGTTAGGACAGCTAACAGCTCACCCTACAGGACACTGCAGATGATGTCAACAAGAGGACGGACATCTTTCTTAACCTCTGCATTAGTAAGGTAGGACAGCTAACAGCTCACCCTACAGGACACTGCAGATGGTGTCAACAAGAGGACGGACATCTTTCTTAACCTCTGCATTGGTAAGGTAGGACAGCTAACAGCTCACCCTACAGGACACTGCAGATGGTGTCAACAAGAGGACGGACATCTTTCTTAACCTCTGCATTAGTAAGGTAGGACAGCTAACAGCACACCTTACAGGACACTGCAGATGGTGTCAACGAGAGGACGGGCATCTTTCTAAACCTCTGCATTAGTAAGGTAGGACAGCTAACAGCACACCTTACAGGACACTGCAGATGGTGTCAACGAGAGGACGGGCATCTTTCTTAACCTCTGCATTAGTAAGGTAGGACAGCTAACAGCACACCTTACAGGACACTGCAGATGGTGTCAACGAGAGGACGGGCATCTTTCTTAACCTCTGCATTCGTAAGTTAGGACAGCTAACAGCACACCTTACAGGACACTGCAGATGGTGTCAACGAGAGGACGGGCATCTTTCTTAACCTCTGCATTAGTAAGGTAGGACAGCTAACAGCTCACCCTACAGGACACTGCAGATGGTGTCAACGAGAGGACGGGCATCTTTCTTAACCTCTGCATTAGTAAGGTAGGACAGCTAACAGCACTCCTTACAGGACACTGCAGATGGTATCAACGAGAGGACGGGTATCTTTCTTAACCTCTGCATTAGTAAGGTAGGACAGCTAACAGCTCACCCTACAGGACACTGCAGAAGGTGTCAACGAGAGGACGGGCATCTTTCTAAACCTCTGCATTAGTAAGGTAGGACAGCTAACAGCTCACCCTACAGGACACTGCATGTGGTGTACGAGAGGACGGGCATCTTTCTAAACCTCTGCATTAGTAAGGTAGGACAGCTAACAGCTCACCCTACAGGACACTGCAGATGGTGTCAACGAGAGCACGGGCATCTTTCTAAACCTCTGCATTAGTAAGGTAGGACAGCTAACAGCTCACCCTACAGGACACTGCAGAAGGTGTCAACGAGAGGACGGGCATCTTTCTAAACCTCTGCATTAGTAAGGTAGGACAGCTAACAGCTCACCCTACAGGACACTGCAGAAGGTGTCAACGAGAGGACGGGCATCTTTCTAAACCTCTGCATTAGTAAGGTAGGACAGCTAACAGCTCACCCTACAGGACACTGCAGAAGGTGTCAACGAGAGGACGGGCATCTTTCTAAACCTCTGCATTAGTAACGTAGGACAGCTAACAGCTCACCCTGCAGGACACTGCAGATGGTGTCAACGAGAGGACGGGCATCTTTCTTAACCTCTGCATTCGTAAGGTAGCACAGCTAACAGCTCACCTTACAGGACACTGCAGATGGTGTCAACAAGAGGACGGACATCTTTCTTAACCTCTGCATTAGTAAGGTAGGACAGCTAACAGCTCACCCTACAGGACACTGCAGATGGTGTCAACGAGACGACGGGCATCTTTCTTAACCTCTGCATTCGTAAGGTAGCACAGCTAACAGCTCACCTTACAGGACACTGCAGATGGTGTCAACAAGAGGACGGACATCTTTCTTAACCTCTGCATTAGTAAGGTAGGACAGCTAACAGCTCACCCTACAGGACACTGCAGATGGTGTCAACGAGACGACGGACATCCTTCTTAACCTCTGCATTAGAAAGGTAGGACAGCTAACAGCTCACTCTACAGGACACTGCAGATGGTGTCGACAAGAGGACGGACATCTTTCTTAACCTCTGCATTAGTAAGGTAGGACAGCTAACAGCTCACCCTACAGGACACTGCAGATGGTGTCGACAAGAGGACGGACATCTTTCTTAACCTCTGCATTAGTAAGGTAGGACAGCAATCAGCTCACTCTACAGGACACTGCAGATGGTGTCAACAAGAGGACGGACATCCTTCTTAACCTCTGCATTAGTAAGGTAGGACAGCTAACAGCTCACCCTACAGAACACTGCAGATGGTGTCAACAAGAGGACGGACATCTTTCTTAACCTCTGCATTGGTAAGGTAGGACAGCTAACAGCTCACCCTACAGAACACTGCAGATGGTGTCAACAAGAGGACGGACATCCTTCTTAACCTCTGCATTAGTAAGTTAGGACAGCTAACAGCTCACCCTACAGGACACTGCAGATGATGTCAACAAGAGGACGGACATCTTTCTTAACCTCTGCATTAGTAAGGTAGGACAGCTAACAGCTCACCCTACAGGACACTGCAGATGGTGTCAACAAGAGGACGGACATCTTTCTTAACCTCTGCATTGGTAAGGTAGGACAGCTAACAGCTCACCCTACAGAACACTGCAGATGGTGTCAACAAGAGGACGGACATCCTTCTTAACCTCTGCATTAGTAAGTTAGGACAGCTAACAGCTCACCCTACAGGACACTGCAGATGATGTCAACAAGAGGACGGACATCTTTCTTAACCTCTGCATTAGTAAGGTAGGACAGCTAACAGCTCACCCTACAGGACACTGCAGATGGTGTCAACAAGAGGACGGACATCTTTCTTAACCTCTGCATTAGTAAGGTAGGACAGCTAACAGCTCACCCTACACAACACTGCAGATCTTCCGCTTACCAACACTACATGGTGTCGACTATGCTTTGAGGTTGAAGAAACTCCACACCACATTGTATGAAGATGCACGACGCTGGCAGCCAAGAGGTACCTGGACTTCGGAGCTGCGGCTAATGATAATCCAAGGAGGATACCAGAGCTAAGCCTTACAACACTTAGGAGGTTCATTCCTGTCTGGTACTATAACACACCGGCACATCGGGTAGTGCAATAGTTCTTGCAGGCCTCGGCTCGGCTATTCCTGGAGCTCTTGGCACACCCGTTTTAGCACTTTCCTCGGAAGGAAACTGGCTATTGAGGTTGCACTCATGACGGAATATTTGAAAAATTTCTTCAAATCTCCATCTATCCTTCCTTGTAGACATCGAAAATGACCCCCGTTAAAATTTATATAAATCTATACATATATGCATATATATATATATATATATATATATATATATATATATATATATATATATATATATATGTGTGTGTGTGTGTGTCTGTTAAGACGATAGCGGCCTGAGTTTTTTTTCTTCACGAAACGTGGTATATAGCGTTCAATTAGCAAACGATTGAACGAGTTTGTTAACCACCAAAGCGATCCACCGGGAGGGGGGGGGGGTTTACACCGGACCCAAAACACTAATTTGACCATGCCAGCCGTAGTTATTGCGATTTATATACGAAACTCGGTATTCTTAATGTTGATCTAAAGAAAGACATACGTTGTAAAAATAAAGTAAATCGGTTTATTAGGAGGGGGGGGGGTATACGTCAGATCAAAAGACGGAAAATGACGTTTTTCTTGTATTTATTAAGTAGTACCGTATCATGTATTAACATAACTCTGGAAGCAAATTATTTACAAAATTAATAATTGAACAGTTCTCATAAGAAATGTAAATGAGCAGAACTATTCACGTTTTTATTTTATTTATATAGGTTATTTACAGCAAATTATTCAGTACTATAGTCTACACTACAAAAATTCTAAGGAAAGTGCTTAGTTATGCAGCTCCTTCGTGACGGACATTTTATCTAATCTAATCTAACCCTTTTTAATCTAAACCTTACACTTCATGTACTTGATGTACCTTTTGTCAGCTGATTCTGTACACCTAGGCCGACCCCATCTAGGATGTTGTCCTACCTCCCTAAAACGTTTTAGAGTTCTTCCGTTAGTTGCGTGAAGAATTCCCGGTCTCCTGGCGAACTCAGGCTGGGTGTATCCATCCTCCATTACCGTCACAGCCCTAACACAATACATCTCAAATATATATCTTACTCCAGGCGTTGAGAGAAGGAAAGGGTGACTATCAAGCTAAGGGACGAGAAGCAACCAATGATATCACGTTCTTCGAAAGGAACCAGTATCGGTATCATGTCATTATCAGTAGGAATAAAGCTTAAAATAATCCTCAATTGTAAACAAAGCATTATTTACCGTTTGAACTCACTCTGAAATCCCTTTATAATCTCAGGTAAATGCTAAAACCTAGACAAAACTGGTGTAATTAGTCGGGGAACAAGCCACAAGGGCCCAGAAGGGCGGATACTGTAGAGGTATGTCATTCTTAACTATAAAGCACATTAAGGAGATAGTGTGGTCAGTACTATGCTCACACATGCAATTGTAAAACTATCGTTTGCTCCAACTTATAGTATAATTGTTAAAACACTAACCTAAAATAATTATTCGTTCTCGAAAATGATAACTAGATTTTCTCCGACGCCCCAAGTAGACGATGCTATTAAAAACTAATCCATTTCAAGCCCCAGCTCTATAAGCAGCATTAGCTGGCAGAGAACGTAATCTAGAAAATATATTAAGCCCCAGTTTTCCTCATTACATTTCTTAATACCATCGGAATTTAATGAAGGCATTTTTAAAAAGAAATTCTCGGCCTAACTCTCAATTTAGAAGGTTATTAAATACTTTTAATATGGTAGTCCTTTAAAAACATAGATAAAGGAACATTTTCCAGTTATTTAATGGGATACTAGACTGTGAGTTAGGGAGAGAACTACATTTTAAGAAAAGATTCATCAGAGAAAAATTATATACAGTCCAAATATTAACGTAATCAGGTACAGACACAAAGACAGATATTAACATACTCTTGGGATTCTTACCAGAAAACACACACACACAAATGTATATACTGACATTCAAAACCTTCATCAGATAGAAAAATAAACACAGCTATATAAACTTTAATAAAGTACTTTTTTTCGAGGTAGGCGGAAGGTCAATTAATAAAAACTTGACCACAAAGTTTCACCAACTTTATTCCGTCCCTACATGTTTCACACCTTTATTGGTGCCTCTTCAGGGGAAAAGTTACATATATAAAACTTACATCCTCAATCTGAGGAGGATAACCTTCCACCAGTACGGCCATGTATAGAATGATTGTCAAATATTTAAAGTTAATTTCCAGAAGAAATATAGTCTTAAAAATTAAAACCATCTTCCCACCCTCTAATTAAAACAAAAATTTTTACTTTTTGTCAAATAAATTCGTAAAAATCGTATTCAAATGTAATATTTCAGTTTTTTTATTTACCACTTTCTTTCTATTTTTTATATTATGGATATTTTCCTTAATTCATCTTTTCATTCTATTTCTTTCTTTACCTAATGTGCTAATATTTTCAAAATCAAAACTATGTTTATATTTTATAGCATGATAAGCCAACACTGTTTTATTCTCTCCTTTATCAATACTTTGCGCATGCTGTTTAATTAGTTTTCGAAGTAACTGTTCCGGTTCCCCTATATATGATTTATCACGGCTATTGCAGTCAATTTAGTAGATATTGTATTTAGTTTCCCTTAATTTATCTTTAATATGACTAAAGCTGTTTTTTATTCTGTTGTCATATTTCCAAGATATCCTGCCTATATCCGTAAATACGTATCTGTATTATTTTGTTAGAAATTAATGGATTAAAATTGAAGCGAAAATAACGGCATGGTTCTGCATTCTGATCTTTTAACAAACTACATCTTTATAGCCTAATTGTTCATAAATAGGATTATTAGATGACGTTGCGCTTTCCCTCACTTTATCTTTGTCCTCATCCGTTCGAATTATCTTGCTAAAAAATCATTAATTTTTGGTTGCTTTATTTTAGTTCTTTTTATGCTACTATTGTTTTCATCCAATCCACCACTCGATTCCCTTTTTCGTTTTAATCTATTACCACAATTCAATTTTAGACTTTCCGTAGTTGATGTGTTTTGCAATATATGCATGTCCGTGCTATTTGTTCATCATCATCCCTTTTCCTTTTTAAAACATTTTTCTTATCCACCAAAAAGAATTCATCTAAAATTTTAAAAACTTCCGTGTCAAATTGAAAATTATCTTTGCGCATATCAACTCCGTGCGTATTCCTTCCATAAGATACCTTTTTCTCTGCTCTTTTAATTTCCTTCTCTACCACCTTACCAGGATAACAATTTTTTCGAAACATAGACCTTAATCTATTTTTAATTTCCGGAAAATATTTTGGGCTTGTTCTGAGCAGAGAAGTTAAATTTCTATTGTAAACAAGGTTTCTTTTAAATGTTAAGGGATGACAGGAATAAAAATTAATCATTCTTCCCGAACTTGTCTTTTTTTGTTGCCATTTGAATTCAAGAGTATTTTCTTTTGTCCTTATAATTTCAACGTCCAGAAACAGCATGCGCAAAGTATAAAGGAGAGAATAAGACAGCGTTGGCTTATCAAACACAGCTTTGATTTTGAAAATATTAGCACTTTAGGTAAAGAAAAAAATAGAATGAAAAGAAGAATTAAGGAAAATATCCATATCATAAAAAATAGAAAGAAAGTGGTAAATAAAAAAACTGAAATATTACATTTGAATACGATTTTTACGAATTTATTTGACAAAAAGTAAACATTTTTGTTTTAATTAGAGGGTGGGAAGATGGTTTTAATTCTTAAGACTATATTTCTTCTGGAAATTAATTTTAAATGTTCGACAAATCGATTATGAATCAGCTGATTATATTTCGCCATGTTGGATTCTTTCAGACCATGATCATTCTAGACGTGGCCGTACTGGTGGAAGGTTATCCTCCTCAGATTGAGGCTGTAAGTTTTATATATGTAACTTTTCCCCTGAAGAGGCACCAATAAAGGTGTGAAACATGTAGGGACGGAATAAAGTTGGTGATACTGTATGGTGAAGTTTCTATTATTTCACCTTCCGCCTACCACGAAAATAAGAAGATTGAAAAAAGGGTCAGTTGAAGAATAATTTAATAAAGTAGGTAGTTTAAAAATAATAGTTATTAATTTGTCGTTCTTTTGTGTTATTATAGGAGTCCTGGAATTATAGGCAGTCATTGTCTATCAACCACTCACGCCTGCGCACCAACTTCAACTGCTTATCTTCTTTGTGTTAAACTTTAGAAATAGTCGGAGAGCTGGCAACGCACTTTTCATGAAGTGTTTTATGCACCCTGAAATGTTGCTGTAATGTACCTCTTAGGTAGATAAGAAGGTAAGTATGTGTTTCCTGGACATACCTTGGAACACCAGGTACTGCGCATAGGGGAAAGGTGCAAAACAATATTGCCTAGAAATAGTGTTTTATTCAGATGCCAACTATTATTAATGAATAAAATTGCAAATTAAGGCAATTTTAAAATTAATAATAAATAAGGCAGGCACTTTTAAGGGGGTTAAAATGTAAATTAAAAAAATCCCTAGTTTTTATTTTTAATATTAAATGCAGTGCTTTATTCACGCTGGGATTTAAACAGCGTCTTCAATAAACATATTTGAAAATAATTGCAAAAGGGCAGACACTTTTGTGGGGTTTAGTTATCAGGAAACAAGAAAATTAATGTTGCCTGTGATAGACTGCAATACACTGCGTGTAATCGTAAGAGTGCATGAGTCGACCGCGCAGTGTTGGTTGTTTTCTGCGCTCTCATTGGTTCTTGCTCACATGATCTTTTACAGCTGTTCCGGTTTTAATGGCAGCGCGAATAATATATATAATATTAGAATAAAAACAATTAATTTTTTTTACGTGTTAAACCACTTAAAAGTGTCTACCATATTTATTATTCACTAGCTGTTACCCGGCGCGCCATGCTACACCTACTTTCTGCATATAGAAAAGCCTAAATAAATTAGAAACCAAATAAGTATTATTAAAATCTAATAACACGAATCTGTAACTGTTATGAACCCGTGACCTCCCAACTGTGAGTCCTAGATGACTTTGACCTAACCTATAACACCCCCCGTATCAAGACATACATGTATACCAAGTTTCGTAAAAATTGGTCTATAGTGTGGATTTGCATAAGGGACAAACATACAGAAAGACAGCTGGTAGACGTTTTTGACTTAGCCTACGACACTCCCCAAATTAAGATCTACATGTGTACCGAGTTTAGTCAAAATCGGACGAACGGTGTGGATTTGTATAAGGGACAAACATACAGACAGACAGCTGGTAGACGTTTTTGACTTAGCCCACGACACTCCTCAGATTAAGATCTACATGTGTAACGAGTTTAGTCAAAATCGGACGAACGGTGTGGATTTGTATAAGGGACAAACATACAGACAGACAGCTGGTAGACGTTTTTGACTTAGCCTACGACACTCCCCAGATTAAGATCTACATGTGTAACGAGTTTAGTCAAAATCGGACGAACGGTGTGGATTTGTATAAGGGACAAACATACAGACAGACAGCTGGTAGACGTTTTTGACTTAGCCTACGACACTCCCCAGATTAAGATCTACATGTGTACCGAGTTTAGTCAAAATTGGACGATCGGTGTGGATTTGTATAAGGGACAAACATACAGACAGACAGCTGGTAGACGTTTTTGACTTAGCCTACGACACTCCCCAGATTAAGATCTACATGTGTAACGAGTTTAGTCAAAATCGGACGAACGGTGTGGATTTGTATAAGGGACAAACATACAGACAGACAGCTGGTAGACGTTTTTGACTTAGCCTACGACACTCCCCAGATTAAGATCTACCTGTGTAACGAGTTTAGTCAAAATCGGACGAACGGTGTGGATTTGTATAAGGGACAAACATACAGACAGACAGCTGGTAGACGTTTTTGACTTAGCCTACGACACTCCTCAGATTAAGATCTACATGTGTACCGAGTTTAGTCAAAATTGGACGATCGGTGTGGATTTGTATAATGGACAAACATACAGACAGACAGCTGGTAGATTTTTTTGACCTAGCCTAGGAGATTTCTCGTATCAAGACCTACCATTATTCCAAGTTTGGTCAAAATCGGTCAAACGGTGTAGATTTGTATAAGGAACAAACAAACAGACACGTGATTTTTATATATATAGATTGTAAAAATGTCTTAATTTTACATTAAAGATAGTTGGCTTCTGAATAAAACTCTATTTTTGGGAAATATGTTTTTGTACCTTTCCCCCATGCGCAGTACCTGCGGTTCCAAGGTATGTCCAGGAAACACATATATTAACTTGTTATATATCCAAGATGTACATTATAGCAAAATTTCTAGATACATAAAACACTTCATGAAAAGTGCGTGGCTGGCTCTCGGATTAAAATCAGTAGAACAGAAATACCGAACGCAATCAGGATGCCCGCCCCCATACAGGAGTATTGACTACACCACCGTTAATAATGATATTGTGTGGCCGGCCTGGGAGACTGAAAACCTTCTCAATGCATTTAATAAGTCATCTAGCAGAGTTAAACTTATTCTAACACATGTAATGTTACTAACATAACTCTTCAACTTTAATAAGTTTATACTCCGTGCCAAGGGTCGTGGGTTCGATTCCCACTAGGAGTGATGACTTTTCTTTTGAAAAAAGAAGAACTATAAAACTGATAATAGACGTTAAAATTTGAATAAATTATAACTTTATATAAAGCATTGTTAAAATAATAATAAAAACTCCCTTCCTATATTAGGTAATATCCCCGGAACCCTATGTGTATACTCGGAGATATAACCCAAGCCGCCATGATCCCGAGGGACATTGCTGACCCTACCAGGATTATCCCAACAAAAGCTGGAGGAAATTAAAGGAGCTTACTGGATTCTGGGATAATGGGGATTATGCTAATGGCGACATTCAGAAAGCAAACATCTTCAGGGATTCTGATATAATATTGTTTGTAGATCCCTCAGGGAGCGCGTTAGACACTATCTTGGATGCATGCTGAGCGCTTCCATTAGCGGGGAAAAGAAATTCTATAATTTATATTTTAAACATTTTATTTTATTTCTTCTATAAGCATAAGGTGAATGATTCATTTATATCTATGTTAACGTCCATTTATATGTAACGGAGATTTTTATGACGGGTTATAGGTTACCACTCTTTTCTGTCCAGAATAATACTAATACTCCTTTTTTCCAAATAAAATCCACCTCCACTAGTGGGAATCGAACCCACAAGTGTGGTGTGCAAACGCCATAGGTCCGAAAAAATCCGACCCTTAGAAACTGAGTACTCTTAGCGGGTTTTCATTGTTATCGTGTTATTTAAAGGCTTTGAATGATAACAGTTAATATTTTGTTTCATATTTCTCGAATTATTTAAATACCAGCTCCAATAAAAACACTCTCTCTCTCTCTCCCTCTCTCTCTCCCTCTCTCTCTCTCTCTCTCTCTCTCTCTCCCTCTCTCTCCCTCTCCCCCCCCTCTCCCTCCCCCTAACCCTCCCTCTCTCTCTCCCTTCAAGCATAGCAACTAGTAAATAGTTTTAGAAGGAATAGGATTATATAGAGTTGTATAAAGTTGTTAAAGTGTTTCGGTTCCTTATTCATGTTCCGTCAGGAGTTAGCATAATCTCTCTCCAACTTTTCCCTTCAACAATACAGAGAAACTGCTCAATCTGAATAGACTCAGATCATGTAGTTCTTGCTTCATACTTCAATACTTACAGGGCCTTTCTCGGGAGGAATGAATTTATCAAAGAACTTAAATATTTTTTTTATTTTTAATTTCAAATATATCTTAACAGAAATAAGAAAAGGTACTGATAGGTATTAAGAGATGTTGATTTGGTGCTCATAGATAAAGTATTTCTATTTGTTGAGACATTGAAACTATTCAGAACTACAGAATAACAAGATTTTATTTAACTTGACAAAGCTATAAATCGTTAGAAAAGATAGTTTTACAACATTCGCCTAAAACTAGAATAAAACATCCTTAGTCGTTTGCATTTAACAACATTCGCCTAAAACTAGAATAAAACATCCTTAGTCGTTTGCATTTAACAACATTCGCCTACAACTAGAATAAAACATCCTTAGTCGTTTGCATTTAACAACATTCGCCTAAAACTTGAATAAAACATCCTTAGTCGTTTGCATTTAACAACATTCGCCTAAAACTAGAATAAAACATCCTTAGTCGTTTGCATTTAACAACATTCGCCTAAAACTAGAATAAAACATCCTTAGTCGTTTGCATTTAACAACATTCGCCTAAAACTAGAATAAAAAAATCCTTAGTCGTTTGCATTTAACAACATTCGCCTAAAACTAGAATAAAACATCCTTTGTCGTTTGCATTTAACAACATTCGCCTAAAACTAGAATAAAACATCCTTAGTCGTTTGCATTTAACAACATTCGCCTAAAACTAGAATAAAACATCCTTAGTCGTTTGCATTTAACAACATTCGCCTAAAACTAGAATAAAAAAATCCTTAGTCGTTTGCATTTAACAACATTCGCCTAAAACTGGAATAAAACATCCTTAGTCGTTTGCATTTAACAACATTCGCCTAAAACTAGAATAAAACATCCTTAGTCGTTTGCATTTAACAACATTCGCCTAAAACTAGAATAAAACATCCTTAGTCGTTTGCATTTAACAACATTCGCCTAGAACTAGAATAAAACATCCTTAGTCGTTTGCATTTAACAACATTCGCCTAAAACTAGAATATAACATCCTTAGTCGTTTGCATTTAACAACATTCGCCTAAAACTAGAATATAACATCCTTAGTCGTTTGCATTTAACAACATTCGCCTAGAACTAGAATAAAACATCCTTAGTCGTTTGCATTTAACAAACAAAATAAAAGTTCATTTATTGTTAAATCAGATCAAAAAAAGGTCCGACTCGCAGGAACTGCGTCATCTTAGCGCGGTTACTTACATCTCGAAGAGATGGAACAGATTAGCATCACAAATCACAGGAAACTGACAGTAGCCAACTTGCACAGAAGCGGATAATTCTTAATCTGTATAAGTCAATACAATTATGTACTGAAAACGTACTTACTCTTCGACTACTGCTGAAAAGGCTCTATTCTAAACAACCAAAAATTCTTTGTCATTTGAAGTATCTTGTTTTACTAGCAAATTCGTTTTACTGTTATAATCAACTGTAAATTTGTGCTTCATGTCGAATAAAATTCAATTCTGTCGTGGGTTAAATCTTTCTATAAAATAAGAAATAACGATAACTTCAGTTGGAGGCTATGAGGAAGGTTATATAGATAGGAGAATTCAAAACAAAGTACGCATACGTCATCATGATTAGCCACAGCCATCTTGATTACCACAGCCACTCCAAACTTATTACCAATACCTTTCACCGTTTCTTAGCTTATTTTACTACAATACTAATTTTACTGATAAATGCAATTTAAAACAAAAACCACCCAATTAAAAAATGAGATAAACAAAGAGAAAAACCCTTTCAAAACAACAAAAAAAACACTTTTAAAGTTTTAAGCGCTTATATCTCTGATTGACGTTGCCCCATCGAATATTGCTTTAGAACCTTTTTTGTAGAGAATTTAGTAAGCATTCGAATGGTTACCTTCAACTTACTACGATTTCCCAACCGTTATCGAGATATTTACGAAAAATGTATGAAGATCCGAAAACTTTTCATGTCTATTAATAAAATAATTTTTCTCGCATACTTCCTTAACTCCAAATATAACCAAATTTAAAACATCTTAATTGGGATTAATTTTCATTTATATTAAGGATTTTTTTTCATTTTTATTTCTTAATGATTTTTGGAGACAATGAAATAGTGATTAGACTTTTTATAATTTTTTCAAAGATATTTAAGTTTTCGATCCGTGAACAAAAAGTCCGTCACGCAGGAGCTGCATAACTAAGCACTTTCCTCAGAATTTGGGTAGTGTAGACTGCTTTCCAGAACAATTTGCTTAAAATATCCTACATAAATAAAATAAAAACATGAATAGTTCTCTTTTAATTTTGTAATGAGTAACTGATAAATTATTAATTTGCTTCCATAGTTATGTTTACACATGGTACCTACTACACTACGTAATAAATACAAAATCCTCATATTATTGTATTTTGATCTAACGCAGGAACCGGATACAGTCCCTCTAGCGCTCCTTGCGGCGCCTTTGTGAACCTATGTCTGGCTGGCTTTTCTATTGAAATATATTACAAAGTAAACCCCCCTTTCCGATTGACCGATTCAGCTCATTTTTACAACACTTCTTTCTCCTGAGTTACCCACGACGTATACCGCGTTTCGATACAATACAGCAGAAATTACGACCAGTATGAGTATATTAGTAATTTAGGTCCGGAGTAAACCCCCCCTCCTAATGAACCGATTTAGTTTATTTTTACAACACATATTTACCTGTAGATTACCACTACGAATACCGAGTTTCGTCGAAATATACCAAAAATCACGGTTGGTAGTGGCGAATTGGTATTGTGGGTCTGGAGTAAACCCCCCCCTCATAATGAACCGATTTAGTTTATTTTTACAACACACATTTACCTGTAGATTACCACTATGAATACCGAGTTTCGTCGAAATATACCTAAAATCACAGCTGGTAGTGGCGAATTGGTATTGTCGGTCCGGAGTAAACCCCCCCTCCTTATGAACCGATTTAGTTTATTTTTATAGCTCACTTTTCTCTCTATATTACCAGTACGAATACCAAGTTTCGTTGAAATATAACAAATATTACGGCTGAAATGGTCAAATTAGTGTTTTGGGTTCGGGGTAAACCCCCCCTTCCGGTGGACCGATTTTGGTGGTTAACGAACTCGTTAAATCGTTTGCTAATTGAATGCTATATACCAAGTTTCGTGACGAAAAACAAAAACTCTGGCCGCTATCGTGTTAACAGACACATATATATATATATATATATATATATGCATATATATATATATATATATATATATATATATATAGATATATATAAATTTTAACGGGGGTCATTTTCGGTGTCTACTAGGTAGGATCGATAAAGATTTGAAGAAATTTTTCAAAAATTCCGTCATGAGTCTAACCTCAATAGCTACTTTCCTTCGGAGGAAAGTGCTAAAAATAATAACATTCATCATTCTTTTCCAAAACAATTTTTTTTTTCAAGGATATTGATTATTTCTCAGCTACATTTTTTCAATAAAAAGTATATATTTTGCTTTATAAAACACATACAAATTACAATTTTAATGAATTATTGTTATTTTTCTTTATACGTTGGATATTTTTATTATGTATGAGCAACAGTAAGTGCGTAATAAATAACAATAATTTAAAAACAAGCATTTAGGTGGTTGTCGAAATGAATAAATTAATAAATAATTAATACATTTTTTTTAATAGGAAAGTAACCATTTTTTAGTTTTCATAAACAAATGTTACCTGTTTTTAGAACTTTCTAATATATATATATATATATATATATATATATATATATATATATATATATATATATATATATATATATGAGGATGGTAAGGAATTGAATGGACGCTCATAAGTAAGGAGTAGAAACCATGGGTTTTTAATCTGACGCCGGTTGAGGAGGAGTTCTTCCAGGGAAACATTTATATAAAGGATGAGGGGGAATGGGGGGGATAGAATACGAGGGTAGAGTATGAAATAGGGTAATTGTTATGGGGGGGTGTTCCTAGGGGAGTTATGTCATTCTGAGGGGATTCCTAGCTATAACCGGCTGGCTACCGTATATCTCTTTCACTCTCACACATAAGCGCGCGCACACACACAAACACACACACACACACACACACACACACATATATATATATATGATTATAATGACCTTCTTAATGTCTTCTATGAAATACAATAAAATTTCCAAGTATTAAGAGAAAACCAAGTTAACGAAATCATCTTTTTTTTGTGTAAAGATACATTAACTTTTTTTAATGAATTTTGTATTTCTTAAAAATTATTTCGATTAAAAACTTCCAAGACTTGATCAGCTTAGGGAGGCCAATGAAGTTTAAGTTCTAAGAGACACAAATATAAATTCATAAAAAAGCAAAATTATAGGAGAGTGAGGGGGAGAACGGGAGGGGTGGGGGAGGGTGGAAGGGATGAAGAGGGGAGGGTGGAAGGGTTGGGGAGGGGAGGGTGGAAGGGATGGGGAGGGGAGGGTGGAAGGGGGAGGGGGTGTAATTAGTTACCGACTTCTAGAAAAGATGATTACTTGGAGTTTTCCGAGGGCCGAGGATTTGCTTTCATCTCCAGATTATCTAAACATCTTTCTTTTCAATCCTTATTCCTTCTTAGATATTAATCCTTCCGGCTTCCTGATGAGTAGGGGCTGAAGGAGGATGAAGGAGAGAGGATGACGGCTCAATGGGAGGGATGGTGTGGGTAGAAGGATAGTGTTGATTCATGGGAATCGCGTGTGTATATTTCAAGAGGAAGGAAATCTTTTTTTTATTTACCTCCTCTAATAGAAAAATTTGATTTTGATGTTATTAGGAGCAGGTTATCGGTTATTTCTACCATATCCTTACCCTCCATGGAAGAATGCGGAGGTGAAGGGAGCTGATAGGTCGATAGACGTCAAAGCTCTAGTGATAAGGCCAGCTGATAACAAGTCCCTAATGATAAGGCCAGCTGATAAAAAGTCCCTAGTGATAAGGCCAGCTGATAACAAGTCCCTAGTGATAAGGCCAGCTGATAAAAAGTCCCAAGTGATAAGGCCAGCTGATAACAAGTCCCTAGTGATAAAGGCCAGCTGATAAAAAGTCCCAAGTGATAAGGCCAGCTGATAACAAGTCCCTAGTGATAAGGCCAGCTGATAAAAAGTCCCAAGTGATAAGGCCAGCTGATAACAAGTCCCTAGTGATAAAGGCCAGCTGACAACAAGCCGCTAGTGATAAAGGCCAGCTGATAACAAGCCCCTAGTGATAAAGGCCAGCTGATAACAAGTCCGAAGTAGAGACCAGCTCTTGACACCTTTGAGGAACTAGCTCAAATCAACGTAATGGAAACCTCATATCCATCTCTCTCTCTCTCTCTCTCTCTCTCTCTCTCTCTCTCTCTCTCTCTCTCTCTCTCTCTCTCTCTCTCTCTCTCTCTCTAATAAAAGATCTTTCTAATGTATCAAAAGGTTTGTAAAGAAACTTCATATAATTTTCTCATTTGTTTCAATTGAAGAAGAACCACATTAACAATTAAATAAACACAGGCACTTACAATGTCTAAAATAAAACACAAACAGTTAGGTAAATACCAATCAAAATAATTGGTTGCTACCTATTAAAAGCCTTAGTAATCGTTTTAAATAGAAAACAAAAATAATATATATATAAGACACAACAAGGGTTAATTAATTAAAAATATTAAACGTAAAGCTAGAACCTTGAAAAAATTAAATATGATAAGCAATAGAATGCTAATTACAATGAAATAAAAATAATTAATTTAGCCTTAATATTCAAGCTAAAAAAAATTAAAATATGCAAAGTGGTCAAAGGTACAACACCTTCCACTATATATATATATATATATATATATATATATATATATATATATATATATGTGTGTGTGTGTGTGTGTGTGTGTTAATGTTTGAATGCAACTCCGTGAAAATGTGGCAATTACAGGATGTATCGCAAGTCAATGACAATACTCCGAGTGCTAAACTAGACAAAAAATATAGTTCATCACCACCAACCACACATATATATCTATCTCTATTCCAGGCATATGCAGTTCTATAGGTTATTTTAAAAAAACAAAAACAAAAAAAAAAAACGTTTTTTGTAGAGCATTTTCAATTTTCACTAAATAATTTTTTCAACGTTTTATTACAATTTTGAAATATCAGCATTAAATTTCATTTAAGGCTAACGCACATCCAATATACACAAGTAACTAATTCAAACCGCAATATCAATTCGAAAAGTATTAATTAATAAAAGCTTCTCGAACTAACTTTTCAAAAATAAAATTCCGCAGGCTGCCGAATTGCACAGAAGTTGTAGAATTTAATCAGCTTTCCAACGGTATACTCAGAACTGAGATCATATCTCAATCTCAAAAGGAAATTGGAATTTTAGTGTGAAAAAAGCATCAACTAAATAAACCTAATATTATGTTTATTTTTGTGATATACTCAGATATAAATGAAAATTAAATTGATCTTTCATGATTGTAGTAAGTTTTACATATAAGTTGAATAACCAAAAAAAATTAATGAGATTCCAAAATTAAACGCGTCACACAGCTGATGTAGTCCTTGTAATCTCATCATGGTTCTTGGAACTGGCCTCTTTACAGAACACACTGACTACACCTGGTCACACAGCTGATGTAGTCCTTGTAATCTCATCGTGGTTCTTGGAACTGGCCTCTTTACAGAACACACTGACGACACCTGGTCACACAGCTGATGTAGTCCTTGTAATCTCATCATGGTTCTTACAACTGGCCTCTTTACAGAACACACTGACGACACCTGGTCACACAGCTGATGTAGTCCTTGTAATCTCATCATGGTTCTTGGAACTGGCCTCTTTACAGAACACACTGACAACATCTGGTCACACAGCTGATGTAGTCCTTGTAATCTCATCATGGTTCTTGGAACTGGCCTCTTTACAGAACACACTGACGACACCTGGTCACACAGCTGATGTAGTCCTTGTAATCTTATCATGGTTCTTGGAACTGGCCTCTTTACAGAACACACTGACAACATCTGGTCACACAGCTGATGTAGTCCTTGTAATCTCATCATGGTTCTTACAACTGGCCTCTTTACAGAACACACTGACGACACCTGGTCACACAGCTGATGTAGACCTTGTAATCTCATCATGGTTCTTACAACTGGCCTCTTTACAGAACACACTGACGACACCTGGTCACACAGCTGATGTAGTCCTTGTAATCTCATCATGGTTCTTGGAACTGGCCTCTTTACAGAACACACTGACGACACCTGGTCACACAGCTGATGTAGTCCTTGTAATCTCATCATGGTTCTTACAACTGGCCTCTTTACAGAACACACTGACGACACCTGGTCACACAGCTGATGTAGTCCTTGTAATCTCATCATGGTTCTTGGAACTGGCCTCTTTACAGAACACACTGACGACACCTGGTCACACAGCTGATGTAGTCCTTGTAATCTCATCGTGGTTCTTGGAACTGGCCTCTTTACAGAACACACTGACGACACCTGGTCACACAGCTGATGTAGTCCTTGTAATCTCATCATGGTTCTTACAACTGGCCTCTTTACAGAACACACTGACGACACCTGGTCACACAGCTGATGTAGTCCTTGTAATCTCATCATGGTTCTTGGAACTGGCCTCTTTACAGAACACACTGACGACACCTGGTCACACAGCTGATGTAGTCCTTGTAATCTCATCATGGTTCTTACAACTGGCCTCTTTACAGAACACACTGACGACACCTGGTCACACAGCTGATGTAGTCCTTGTAATCTCATCATGGTTCTTACAACTGGCCTCTTTACAGAACACACTGACGACACCTGGTCACACAGCTGATGTAGTCCTTGTAATCTCATCATGGTTCTTGGAACTGGCCTCTTTACAGAACACACTGACGACACCTGGTCACACAGCTGATGTAGTCCTTGTAATCTCATCATGGTTCTTACAACTGGCCTCTTTACAGAACACACTGACGACACCTGGTCACACAGCTGATGTAGTCCTTGTAATCTCATCATGGTTCTTACAACTGGCCTCTTTACAGAACACACTGACGACACCTGGTCACACAGCTGATGTAGCCCTTGTAATCTCATCATGGTTCTTGGAACTGGCCTCTTTACAGAACACACTGACGACACCTGGTCACACAGCTGATGTAGTCCTTGTAATCTCATCATGGTTAGCTCTCATTTCCAGAAATTATTCGCAAATCCTTGCTATCAGATGGATGTTTATGTCATAAATGGGGGCTTTCTATACATAGGTGCTGTTGGCTCAAGTTCCAAATGTACAAAGTACCCATTTATATATATATATATATATATATATATATATATATATATATATATATATATATATATAGTTATACAATTATGTATAATGCTTTCTCATCTTTTTTAGCAGAGATTCCTTTAATGCTTCCCTAAGATATAAATGTTTGAAGCGTTCTCCAGGATGCTAAGAGTAGGACTATACAGGCTATGAATCGGACAATCCATGCCTGTTCTAGAAAGGCTGTACATTATGAGGATTCTGTTTCGCGTCAACCCACGGGGGGGGGGCAAAGCCAGTTGGCTTTTCCCTTCAGCTTTTTCCATTTTAATCTCTTTTTGTCTTTGCGGTTTTTCCCGGCGCTCTGGGCATAAAATTGGATTACAAAAATGGAGAAAATTATTCCCTTGGAGCCATTCTTTCGACCTCTTTGTTTTCCCTGCTTTGTTTATGACGCCCTCTGTGGCGGAGTCGAGAATTATGAATTGTTATTTTAAAACAAAAGAGACATTCCTATTGTTGTATATTTTATATATTTAAATTAGTTCACGATTACATCTTGCATTTCCTAAAACATACAGTTCGTCTGATTTCTATTACAAGCGAATAGTACCTTGTGCATACAGTTCGTCTGATTTCCATTACAAGCGAATTCCTTGTGCGATCAAAATCAAATTTATTTTCTTGAATTTATATATAAAAAATAAATCAATACTTTTCAATTCTTTATTTCAAACTATTTAAATGGGAAGTTAAAGTATCGATATAATAAGTTTCAATTCTTCGAAAAAAAATGGCGGCGCTGTGTCTGATGAACGCCTACCCTCTTTTTTCACGGGCGATTGTCTGCAGGTGGCAAGTTTTAATCTAGAACGAAAAACTAAAATTATTTCGAAACAAGAAGGTTAAATTGAGTAAAAGAGGTAGGATTTTTAAGAAATATTAAATTTTTCGAAAATGGTTAACAATCATTCATTTTTTTATAAAAAAAAAAAAAAATCGGTCATAAAATCGTTATAATTCAATGAATCGAAAACCCCTACGTACTTAACTAGTAAATATCATTAGGAAGCTGAAGTTAAAATTTGAAGTTGATCGAGTGAAAATTGAAGACGCCAGAATATCGCCCGATTTGTAAAACATAGTTTGGAGAAGACGTCTTAAAAGTTACAACTCAGCATCGGCTTCAGGACTACACTCAGAAAATCGTATTTTTTGCACAATTTAGAAACATTTTCTGCTCGTATATACTCTTGGATATCATTTTTGATTAGTTAGGGAAGAATTTTACTACATAAAAACAATTGCTACGTAAAAAAAAAAAAAAAAAAAAAAAAAAAAAAAAAAAAAAAAAAAAAAAAAAAACTAACGTTAGTAAACTAAACTAACTAAAACGTTTTCTCTAACTAAAACTAAAATAATTTATTTTTAATTTTAGTTTTAGTTTTAGTTTTAGATTTGTATAATTATTAATCATGTGGACTCCGTTTTTAGTAAGGTAATTAGTTTAGTTTAGTAAAAGAGACCTAAATTTGTGATTTTAGTTTAGTTTTAGATTTTAGTTTACTAATTTAGTTTATCAAAGTTTGTTTATCATTGTTTGCAAATCACGAGAAAAAGCCACAATTTCTTATTCTGAAGCAAGTACTATTAGTTTTAATAATTTACTTAAGTATCGAAATAACATATGATTTATATTAATTCATGTTATTTTAGTAAAACTAAACTAAACTAAAGCTTTAATTTAGTTTTTAGTCAATTCCCAAAGATTTAGTTTTAGTTATAGTTTAGTTAAAATCCATTAATTAGTACAATTTTAGTTTTAGTTTTTTTTTTAGGTTGCAATTTTTAGTTTAGTTTTACTTTATTCCAAAAAGTGAATTCAGTTTTAATTTTAGTTTTGCCCAACATTACAGGATAGTATTACCCCTTGAATACATGTACATACGTTGCTATACTTACACGTTGGGGAGGACACGCTAATTATTTAGGGAAATCTCTTTGGAAGAACTCAAACAACAATACTTAAGGTACGAGTAAATCGAAAAACCACCGGAACATTTTTTTTAAATATATAAAAATGCAAGAAATTACATTAAAACACCTTATTTTGAACATCACTTCTCACCATAAATATTTCACTTATTTATTAGCATAAATTTGCTTTAGCGATCACTAAACTGAAAAAAAAAGTTACAAAAAGTGTCCTCTAGCGTTCGCGCAAGCGCGGTGGCCATGTACGAAAAAGAAGACAGTAAGTTGTACAGTACATTACACAGTTTTGTTGGGTGGAGCTAAAGCATATTTATGTTCCTTAATTTAAGCAGAAGGCTCTAAACGAAATTAATCTTTTTTTTTCCCCATTCCATTTTACCTCCTGAAGAGAATATATAGGTGAAGATGTTTTACTTAAAACACGTTCCCCCAAAGATGCATCAAAATGGTGCGAAACATGTAGGGAAGTAAAAGTAATATTTTGGAAGTATTTTTGATCTTAAATGAAGGTTCCAAAATAGTTTCAATTCAAAAGTAAAATTCTCTTGCATTGTTAATATGAAATAACCATTGGAGTATGTGATTGTGGAAAGATAATCGACCGTTGATATTGATAAGTTCTAGATGTTCGGAGCTCGGTCATGTGTTATATTTATGTCAAATGTATTACTTGACATGGAAGCCTTATTCATGGCTATGGAGACGAGAGAGAGAGAGAGCATTTCCGTTTTGTGGAAGCTACATTTATCAGGAAATATCAAGCCAAAACGGTGACATATCGCTCACTTCAGTTAAAAAAGATAGTTTTATTAAACACATGACAGAACCCCGATCATAAGTCTATGTGGTATAGAAAAGGTAGAGAGAGATGGTTTAGCTGTCAAGACCCTGCATAATAAGATACTAGCTGTCAAGATGAAAAAACACCTTCACTCCTATCTCTACCTATCCTCACAAGGTGTAGAAAAGGTAGAGAGAGATGGTTTAGCTGTCAAGACCCTGCATAATGAGATACTAGCTGTCAAGATGAAACAACACCTTCACTCCTATCTCTACCTATCCTCACAAGGTGTAGAAAAGGTAGAGAGAGATGGTTTAGCTGTCAAGACCCTGCATAATGAGATACTAGCTGTCAAGATGAAACAACACCTTCACTCCTATCTCTACCTATCCTCACAAGGTGTAGAAAAGGTAGAGAGAGATGGTTTAGCTGTCAAGACCCTGCATAATGAGATACTAGCTGTCAAGATGAAACAACACCTTCACTCCTATCTCTACCAATCCTCACATGGTGTAGAAAAGGTAGAGAGAGATGGTTTAGCTGTCAAGATCCTGCATAATGGGATACTAGCTGTCAAGATGAAACAACACCTTCACTCCTATCTCTACCTATCCTCACAAGGTGTAGAACAGGTAGAGAGAGATGGTTTAGCTGTCAAGATCCTGCATAATGAGATACTAGCTGTCAAGATGAAACAACACCTTCACTCCTATCTCTACCTATCCTCACAAGGTGTAGAAAAGGTAGAGAGAGATGGTTTAGCTGTCAAGATCCTGCATAATGGGATACTAGCTTTCAAGATGAAACAACACCTTCACTCCTATCTCTACCTATCCTAAGAAGGTGTAGAAAAGGTAGAGAGAGATGGTTTAGCTGTCAAGATCCTGCATAATGGGATACTAGCTTTCAAGATGAAACAACACCTTCACTCCTATCTCTACCTATCCTAAGAAGGTGTAGAAAAGGTAGAGAGAGATGGTTTAGCTGTCAAGATCCTGCATAATGGGATACTAGCTTTCAAGATGAAACAACACCTTCACTCCTATCTCTACCTATCCTAAGAAGGTGTAGAAAAGGTAGAGAGAGATGGTTTAGCTGTCAAGATCCTGTATAATGAGATACTAGCTGTCAAGATGAAACAACACCTTCACTCCTATCTCTACCTATCCTAAGAAGGTGTAGAAAAGGTAGAGAGAGATGGTTTAGCTGTCAAGATCCTGAATAATGAGATACTAGCTGTCAAGATGAAACAACACCTTCACTCCTATCTCTACCTATCCTCACAAGGTGTAGAAAAGGTAGAGAGAGATGGTTTAGCTGTCAAGACCCTGCATAATGGGATACTAGCTGTCAAGATGAAACAACACCTTCACTCCTATCTCTACCTATCCTAAGAAGGTGTAGAAAAGGTAGAGAGAGATGGTTTAGCTGTCAAGATCCTGCATAATGAGATACTAGCTGTCAAGATGAAACAACACCTTCACTACAATCTCTACCTATCCTCACAAGGTGTAGAAAAGGTAGAGAGAGATGGTTTACCTGTCAAGACCCTGCATAATGAGATACTAGCTGTCAAGATGAAACAACACCTTCACTCCTATCTCTACCTATCCTCACAAGGTGTAGAACAGGCAGAGAGAGATGGTTTAGCTGTTAAGATCCTGCATAATGGGATACTAGCTGTCAAGATGAAACAACACCTTCAGTACAATCTCTACCTATCCTAAGAAGGTATAGAAAAGGTAGAGAGAGATGGTTTACCTGTGAAGATCCTGCATAATGGGATACTAGCTATCAAGATGAAACAACACCTTCACTCCTATCTCTACCTTTTCTAAAAAGGTGTGGAAAAGGTAGAGAGAGATGGTTTAGTTTTCAAGATCCTGCATAATGGGATACTAGCTGTCAAGATGAAACAACACCTTCACAACGATCTCTACCTATCCTCACAAGGTGTAGAAAAGGTAGAGAGAGATGGTTTAGCTGTCAAGATCCTGCATAATGAGATACTAGCTGTCAAGATGAAACAACACCTTCACAACGATCTCTACCTATCCTCACAAGGTGTAGAAAAGGTAGAGAGAGATGGTTTAGCTGTCAAGATCCTGCATAATGAGATACTAGCTGTCAAGATGAAACAACACCTTCACAACGATCTCTACCTATCCTCACAAGGTGTAGAAAAGGTAGAGAGAGATGGTTTAGCTGTCAAGATCCTGCATAATGGGATACTAGCTATCAAGATGAAACAACACCTTCACTCCTATCTCTACCTATTCTAAGAAGGTGTAGAAAAGGTAGAGAAAGATGGTTTAGCTGTCAAGATCCTGCATAATGAGATACTAGCTGTCAAGATGAAACAATACCTTCACAACGGTCTCTACCTATCCTCACAAGGTGTAGAAAAGGTAGAGAGAGATGGTTTAGCTCTCAAGATCCTGCAAAATGAGATACTAGCTGTCAAGATGAAACAACACCTTCACAACGATCTTTGCCTATCCTAAGAAGGTGTAGAAAAGGTAGAGAGAGATGGTTTAGCTGTCAAGATCCTGCATAATGAGATACTAGCTGTCAAGATGAAAAAACACCTTCACAACGATCTCTACCTATCCTCACAAGGTGTAGAAAAGGTAGAGAGAGATGGTTTAGCTGTCAAGATCCTGCATAATGGGATACTAGCTATCAAGATGAAACAACACCTTCACTCCTATCTCTACCTATTCTAAGAAGGTGTAGAAAAGGTAGAGAGAGATGGTTTAACTGTCAAGATCCTGCATAATGAGATACTAGCTGTCAAGATGAAACAACACCGTCACTACAATCTCTTCCAATCCTCACAAGGTGTAGGAAAGGTAGAGAGAGATGGTTTAGCTGTCAAGATCCTGCATAATGAGATACTAGCTGTCAAGATGAAACAACACCTTCACAACGATCTCTACCTATCCTCACAAGGTGTAGAAAAGGTAGAGAGAGATGGTTTAGCTGTCAAGATCCTGCATAATGGGATACTAGCTATCAAGATGAAACAACACCTTCACTCCTATCTCTACCTATTCTAAGAAGGTGTAGAAAAGGTAGAGAAAGATGGTTTAGCTGTCAAGATCCTGCAAAATGAGATACTAGCTGTCAAGATGAAACAATACCTTCACAACGGTCTCTACCTATCCTCACAAGGTGTAGAAAAGGTAGAGAGAGATGGTTTAGCTCTCAAGATCCTGCATAATGAGATACTAGCTTTCAAGATGAAACAACACCTTCACAACGATCTCTACCTATCCTCACAAGGTGTAGAAAAGGTAGAGAGAGATGGTTTAGCTGTCAAGATCCTGCATAATGAGATACTAGCTGTCAAGATGAAACAACACCTTCACAACGATCTCTACCTATCCTTACAAGGTGTAGAAAAGGTAGAGAGAGATGGTTTAGCTGTCAAGATCCTGCATAATGAGATACTAGCTGTCAAGATGAAACAACACCTTCACAACGATCTCTACCTATCCTCACAAGGTGTAGAAAAGGTAGAGAGAGATGGTTTAGCTGTCAAGATCCTGCATAATGGGATACTAGCTATCAAGATGAAACAACACCTTCACTCCTATCTCTACCTATTCTAAGAAGGTGTAGAAAAGGTAGAGAGAGATGGTTTAACTGTCAAGATCCTGCATAATGAGATACTAGCTGTCAAGATGAAACAATACCTTCACAACGGTCTCTACCTATCCTCACCTTCACTCCTATCTCTACCTATTCTAAGAAGGTGTAGAAAAGGTAGAGAGAGATGGTTTAGCTGTCAAGATCCTGCATAATGAGATACTAGCTGTCAAGATGAAACAACAACTTCACTCCTATCTCTACCTATCTTCACATGGTGTAGAAAAGGTAGAGAGAGATGGTTTAGCTGTCAAGATCCTGCATAATGAGATACTTGCTGTCAAGATGAAACAACAACTTCACTCCTATCTCGACCTATCCTCACAAAGTGTAGAAAAGGTAGAGAGAGATGGTTTAGCTGTCAAGATCCTGCATAATGGGATACTATCTGTCAAGATGAAACAACACCTTCACTACAATCTCTTCCAATCCTCACAAGGTGTAGAAAAGGTTGAGAGAGATGGTTTAGCTGTCAAGATCCTGCATAATGAGATACTAGATGTCAAGATAAAAAAACACCTTCACAACGATCTCTACCTATCCTCACAAGGTGTAGAAAAGGTAGAGAGAGATGGTTTAGCTGTCAAAATCCTGCATAATGGGATACTAGCTGTCAAGATGAAACAACACCTTCACTACAATGTCTACCTATCCTAAGAAGGTTTAGAAAAGGTAGAGAGAGATAGTTTAGCTGTCAAGATCCTGCATAATGGGATACTAGCTATCAAGATGAAACAACACCTTCAGTACAATCTCTACCTATCCTAAGAAGGTGTAGAAAAGGTAGAGAGAGATGGTTTAGCTCTCAAGATCCTGCATAATGAGATACTAGCTGTCAAGATGAAACAACAACTTCACTCCTATCTCTACCTATCTTCACATGGTGTAGAAAAGGTAGAGAGAGATGGTTTAGCTGTCAAGATCCTGCATAATGAGATACTAGCTGTCAAGATGAAACAACAACTTCACTCCTATCTCTACCTATCTTCACATGGTGTAGAAAAGGTAGAGAGAGATGGTTTAGCTGTCAATATCCTGCATAATGAGATACTAGCTGTCAAGATGAAACAACACCTTCACTCCTATCTCGACCTATCCTCACAAGGTGTAGAAAAGGTAGAGAGAGATGGTTTAGCTGTCAAGATCCTGCATAATGGGATACTAGCTATCAAGATGAAACAACACCTTCACTCCTATCTCTACCTATTCTAAGAAGGTGTAGAAAAGGTAGAGAAAGATGGTTTAGCTGTCAATATCCTGCATAATGAATACTAGCTGTCAAGATGAAACAATACCTTCACAACGGTCTCTACCTATCCTCACAAGGTGTAGAAAAGGTAGAGAGAGATGGTTTAGCTCTCAAGATCCTGCATAATGAGATACTAGCTGTCAAGATGAAACAACACTTTCACAACGATCTCTACCCATCCTCACAAGGTGTAGAAAAGGTAGAGAGAGATGGTTTAGCTGTCAAGATCCTGCATAATGAGATACTAGCTGTCAAGATGAAACAACACCTTCACTCCTATCTCTACCTATTCTAAGAAGGTGTAGAAAAGGAAGAGAGAGATGGTTTAACTGTCAAGATCCTGCATAATGAGATACTAGCTGTCAAGATGAAACAACACCTTCACTACAATCTCTTCCAATCCTCACAAGGTGTAGAAAAGGTAGAGAGAGATGGTTTAGCTGTCAAGATCCTGCATAATGAGATACTAGCTGTCAAGATGAAACAACACCTTCACAACGATCTCTACCTATCCTCACAAGGTGTAGAAAAGGTAGAGAGAGATGGTTTAGCTGTCAAGATCCTGCATAATGAGATAGTAGCTGTCAAGATGAAACAACACCTTCACAACGATCTCTACCTATCCTCACAAGGTGTAGAAAAGGTAGAGAGAGATGGTTTAGCTGTCAAGATCCTGCATAATGGGATACTAGCTATCAAGGTGAAACAACACCTTCACTCCTATCTCTACCTATTCTAAGAAGGTGTAGAAAAGGTAGAGAGAGATGGTTTAACTGTCAAGATCCTGCATAATGAGATACTAGCTGTCAAGATGAAACAACACCTTCACTACAATCTCTTCCAATCCTCACAAGGTGTAGAAAAGGTAGAGAGAGATGGTTTAGCTCTCAAGATCCTGCATAATGAGATACTAGCTGTCAAGATGAAACAACAACTTCACTCCTATCTCTACCTATCTTCACATGGTGTAGAAAAGGTAGAGAGAGATGGTTTAGCTGTCAAGATCCTGCATAATGAGATACTAGCTGTCAAGATGACACAACAACTTCACTCCTATCTCTACCTATCTTCACATGGTGTAGAAAAGTTAGAGAGAGATGGTTTAGCTGTCAAGATCCTGCATAATGGGATACTATCTGTCAAGATGAAACAACACCTTCACAACGGTCTCTACCTATCCTCACAAGGTGTAGAAAAGGTAGAGAGAGATGGTTTAGTTTTCAAGATCCTGCATAATGGGATACTAGCTGTCAAGATGAAACAATACCTTCACAACGGTCTCTACCTATCCTCACAAGGTGTAGAAAAGGTAGAGAGAGATGGTTTAGCTCTCAAGATCCTGCATAATGAGATACTAGCTGTCAAGATGAAACAACACCTTCACAACGATCTCTACCTATCCTCACAAGGTGTAGAAAAGGTAGAGAAAGATGGTTTAGCTGTCAAGATCCTGCATAATGAGATACAAGCTGTCAAAATGAAACAACACCTTCACAACGATCTCTACCTATCCTCACAAGGTGTAGAAAAGGTAGAGAGAGATGGTTTAGCTGTCAAGATCCTGCATAATGGGATACTAGCTATCAAGATGAAACAACACCTTCACTCCTATCTCTACCTATTCTAAGAAGGTGTAGAAAAGGTAGAGAAAGATGGTTTAGCTGTCAAGATCCTGCATAATGAGATACTAGCTGTCAAGATGAAACAATACCTTCACAACGGTCTCTACCTATCCTCACAAGGTGTAGAAAAGGTAGAGAGAGATGGTTTAGCTCTCAAGATCCTGCAAAATAAGTTACTAGCTGTCAAGATGAAACAACACCTTCACAACGATCTCTGCCTATCCTCACAAGGTGTAGAAAAGGTAGAGAGAGATGGTTTAGCTGTCAAGATCCTGCATAATGAGATACTAGCTGTCAAGATGAAACAACACCTTCACAATGATCTCTACCTATCCTCACAAGGTGTAGAAAAGGTAGAGAGAGATGGTTTAGCTGTCAAGATCCTGCATAATGGGATACTAGCTATCAAGATGAAACAACACCTTCACTCCTATCTCTACCTATTCTAAGAAGGTGTAGAAAAGGTAGAGAGAGATGGTGTAACTGTCAAGATCCTGCATAATAAGATACTAGCTGTCAAGATGAAACAACACCTTCACTACAGTCTCTTCCAATCCTCACAAGGTGTAGAAAAGGTAGAGAGAGATGGTTTAGCTGTCAAGATCCTGCATAATGAGATACTAGCTGTCAAGATGAAACAACACCTTCACAACGATCTCTACCTATCCTCACAAGGTGTAGAAAAGGTAGAGAGAGATGGTTTAGCTGTGAAGATCCTGCATAATGGGATACTAGCTATCAAGATGAAACAACACCTTCACTCCTATCTCTACCTATCCTCACAAGGTGTAGAACAGGCAGAGAGAGATGGTTTAGCTGTCAAGATCCTGCATAATGAGATACTAGCTGTCAAGATGAAACAACACCTTCACTCCTATCTCGACCTATCCTCACAAAGTGTAGAAAAGGTAGAGAGAGATGGTTTAGCTGTCAAGATCCTGCATAATGGGATACTATCTGTCAAGATGAAACAACACCTTCACTACAATCTCTTCCAATCCTCACAAGGTGTAGAAAAGGTTGAGAGAGATGGTTTAGCTGTCAAGATCCTGCATAATGAGATACTAGATGTCAAGATAAAAAAACACCTTCACAACGATCTCTACCTATCCTCACAAGGTGTAGAAAAGGTAGAGAGAGATGGTTTAGCTGTCAAGATCCTGCATAATGGGATACTAGCTGTCAAGATGAAACAACACCTTCACTACAATGTCTACCTATCCTAAGAAGGTTTAGAAAAGGTAGAGAGAGATGGTTTAGCTGTCAAGATCCTGCATAATGGGATACTAGCTGTCAAGATGAAACAACACCTTCAGTACAATCTCTACCTATCCTAAGAAGGTGTAGAAAAGGTAGAGAGAGATGGTTTAGCTCTCAAGATCCTGCATAATGAGATACTAGCTGTCAAGATGAAACAACAACTTCACTCCTATCTCTACCTATCTTCACATGGTGTAGAAAAGGTAGAGAGAGATGGTTTAGCTGTCAAGATCCTGCATAATGAGATACTAGCTGTCAAGATGAAACAACAACTTCACTCCTATCTCTACCTATCTTCACATGGTGTAGAAAAGGTAGAGAGAGATGGTTTAGCTGTCAATATCCTGCATAATGAGATACTAGCTGTCAAGATGAAACAACACCTTCACTCCTATCTCGACCTATCCTCACAAGGTGTAGAAAAGGTAGAGAGAGATGGTTTAGCTGTCAAGATCCTGCATAATGGGATACTAGCTATCAAGATGAAACAACACCTTCACTCCTATCTCTACCTATTCTAAGAAGGTGTAGAAAAGGTAGAGAAAGATGGTTTAGCTGTCAATATCCTGCATAATGAATACTAGCTGTCAAGATGAAACAATACCTTCACAACGGTCTCTACCTATCCTCACAGGGTGTAGAAAAGGTAGAGAGAGATGGTTTAGCTCTCAAGATCCTGCATAATGAGATACTAGCTGTCAAGATGAAACAACACTTTCACAACGATCTCTACCCATCCTCACAAGGTGTAGAAAAGGTAGAGAGAGATGGTTTAGCTGTCAAGATCCTGCATAATGAGATACTAGCTGTCAAGATGAAACAACACCTTCACTCCTATCTCTACCTATTCTAAGAAGGTGTAGAAAAGGAAGAGAGAGATGGTTTAACTGTCAAGATCCTGCATAATGAGATACTAGCTGTCAAGATGAAACAACACCTTCACTACAATCTCTTCCAATCCTCACAAGGTGTAGAAAAGGTAGAGAGAGATGGTTTAGCTGTCAAGATCCTGCATAATGAGATACTAGCTGTCAAGATGAAACAACACCTTCACAACGATCTCTACCTATCCTCACAAGGTGTAGAAAAGGTAGAGAGAGATGGTTTAGCTGTCAAGATCCTGCATAATGAGATACTAGCTGTCAAGATGAAACAACACCTTCACAACGATCTCTACCTATCCTAAGAAGGTGTAGAAAAGGTAGAGAGAGATGGTTTAGCTCTCAAGATCCTGCATAATGAGATACTAGCTGTCAAGATGAAACAACAACTTCACTCCTATCTCTACCTATCTTCACATGGTGTAGAAAAGGTAGAGAGAGATGGTTTAGCTGTCAAGATCCTGCATAATGAGATACTAGCTGTCAAGATGAAACAACAACTTCACTCCTATCTCTACCTATCTTCACATGGTGTAGAAAAGGTAGAGAGAGATGGTTTAGCTGTCAATATCCTGCATAATGAGATACTAGCTGTCAAGATGAAACAACACCTTCACTCCTATCTCGACCTATCCTCACAAGGTGTAGAAAAGGTAGAGAGAGATGGTTTAGCTGTCAAGATCCTGCATAATGGGATACTAGCTATCAAGATGAAACAACACCTTCACTCCTATCTCTACCTATTCTAAGAAGGTGTAGAAAAGGTAGAGAAAGATGGTTTAGCTGTCAATATCCTGCATAATGAATACTAGCTGTCAAGATGAAACAATACCTTCACAACGGTCTCTACCTATCCTCACAAGGTGTAGAAAAGGTAGAGAGAGATGGTTTAGCTCTCAAGATCCTGCATAATGAGATACTAGCTGTCAAGATGAAACAACACTTTCACAACGATCTCTACCCATCCTCACAAGGTGTAGAAAAGGTAGAGAGAGATGGTTTAGCTGTCAAGATCCTGCATAATGAGTTACTAGCTGTCAAGATGAAACAACACCTTCACTCCTATCTCTACCTATTCTAAGAAGGTGTAGAAAAGGAAGAGAGAGATGGTTTAACTGTCAAGATCCTGCATAATGAGATACTAGCTGTCAAGATGAAACAACACCTTCACTACAATCTCTTCCAATCCTCACAAGGTGTAGAAAAGGTAGAGAGAGATGGTTTAGCTGTCAAGATCCTGCATAATGAGATACTAGCTGTCAAGATGAAACAACACCTTCACAACGATCTCTACCTATCCTCACAAGGTGTAGAAAAGGTAGAGAGAGATGGTTTAGCTGTCAAGATCCTGCATAATGAGATACTAGCTGTCAAGATGAAACAACACCTTCACAACGATCTCTACCTATCCTCACAAGGTGTAGAAAAGGTAGAGAGAGATGGTTTAGCTGTCAAGATCCTGCATAATGGGATACTAGCTATCAAGGTGAAACAACACCTTCACTCCTATCTCTACCTATTCTAAGAAGGTGTAGAAAAGGTAGAGAGAGATGGTTTAACTGTCAAGATCCTGCATAATGAGATACTAGCTGTCAAGATGAAACAACACCTTCACTACAATCTCTTCCAATCCTCACAAGGTGTAGAAAAGGTAGAGAGAGATGGTTTAGCTGTCAAGATCCTGCATAATGAGATACTAGCTGTCAAGATGAAACAACACCTTCACAACGATCTCTACCTATCCACACAAGGTGTAGAAAAGGTAGAGAGAGATGGTTTAGCTGTCAAGATCCTGCATAATGGGATACTAGCTATCAAGATGAAACAACACCTTCACTCCTATCTCTACCTATTCTAAGAAGGTGTAGAAAAGGTAGAGAAAGATGGTTTAGCTGTCAAGATCCTGCATAATGAGATACTAGCTGTCAAGATGAAACAATACCTTCACAACGGTCTCTACCTATCCTCACAAGGTGTAGAAAAGGTAGAGAGAGATGGTTTAGCTCTCAAGATCCTGCATAATGAGATACTAGCTGTCAAGATGAAACAACACCTTCACAACGATCTCTACCTATCCCCACAAGGTGTAGAAAAGGTAGAGAGTGATGGTTTAGCTGTCAAGATCCTGCATAATGAGATACTAGCTGTCAAGATGAAACAACACCTTCACAACGATCTCTACCTATCCTCACAAGGTGTAGAAAAGGTAGAGAGAGATGGTTTAGCTGTCAAGATCCTGCATAATGAGATACAAGCTGTCAAGATGAAACAACACCTTCACAACGATCTCTACCTATCCTCACAAGGTGTAGAAAAGGTAGAGAGAGATGGTTTAGCTGTCAAGATCCTGCATAATGGGATACTAGCTATCAAGATGAAACAACACCTTCACTCCTATCTCTACCTATTCTAAGAAGGTGTAGAAAAGGTAGAGAGAGATGGTTTAACTGTCAAGATCCTGCATAATGAGATACTCGCTGTCAAGATGAAACAATACCTTCACAACGGTCTCTACCAATCCTCACAAGGTGTAGAAAAGGTAGAGAGAGATGGTTTAGCTGTCAAGATCCTGCATAATGAGATACTAGCTGTCAAGATGAAACAACACCTTCACTCCTATCTCTACCTATTCTAAGAAGGTGTAGAAAAGGTAGAGAGAGATGGTTTAGCTGTCAAGATCCTGCATAATGAGATACTAGCTGTCAAGATGAAACAACAACTTCACTCCTATCTCTACCTATCTTCACATGGTGTAGAAAAGGTAGAGAGAGATGGTTTAGCTGTCAAGATCCTGCATAATGAGATACTTGCTGTCAAGATGAAACAACAACTTCACTCCTATCTCTACCTATCCTCACAAGGTGTAGAACAGGCAGAGAGAGATGGTTTAGCTGTCAAGATCCTGCATAATGAGATACTAGCTGTCAAGATGAAACAACACCTTCACTCCTATCTCGACCTATCCTCACAAAGTGTAGAAAAGGTAGAGAGAGATGGTTTAGCTGTCAAGATCCTGCATAATGGGATACTATCTGTCAAGATGAAACAACACCTTCACTACAATCTCTTCCAATCCTCACAAGGTGTAGAAAAGGTTGAGAGAGATGGTTTAGCTGTCAAGATCCTGCATAATGAGATACTAGATGTCAAGATAAAAAAACACCTTCACAACGATCTCTACCTATCCTCACAAGGTGTAGAAAAGGTAGAGAGAGATGGTTTAGCTGTCAAGATCCTGCATAATGGGATACTAGCTGTCAAGATGAAACAACACCTTCACTACAATGTCTACCTATCCTAAGAAGGTGTAGAAAAGGTAGAGAGAGATGGTTTAGCTGTCAAGATCCTGCATAATGGGATACTAGCTGTCAAGATGAAACAACACCTTCAGTACAATCTCTACCTATCCTAAGAAGGTGTAGAAAAGGTAGAGAGAGATGGTTTAGCTCTCAAGATCCTGCATAATGAGATACTAGCTGTCAAGATGAAACAACAACTTCACTCCTATCTCTACCTATCTTCACATGGTGTAGAAAAGGTAGAGAGAGATGGTTTAGCTGTCAAGATCCTGCATAATGAGATACTAGCTGTCAAGATGACACAACAACTTCACTCCTATCTCTACCTATCTTTACATGGTGTAGAAAAGTTAGAGAGAGATGGTTTAGCTGTCAATATCCTGCATAATGAGATACTAGCTGTCAAGATGAAACAACACCTTCACTCCTATCTCGACCTATCCTCACAAGGTGTAGAAAAGGTAGAGAGAGATGGTTTAGCCGTCAAGATCCTGCATAATGGGATACCAGCTATCAAGATGAAACAACACCTTCACTCCTATCTCTACCTATTCTAAGAAGGTGTAGAAATGGTAGAGAAAGATGGTTTAGCTGTCAATATCCTGCATAATGAATACTAGCTGTCAAGATGAAACAATACCTTCACAACGGTCTCTACCTATCCTCACAAGGTGTAGAAAAGGTAGAGAGAGATGGTTTAGCTCTCTAGATCCTGCATAATAAGATACTAGCTGTCAAGATAAAACAACACCTTCACAACGATCTCTACCTATCCTCACAAGGTGTAGAAAAGGTAGAGAGAGATGGTTTAGCTGTCAAGACCCTGCATAATGAGATTCTAGCTGTCAAGATGAAACAACACCTTCACTCCTATCTCTACCTATTCTAAGAAGGTGTAGAAAAGGTAGAGAGAGATGGTTTAACTGTCAAGATCCTGCATAATGAGAAACTAGCTGTCAAGATGAAACAACACCTTCACTACAATCTCTTCCAATCCTCACAAGGTGTAGAAAAGGTAGAGAGAGATGGTTTAGGTGTCAAGATCCTGCATAATGAGATACTAGCTGTCAAGATGAAACAACACCTTCACAACGATCTCTACCTATCCTCACAAGGTGTAGAAAAGGTAGAGAGAGATGGTTTAGCTGTCAAGATCCTGCATAATGAGATACTAGCTGTCAAGATGAAACAACACCTTCACTCCTATCTCTACCTATTCTAAGAAGGTGTAGAAAAGGTAGAGAGAGATGGTTTAGCTGTCAAGATCCTGCATAATGAGATACTAGCTGTCAAGATGAAACAACAACTTCACTCCTATCTCTACCTATCTTCACATGGTGTAGAAAAGGTAGAGAGAGATGGTTTAGCTGTCAAGATCCTGCATAATGAGATACTTGCTGTCAAGATGAAACAACAACTTCACTTCTATCTCTACCTATCCTCACAAGGTGTAGAACAGGCAGAGAGAGATGGTTTAGCTGTCAAGATCCTGCATAATGAGATACTAGCTGTCAAGATGAAACAACACCTTCACTCCTATCTCGACCTATCCTCACAAAGTGTAGAAAAGGTAGAGAGAGATGGTTTAGCTGTCAAGATCCAGCATAATGGGATACTATCTGTCAAGATGAAACAACACCTTCACTACAATCTCTTCCAATCCTCACAAGGTGTAGAAAAGGTTGAGAGAGATGGTTTAGCTGTCAAGATCCTGCATAATGAGATACTAGATGTCAAGATAAAAAAACACCTTCACAACGATCTCTACCTATCCTCACAAGGTGTAGAAAAGGTAGAGAGAGATGGTTTAGCTGTCAAGATCCTGCATAATGGGATACTAGCTGTCAAGATGAAACAACACCTTCACTACAATGTCTACCTATCCTAAGAAGGTGTAGAAAAGGTAGAGAGAGATGGTTTAGCTGTCAAGATCCTGCATAATGGGATACTAGCTGTCAAGATGAAACAACACCTTCAGTACAATCTCTACCTATCCTAAGAAGGTGTAGAAAAGGTAGAGAGAGATGGTTTAGCTCTCAAGATCCTGCATAATGAGATACTAGCTGTCAAGATGAAACAACAACTTCACTCCTATCTCTACCTATCTTCACATGGTGTAGAAAAGGTAGAGAGAGATGGTTTAGCTGTCAAGATCCTGCATAATGAGATACTAACTGTCAAGATGAAACAACAACTTCACTCCTATCTCTACCTATCTTCACATGGTGTTGAAAAGGTAGAGAGAGATGGTTTAGCTGTCAATATCCTGCATAATGAGATACTAGCTGTCAAGATGAAACAACACCTTCACTCCTATCTCGACCTATCCTCACAAGGTGTAGAAAAGGTAGAGAGAGATGGTTTAGCTGTCAAGATCCTGCATAATGGGATACTAGCTATCAAGATGAAACAACACCTTCACTCCTATCTCTACCTATTCTAAGAAGGTGTAGAAAAGGTAGAGAAAGATGGTTTAGCTGTCAATATCCTGCATAATGAATACTAGCTGTCAAGATGAAACAATACCTTCACAACGGTCTCTACCTATCCTCACAAGGTGTAGAAAAGGTAGAGAGAGATGGTTTAGCTCTCTAGATCCTGCATAATGAGATACTAGCTGTCAAGATGAAACAACACCTTCACAACGATCTCTACCTATCCTCACAAGGTGTAGAAAAGGTAGAGAGAGATGGTTTAGCTGTCAAGATCCTGCATAATGAGATACTAGCTGTCAAGATGAAACAACACCTTCACTCCTATCTCTACCTATTCTAAGAAGGTGTAGAAAAGGTAGAGAGAGATGGTTTAGCTGTCAAGATCCTGCATAATGAGATACTAGCTGTCAAGATGAAACAACAACTTCACTCCTATCTCCACCTATCTTCACATGGTGTAGAAAAGATAGAGAGAGATGGTTTAGCTGTCAAGATCCTGCATAATGAGATACTAACTGTCAAGATGAAACAACAACTTCACTCCTATCTCTACCTATCTTCACATGGTGTAGAAAAGGTAGAGAGAGATGGTTTAGCTGTCAATATCCTGCATAATGAGATACTAGCTGTCAAGATGAAACAACACCTTCACTCCTATCTCGACCTATCCTCACAAGGTGTAGAAAAGGTAGAGAGAGATGGTTTAGCTGTCAAGATCCTGCATAATGGGATACTAGCTATCAAGATGAAACAACACCTTCACTCCTATCTCTACCTATTCTAAGAAGGTGTAGAAAAGGTAGAGAAAGATGGTTTAGCTGTCAAGATCCTGCATAATGAGATACTAGCTGTCAAGATGAAACAACACCTTCACAACGATCTCTACCTATCCTCACAAGGTGTAGAAAAGGTAGAGAGAGATGGTTTAGCTGTCAAGATCCTGCATAATGAGATACTAGCTGTCAAGATGAAACAACACCTTCACAACGATCTCTACCTATCCTAAGAAGGTGTAGAAAAGGTAGAGAGAGATGGTTTAGCTCTCAAGATCCTGCATAATGAGATACTAGCTGTCAAGATGAAACAACAACTTCACTCCTATCTCTACCTATCTTCACATGGTGTAGAAAAGGTAGAGAGAGATGGTTTAGCTGTCAAGATCCTGCATAATGAGATACTAGCTGTCAAGATGAAACAACAACTTCACTCCTATCTCTACCTATCTTCACATGGTGTAGAAAAGGTAGAGAGAGATGGTTTAGCTGTCAATATCCTGCATAATGAGATACTAGCTGTCAAGATGAAACAACACCTTCACTCCTATCTCGACCTATCCTCACAAGGTGTAGAAAAGGTAGAGAGAGATGGTTTAGCTGTCAAGATCCTGCATAATGGGATACTAGCTATCAAGATGAAACAACACCTTCACTCCTATCTCTACCTATTCTAAGAAGGTGTAGAAAAGGTAGAGAAAGATGGTTTAGCTGTCAATATCCTGCATAATGAATACTAGCTGTCAAGATGAAACAATACCTTCACAACGGTCTCTACCTATCCTCACAAGGTGTAGAAAAGGTAGAGAGAGATGGTTTAGCTCTCAAGATCCTGCATAATGAGATACTAGCTGTCAAGATGAAACAACACTTTCACAACGATCTCTACCCATCCTCACAAGGTGTAGAAAAGGTAGAGAGAGATGGTTTAGCTGTCAAGATCCTGCATAATGAGATACTAGCTGTCAAGATGAAACAACACCTTCACTCCTATCTCTACCTATTCTAAGAAGGTGTAGAAAAGGAAGAGAGAGATGGTTTAACTGTCAAGATCCTGCATAATGAGATACTAGCTGTCAAGATGAAACAACACCTTCACTACAATCTCTTCCAATCCTCACAAGGTGTAGAAAAGGTAGAGAGAGATGGTTTAGCTGTCAAGATCCTGCATAATGAGATACTAGCTGTCAAGATGAAACAACACCTTCACAACGATCTCTACCTATCCTCACAAGGTGTAGAAAAGGTAGAGAGAGATGGTTTAGCTGTCAAGATCCTGCATAATGAGATACTAGCTGTCAAGATGAAACAACACCTTCACAACGATCTCTACCTATCCTCACAAGGTGTAGAAAAGGTAGAGAGAGATGGTTTAGCTGTCAAGATCCTGCATAATGGGATACTAGCTATCAAGGTGAAACAACACCTTCACTCCTATCTCTACCTATTCTAAGAAGGTGTAGAAAAGGTAGAGAGAGATGGTTTAACTGTCAAGATCCTGCATAATGAGATACTAGCTGTCAAGATGAAACAACACCTTCACTACAATCTCTTCCAATCCTCACAAGGTGTAGAAAAGGTAGAGAGAGATGGTTTAGCTGTCAAGATCCTGCATAATGAGATACTAGCTGTCAAGATGAAACAACACCTTCACAACGATCTCTACCTATCCTCACAAGGTGTAGAAAAGGTAGAGAGAGATGGTTTAGCTGTCAAGATCCTGCATAATGGGATACTAGCTATCAAGATGAAACAACACCTTCACTCCTATCTCTACCTATTCTAAGAAGGTGTAGAAAAGGTAGAGAAAGATGGTTTAGCTGTCAAGATCCTGCATAATGAGATACTAGCTGTCAAGATGAAACAATACCTTCACAACGGTCTCTACCTATCCTCACAAGGTGTAGAAAAGGTAGAGAGAGATGGTTTAGCTCTCAAGATCCTGCATAATGAGATACTAGCTGTCAAGATGAAACAACACCTTCACAACGATCTCTACCTATCCCCACAAGGTGTAGAAAAGGTAGAGAGTGATGGTTTAGCTGTCAAGATCCTGCATAATGGGATACTAGCTGTCAAGATGAAACAACACCTTCACAACGATCTCTACCTATCCTCACAAGGTGTAGAAAAGGTAGAGAGAGATGGTTTAGCTGTCAAGATCCTGCATAATGAGATACTAGCTGTCAAGATGAAACAACACCTTCACAACGATCTCTACCTATCCTCACAAGGTGTAGAAAAGGTAGAGAGAGATGGTTTAGCTGTCAAGATCCTGCATAATGGGATACTAGCTATCAAGATGAAACAACACCTTCACTCCTATCTCTACCTATTCTAAGAAGGTGTAGAAAAGGTAGAGAGAGATGGTTTAACTGTCAAGATCCTGCATAATGAGATACTAGCTGTCAAGATGAAACAATACCTTCACAACGGTCTCTACCAATCCTCACAAGGTGTAGAAAAGGTAGAGAGAGATGGTTTAGCTGTCAAGATCCTGCATAATGAGATACTAGCTGTCAAGATGAAACAACACCTTCACTCCTATCTCTACCTATTCTAAGAAGGTGTAGAAAAGGTAGAGAGAGATGGTTTAGCTGTCAAGATCCTGCATAATGAGATACTAGCTGTCAAGATGAAACAACAACTTCACTCCTATCTCTACCTATCTTCACATGGTGTAGAAAAGGTAGAGAGAGATGGTTTAGCTGTCAAGATCCTGCATAATGAGATACTTGCTGTCAAGATGAAACAACAACTTCACTCCTATCTCTACCTATCCTCACAAGGTGTAGAACAGGCAGAGAGAGATGGTTTAGCTGTCAAGATCCTGCATAATGAGATACTAGCTGTCAAGATGAAACAACACCTTCACTCCTATCTCGACCTATCCTCACAAAGTGTAGAAAAGGTAGAGAGAGATGGTTTAGCTGTCAAGATCCTGCATAATGGGATACTATCTGTCAAGATGAAACAACACCTTCACTACAATCTCTTCCAATCCTCACAAGGTGTAGAAAAGGTTGAGAGAGATGGTTTAGCTGTCAAGATCCTGCATAATGAGATACTAGATGTCAAGATAAAAAAACACCTTCACAACGATCTCTACCTATCCTCACAAGGTGTAGAAAAGGTAGAGAGAGATGGTTTAGCTGTCAAGATCCTGCATAATGGGATACTAGCTGTCAAGATGAAACAACACCTTCACTACAATGTCTACCTATCCTAAGAAGGTGTAGAAAAGGTAGAGAGAGATGGTTTAGCTGTCAAGATCCTGCATAATGGGATACCAGCTATCAAGATGAAACAACACCTTCACTCCTATCTCTACCTATTCTAAGAAGGTGTAGAAATGGTAGAGAAAGATGGTTTAGCTGTCAATATCCTGCATAATGAATACTAGCTGTCAAGATGAAACAATACCTTCACAACGGTCTCTACCTATCCTCACAAGGTGTAGAAAAGGTAGAGAGAGATGGTTTAGCTCTCTAGATCCTGCATAATGAGATACTAGCTGTCAAGATGAAACAACACCTTCACAACGATCTCTACCTATCCTCACAAGGTGTAGAAAAGGTAGAGAGAGATGGTTTAGCTGTCAAGACCCTGCATAATGAGATTCTAGCTGTCAAGATGAAACAACACCTTCACTCCTATCTCTACCTATTCTAAGAAGGTGTAGAAAAGGTAGAGAGAGATGGTTTAACTGTCAAGATCCTGCATAATGAGAAACTAGCTGTCAAGATGAAACAACACCTTCACTACAATCTCTTCCAATCCTCACAAGGTGTAGAAAAGGTAGAGAGAGATGGTTTAGGTGTCAAGATCCTGCATAATGAGATACTAGCTGTCAAGATGAAACAACACCTTCACAACGATCTCTACCTATCCTCACAAGGTGTAGAAAAGGTAGAGAGAGATGGTTTAGCTGTCAAGATCCTGCATAATGAGATACTAGCTGTCAAGATGAAACAACACTTTCACAACGATCTCTACCCATCCTCACAAGGTGTAGAAAAGGTAGAGAGAGATGGTTTAGCTGTCAAGATCCTGCATAATGAGATACTAGCTGTCAAGATGAAACAACACCTTCACTCCTATCTCTACCTATTCTAAGAAGGTGTAGAAAAGGAAGAGAGAGATGGTTTAACTGTCAAGATCCTGCATAATGAGATACTAGCTGTCAAGATGAAACAACACCTTCACTACAATCTCTTCCAATCCTCACAAGGTGTAGAAAAGGTAGAGAGAGATGGTTTAGCTGTCAAGATCCTGCATAATGAGATACTAGCTGTCAAGATGAAACAACACCTTCACAACGATCTCTACCTATCCTCACAAGGTGTAGAAAAGGTAGAGAGAGATGGTTTAGCTGTCAAGATCCTGCATAATGAGATACTAGCTGTCAAGATGAAACAACACCTTCACAACGATCTCTACCTATCCTCACAAGGTGTAGAAAAGGTAGAGAGAGATGGTTTAGCTGTCAAGATCCTGCATAATGGGATACTAGCTATCAAGGTGAAACAACACCTTCACTCCTATCTCTACCTATTCTAAGAAGGTGTAGAAAAGGTAGAGAGAGATGGTTTAACTGTCAAGATCCTGCATAATGAGATACTAGCTGTCAAGATGAAAAAACACCTTCACTACAATCTCTTCCAATCCTCACAAGGTGTAGAAAAGGTAGAGAGAGATGGTTTAGCTGTCAAGATCCTGCATAATGAGATACTAGCTGTCAAGATGAAACAACACCTTCACAACGATCTCTACCTATCCTCACAAGGTGTAGAAAAGGTAGAGAGAGATGGTTTAGCTGTCAAGATCCTGCATAATGGGATACTAGCTATCAAGATGAAACAACACCTTCACTCCTATCTCTACCTATTCTAAGAAGGTGTAGAAAAGGTAGAGAAAGATGGTTTAGCTGTCAAGATCCTGCATAATGAGATACTAGCTGTCAAGATGAAACAATACCTTCACAACGGTCTCTACCTATCCTCACAAGGTGTAGAAAAGGTAGAGAGAGATGGTTTAGCTCTCAAGATCCTGCATAATGAGATACTAGCTGTCAAGATGAAACAACACCTTCACAACGATCTCTACCTATCCCCACAAGGTGTAGAAAAGGTAGAGAGTGATGGTTTAGCTGTCAAGATCCTGCATAATGAGATACTAGCTGTCAAGATGAAACAACACCTTCACAACGATCTCTACCTATCCTCACAAGGTGTAGAAAAGGTAGAGAGAGATGGTTTAGCTGTCAAGATCCTGCATAATGAGATACTAGCTGTCAAGATGAAACAACACCTTCACAACGATCTCTACCTATCCTCACAAGGTGTAGAAAAGGTAGAGAGAGATGGTTTAGCTGTCAAGATCCTGCATAATGGGATACTAGCTATCAAGATGAAACAACACCTTCACTCCTATCTCTACCTATTCTAAGAAGGTGTAGAAAAGGTAGAGAGAGATGGTTTAACTGTCAAGATCCTGCATAATGAGATACTAGCTGTCAAGATGAAACAATACCTTCACAACGGTCTCTACCAATCCTCACAAGGTGTAGAAAAGGTAGAGAGAGATGGTTTAGCTGTCAAGATCCTGCATAATGAGATACTAGCTGTCAAGATGAAACAACACCTTCACTCCTATCTCTACCTATTCTAAGAAGGTGTAGAAAAGGTAGAGAGAGATGGTTTAGCTGTCAAGATCCTGCATAATGAGATACTAGCTGTCAAGATGAAACAACAACTTCACTCCTATCTCTACCTATCTTCACATGGTGTAGAAAAGGTAGAGAGAGATGGTTTAGCTGTCAAGATCCTGCATAATGAGATACTTGCTGTCAAGATGAAACAACAACTTCACTCCTATCTCTACCTATCCTCACAAGGTGTAGAACAGGCAGAGAGAGATGGTTTAGCTGTCAAGATCCTGCATAATGAGATACTAGCTGTCAAGATGAAACAACACCTTCACTCCTATCTCGACCTATCCTCACAAAGTGTAGAAAAGGTAGAGAGAGATGGTTTAGCTGTCAAGATCCTGCATAATGGGATACTATCTGTCAAGATGAAACAACACCTTCACTACAATCTCTTCCAATCCTCACAAGGTGTAGAAAAGGTTGAGAGAGATGGTTTAGCTGTCAAGATCCTGCATAATGAGATACTAGATGTCAAGATAAAAAAACACCTTCACAACGATCTCTACCTATCCTCACAAGGTGTAGAAAAGGTAGAGAGAGATGGTTTAGCTTCAATATCCTGCATAATGAGATACTAGCTGTCAAGATGAAACAACACCTTCACTCCTATCTCGACCTATCCTCACAAGGTGTAGAAAAGGTAGAGAGAGATGGTTTAGCTGTCAAGATCCTGCATAATGGGATACTAGCTATCAAGATGAAACAACACCTTCACTCCTATCTCTACCTATTCTAAGAAGGTGTAGAAAAGGTAGAGAAAGATGGTTTAGCTGTCAATATTCTGCATAATGAATACTAGCTGTCAAGATGAAACAATACCTTCACAACGGTCTCTACCTATCCTCACAAGGTGTAGAAAAGGTAGAGAGAGATGGTTTAGCTCTCTAGATCCTGCATAATGAGATACTAGCTGTCAAGATGAAACAACACCTTCACAACGATCTCTACCTATCCTCACAAGGTGTAGAAAAGGTAGAGAGAGATGGTTTAGCTGTCAAGATCCTGCATAATGAGATACTAGCTGTCAAGATGAAACAACACCTTCACTCCTATCTCTACCTATTCTAAGAAGGTGTAGAAAAGGTAGAGAGAGATGGTTTAGCTGTCAAGATCCTGCATAATGAGATACTAGCTGTCAAGATGAAACAACAACTTCACTCCTATCTCCACCTATCTTCACATGGTGTAGAAAAGGTAGAGAGAGATGGTTTAGCTGTCAAGATCCTGCATAATGGGATACTATCTGTCAAGATGAAACAACACCTTCACTACAATCTCTTCCAATCCTCACAAGGTGTAGAAAAGGTTGAGAGAGATGGTTTAGCTGTCAAGATCATGCATAATGAGATACTAGATGTCAAGATAAAAAAACACCTTCACTCTTATCTCTTCCTATCCTCACAAGGTGTAGAAAAGGTAGAGAGAGATGGTTTAGCTGTCAAGATCCTGCATAATGGGATACTAGCTGTCAAGATGAAACAACACCTTCACTACAATGTCTACCTATCCTAAGAAGGTGTAGAAAAGGTAGAGAGAGATGGTTTAGCTGTCAAGATCCTGCATAATGGGATACTAGCTGTCAAGATGAAACAACACCTTCAGTACAATCTCTACCTATCCTAAGAAGGTGTAGAAAAGGTAGAGAGAGATGGTTTAGCTGTCAAGATCCTGCATAATGAGATACTAGCTGTCAAGATGAAACAACAACTTCACTCCTATCTCTACCTATCTTCACAGGGTGTAGAAAAGGTAGAGAGAGATGGTTTAGCTGTCAAGATCCTGCATAATGAGATACTAGCTGTCAAGATGAAACAACAACTTCACTCCTATCTCTACCTATCTTCACATGGTGTAGAAAAGGTAGAGAGAGATGGTTTAGCTGTCAATATCCTGCATAATGAGATACTAGCTGTCAAAATGAAACAACACCTTCACTCCTATCTCTACCTATCCTCACAGGATAATATCCTCACTGAGTCTTGTATCTATAGGATAATATAGGATTATATAGATAGCTCCTAGCTTCATAGATACATACCATAATCCAGCTTCTTTCCACCCATGGGCACATATAAAGATAACAAAAGATTCATTTTGTTTATATATAGCATGTATACAAATACATATAAAATAAAATACAAATAAATATTTTAAAAATTAACAAAAATATAGTTCTGAATTTGTAAATAGAACCAAAACTACAGTTTTTGGCTAGCAAATAAAGTTTATATTAATTACAAATCAAAGTACATTCTCTCGTAGAAACACACATATTCATTAATATAAATTTAGTCAAATATTAATTCACAAAAAATATAAAATGTATTATGTATGGAATAACAATGCTTAAAAAACGGTTGGCTAGTATATTTCCTTCACTGTTTTTTTTTTTCTTCTTTTTTCAGATATAAATATTTTTTTTTGTATATATAAATTTAATTTTTTTTTCCTTTCTTAATTTTTTAAGATTCAAATTATTACATTAGCGTCCAGCCCCCCCCCACGAAATTCCTTTTATCGGTAAAAATGTGTCATAAAACCTAAATAAGTTTACTTAGTTCATAAAAAAATATTTTATTTAGGTTTAATAGCGTTTTAGTTGCCTAAAACTATTCCAAGTTCTAAATTGTTAGTATTCCATACCCCGGAAATGGTCACAGCCCCCCCCCCCGAAATTATCTACTATATATGCCCTTGTTTCCACTGGGCCCTGCGATATTAACATGCACTGTCTTTCTTCATTGCTTTATGGGATGCAATTCTCCGTATGGTATGCAGAGCATAGACCCTGTGCTCTGCATACCATATACGCCCTTGTTTCCACTGGGCCCTGCGATATTAACATGCACTGTCTTTCTTCATTGCTTTATGGGATGCAATTCTCCGTATGGTATGCAGAGCATGGACCCTGTGTTCTTGTATTAATCCTCCATTCCTTAGAAGAATATTAAATTCCATGGATATTGCTTGAAGGTGATATCCATACTCGGCTAAACCTCTATCTCTATGGAGGAGTTCATATCTTCAGTTCTTTAGCAGATCTTTAGTTAGAAACATCACCTTCTGTCCTTCTAGAGCATAGTTCTAATTGTAGAACCAGGATCTTCCAGTTCTCCCCGCTATCTGATATCTAGATGAATCTCACATGTATGAGGAAGATACAATCAGCTGATATCTGTCAAGCATGTTTGGCAATGCTGGTCTCCGTATAGACTACTTCTCCAACAGCTGGCAATATCATGAACCATGTCGGGAGTTATAAGGGACGACGGTAAAGCCGTTGATATAGGTGTGGATTTCATAAAAATTGCGCAACTATAAAAAAAAAAAATCAGTCCCGTAACAGGCCACGAGGGCCCTGAGGGGCTGATACTATAGAGATATCTGATTCATGACCATACGGCACACTAGGGAGGTCGTGTGGTCAGTACTATGCTCCGGCCGCCTGTTTTTCCCCTTGGCTGCTTCGACTGCTAGTCATTAGCACCAACCAAGGTACCCATTATTAAATTAATTAAAGGCTGGGTTGGCCTAGGGACGGCCAGGGAGGCCGTATTCAACCCATGAGCACCACAAAAAATCTTTAGTACTTGCTCGGGATTTGAACTCAGGCCTCCAGCTTATTAGTCCAGTGCTCTACCACTGAGCTAACCTCGCCCCCTGCGACTATATCAGCTGCAACTATATCAGCTGTTATAAAACCAAAATTATACATTAAATAATTGATATACCTATATTCATAGATGTGTGTGTATTAGAGTTAGTACTTGTAGTAGTAATAGCAGTATCAGTTAGCAGAAGAAAGTATCTACTTGTAGTAGTAATAGCAGTATCAGTTAGCAGAAGAAAGTATCTACTTGTAGTAGTAATAGCAGTATCAGTTAGCAGAAGAAAGTATCTACTTGTAGTAGTAATAGCAGTATCAGTTAGCAGAAGAAAGTATCTACTTGTAGTAGTAATAGCAGTATCAGTTAGCAGAAGAAAGTATCTACTTGTAGTAGTAATAGCAGTATCAGTTAGCAGAAGAAAGTATCTACTTGTAGTAGTAACAGCAGTATCAGTTAGCAGAAGAAAGTATCTACTTGTAGTAGTAATAGCAGTATCAGTTAGCAGAAGAAAGTATCTACTTGTAGTAGTAATAGCAGTATCAGTTAGCAGAAGAAAGTATCTACTTGTAGTAGTAATAGCAGTATCAGTTAGCAGAAGAAAGTAGAATTAATATTAGTATCTAGTGCGTTATTGGACGACCAGAAAGTATCTTCTATCAATGGGCTTAGTGGATTAAATCATCGTTGAAAATGTCTATTTTATGGTGGCACAATTATAACTTCATTATCTGGAACAGTTTTTATGCAATCCTTTCTTAGTCAATAAAAAACATGACTACGTTAAAAAAAATAAAATTGGACGTAACTGCTTTTCCCTTCGGATTCGGACCATACTTCAAATGAACGTTTTTGTTGTAATTCATGCCTAGAATCAGCTCCTAGAGTTTGGCTATTTAGGCCTGAATCACCCTGTATTTATACATTTTTTTTTTTTTTTTTTACGGCGCATCTACATCTAGGTCATTAGCGCCGACATCCAGGGTGTAGCGAGGAATTTTACCAGCGAGCCGTGGGATGATAAAATTCCTGCCAGAGGTTGGGAATCGAACCCACCATCTCCCACTTATGAATCCAAGGCGCTAGCCATTAGACCACGGGAGACCCCCTGTATTTATACATATATTACTATATGGTCATGATAGCGGTCTCACAAATATGTCATTTAATATAAATTAATAACTACTTGTCTCTCTTGCCTTCTAGAATAGATTCTCACAACTAGCCATAAGAAATGTAGGAAATGTTTGAAGGAAGGGCTGCTCTAGAAGAAGAAGGAGCTAAGCCTACTCATCTGACTTCCTAAACAGAAGGAACGGTAGAAAGGAAGACGTATACTAAACCTGAACCATCTTAGCACTCCTCTCTCTCTCCCTTTCCTGGGGTGGTTATGTTTTTTTAGAAATATATTCTACCAGGTCTCCAGGTAGGTCGGGACGAGTATTCGTTTATTCGCATAATTACAGAAATTCGAAACTTTTCCTCCAAGCTACAGTTCCATCTTATTCACATTCATAAAACAGGGTTTCGAAACCCGAGAAGGTGCGGTCCTGTAGGAGCCATCGTCTCATTTAAACCTGATATGGCGCAGAGTGGCGAGGACTATGGCGGCGATCACTCTAGCTAGCCTGCCACTATACTGTGGAGCAAAAACCTTGGTCAAAAACTCCTATACCTAACCTACATATAGCACCTTATAACCTACATATAGCACCTTATAACTTACATATAGCATCTTATAACTTACATATAGCACCTTATAAGTTTCATATAGCACCTTATAACTTACATATAGCACCTTATAACCTACATATAGCACCTTATAACCTACATTTAGCACCTTATAACTTACATATAGCATCTTATAACTTACATATAGCACCTTATAAGTTTCATATAGCACCTTATAACTTACATATAGCACCTTATAACCTACAATTAGCACATTTTAATCTACTTATAGTCTCTTATAACATACATAATATGTAGGTTATAATCCTATATTAGGATCTATACTATAGATCCTTATAATCTACGTATAGCACCTTACGACATACATATAGCACCTTATAACCTATGTATAGCACCTTATGACATACGTATAGTTCTTTATATGTAAACTAAAGATAGTAAAACAAATTGTTTTATTGCTAATTTCTAACAGTGTCAAAAAAAAAAGTTTAATGAACCGAAATCGACACATTCCAATTTGGGGCACCAACTCTTCCTTATAAGATCAATCGATCAAAAATTACATAAAATACCAATATTAACCTTTCACATGGATCCTTCACACTTAACACGATTTTTCAACCGTTATGAAGATATGTAGGAAATTCGTTCTAGTCTTAGGTTAAACGGTTCTTCTGTTATTTGTTAAAAAAGATGAACCATAGTCAATAGTAACTATATTGTAAAACTGACTGGTGCTAATGACCTTGGCAGTAAAAGCACCTATAATCTAAAAAAGATGAACCATAGTCAATAGTAACTATATTGTAAAACTGACTGGTGCTAATGACTTTGGCAGTAAAAGCACCTATAATCTAAAAAAGATGAACCATAGTCAATAGTAACTATATTGTAAAACTGACTGGTGCTAATGACCTTGGCAGTAAAAGCACCTATAATCTAAAAAAGATGAACCATAGTCAATAGTAACTATATTGTAAAACTGACTGGTGCTAATGACTTTGGCAGTAAAAGCACCTATAATCTAAAAAAAAAAAAGAAAAAAAAAAAAAAAAAATGCAATCTCAAAACTACTAATCTCTGTAAACACTTTATTATTTTACTCCCTCAACTCCAAACGTACGAAAATTTGTATGACTAAGTTTGTATGAACGGTATACGTAGATACTAAAAAATATTTAACCAAAACACAATTTTGAGGTATAATAACCCAAAAACTTAGAGAATTCTAGTTTCTATCACTTTCCATGAAAATACAATTACAGATATAGTCTTAAATTGTTTCATATGATTCTCCACGCCACATTACCTCCTAAACCTTTACCACGAGGCCAATTAATGTTATTATAACCAAACCGTAGGTGCAAATATATTTTCCCCAAGAGTTTCGCCGAAAAAACACTGTTCAGATAGTGGATTATCATAGACATGCTATATAGTTATTTGAATGGGCGTTATTTTGCGAACTATGAATTGCGAAACGTCTTATTTTCTAGTCGGCTCTATGAATGTCGTAATGAGGTTTCCTACCTATAGGGAGGGAGGAATTGTGCTCACAAAAAGTAAAGCTATAATATTTATTATGAAGTAGAGTTTTTGCCAAGTATAAAATATAGCCAAGAGCGAGAAGGATCAGGATAAGATCCCAGCTATTATTTCTAGGGGTTTCTAGAGAGCTTGATAAATTCTAGCTATTAATGTAGTTATGTTATAACCGAGGTTCTTCTTTACATGTCTTACAAATGTTTTCTAAACATTCAACAAATTATGTAGAGGAATAAAAACTTATTTGCATTAAGTAGCTCCTAAGGGCGAGGAATTTCAGAACAAAAAGGAGCAAATTGGCCAAAATAGAAAATCTTAATGGAAGGGATAGAAGCTTGTGTTATAAGAATGCACTTAGTCATGGCGGGCTTAATGGATACCACAAAGTGATAGAAGCATGTGTTGTAAGAATGCACTAAGTCATGGCGGGCTTAATGGATACCACAAAGTGATAGAAGCATGTGTTGTAAGAATGCACTTAGTCATGGCGGGCTTAATGGATACCACAAAGTGATAGAAGCATGTGTTGTAAGAATGCACTTAGTCATGGCGGGCTTAATGGATACCACAAAGTGATAGAAGCATGTGTTGTAAGAATGCACTTAGTCATGGCGGGCTTAATGGATACCACAAAGTGATAAAAGCATGTGTTGTAAGAATGCACTTAGTCATGGCGGGCTTAATGGATACCACAAAGTGATAGAAGCATGTGTTGTAAGAATGCACTTAGTCATGGCGGGCTTAATGGAAACCACAAAGTGAGAGAAGCATGTGTTGTAAGAATGCACTTAGTCATGGCGGGCTTAATGGATACCACAAAGTGATAGAAGCATGTGTTGTAAGAATGCACTTAGTCATGGCGGGCTTAATGGATACCACAAAGTGATAGAAGCATGTGTTGTAAGAATGCAGTTAGTCATGGCGGGCTTAATGGATACCACAAAGTGATAAAAGCATGTGTTGTAAGAATGCACTTAGTCATGGCGGGCTTAATGGATACCACAAAGTGATAGAAGCATGTGTTGTAAGAATGCACTTAGTCATGGCGGGCTTAATGGATACCACAAAGTGAGAGAAGCATGTGTTGTAAGAATGCACTTAGTCATGGCGGGCTTAATGGATACCACAAAGTGAGAGAAGCATGTGTTGTAAGAATGCACTTAGTCATGGCGGGCTTAATGGATACCACAAAGTGATAGAAGCATGTGTTGTAAGAATGCAGTTAGTCATGGCGGGCTTAATGGATACCACAAAGTGATAAAAGCATGTGTTGTAAGAATGCACTTAGTCATGGCGGGCTTAATGGATACCACAAAGTGATAGAAGCATGTGTTGTAAGAATGCACTTAGTCATGGCGGGCTTAATGGATACCACAAAGTGAGAGAAGCATGTGTTGTAAGAATGCACTTAGTCATGGCGGGCTTAATGGATACCACAAAGTGAGAGAAGCATGTGTTGTAAGAATGCACTTAGTCATGGCGTGCTTAATGGATACCACAAAGTGAGAGAAGCATGTGTTGTAAGAATGCACTTAGTCATGGCGGGCTTAATGGATACCACAAAGTGAGAGAAGCATGTGTTGTAAGAATGCACTTAGTCATGGCGGGCTTAATGGATACCACAAAGTGATAGAAGCATGTGTAGTAAGAATGCACTTAGTCATGGCGGGGTTAATGGATACCACAAAGTGAGAGAAGCATGTGTTGTAAGAATGCACTTAGTCATGGCGGGCTTAATGGATACCACAAAGTGATAGAAGCATGTGTTGTAAGAATGCACTTAGTCATGGCGGGCTTAATGGATACCACAAAGTGATAGAAGCATGTGTTGTAAGAATGCACTTAGTCATGGCGGGCTTAATGGATACCACAAAGTGAGAGAAGCATGTGTTGTAAGAATGCACTTAGTCATGGCGGGCTTAATGGATACCGCAAAGTGATAGAAGCATGTGTTGTAAGAATGCACTTAGTCATGGCGGGCTTAATGGATACCACAAAGTGATAGAAGCATGTGTTGTAAGAATGCACTTAGTCATGGCGGGCTTAATGGATACCACAAAGTGATAAAAGCATGTGTTGTAAGAATGCACTTAGTCATGGCGGGCTTAATGAATACCACAAAGTGAGAGAAGCATGTGTTGTAAGAATGCACTTAGTCATGGCGGGCTTAATGGATACCACAAAGTGATAGAAGCATGTGTTGTAAGAATGCACTTAGTCATGGCGGGCTTAATGGATACCACAAAGTGATAGAAGCATGTGTTGTAAGAATGCACTTAGTCATGGCGGGCTTAATGGATACCACAAAGTGATAGAAGCATGTGTTGTAAGAATGCACTTAGTCATGGCGGGCTTAATGGATACCACAAATTGATAGAAGCATGTGTTGTAAGAATGCACTTAGTCATGGCGGGCTTAATGGATACCACAAAGTGAGAGAAGCATGTGTTGTAAGAATGCACTTAGTCATGGCGGGCTTAGCTACGAAAAAAAAAAAACTTTACTCTTAACAACCGTTATTCTAATTTCCCTGCAAGGAACGTTGGTTTATACCAGACCCAACTAGAATATATATATATATAGAATATATATATATATATATATATATATATATATATATATATATATTTATACTTATTTGTTTGTTTATTCCTTATACAAATCTACACCGTTTGACCGATATTGACCAAACCTGACACACAGGTAGGTCTTGATACGAGAAATCTCCTAAGCAAGATCAAAATAGTCAAATTTCAATATTTGGTCAAAAGGTCAAAAGTTTTTTTCAAGAAAAATTGGCTACACTGAATCATTCAGATTGTGACTGCCATTGTGAACCGACTACTTCTGGCCCCTGTCGGCTGTTAGATGAAGTGCTGTTGTGCTGGCCTCTGCCGGTATCATTATGAACTAAAACCAATTCACATCGTTTGACCGATTTCCGTTACTGGGCATAGACAACAAGGTATCAAGTAGATCTTGATACGGGGAGAGTCATAGACAGAAAGTAGGTGAAGCATGGCACACTGGGTAACAGCTAGTAGATCTTGATACGGGGAGAGTCATAGATAGAAAGTAGGTGTAGCATGCCACACTGGGTTACAGCTAGTAGATCTTGATGCGGGGAGAGTCATAGATAGAAAGTAGGTGTAGCATGGCACACTGGGTAACAGCTAGTAGATCTTGATACGGGGAGAGTCTTAGACAGAAAGTAGGTGTAGCCTGGCACACTGGGTAACAGCTAGTAGATCTTGATACGGGGAGAGTCATAGATAGAAAGTAGGTGTAGCATGGCACACTGGGTAACAGCTAGTAGATCTTGATACGGGGAGAGTCTTAGACAGAACGTAGGTGTAGCCTGGCACACTGGGTAACAGCTAGTAGATCTTGATACGGGGAGAGTCTTAGACAGAAAGTAGGTGTAGCATGGCACACTGGGTAACAGCTAGTAGATCTTGATACGGGGAGAGTCTTAGACAGAAAGTAGGTGTAGCATGGCACACTGGGTAACAGCTAGTAGATCTTGATACGGGGAGAGTCTTAGACAGAAAGTAGGTGTAGCCTGGCACACTGGGTAAAAGCTAGTAGATCTTGATACGGGGAGAGTCTTAGACAGAAAGTAGGTGTAGCATGGCACACTGGGTTACAGCTAGTAGATCTTGATGCGGGGAGAGTCATAGATAGAAAGTAGGTTTAGCATGGCACACTGGGTTACAGCTAGTAGATCTTGATGCGGGGAGAGTCATAGATAGAACGTAGGTGTAGCATGGCACACTGGGTAACAGCTAGTAGATCTTGATACGGGGAGAGTCTTAGAAAGAAAGTAGGTGTAGCCTGGCTCACTGGGTAACAGCTAGTAGATCTTGATACGGGGAGAGTCTTAGACAGAAAGTAGGTGTAGCATGGCACACTGGGTAACAGCTAGTAGATCTTGATACGGGGAGAGTCTTAGACAGAAAGTAGGTGTAGCATGGCACACTGGGTTACAGCTAGTAGATCTTGATACGGGGAGAGTCTTAGACAGAAAATAGGTGTAGCATGGCACACTGGGTTACAGCTAGTAGATCTTTATGCGGGGAGAGTCTTAGACAGAAAGTAGGTGTAGCATGGCACACTGGGTTACAGCTAGTAGATCTTGATGCGGGGAGAGTCTTAGACAGAAAGTAGGTGTAGCATGGCACACTGGGTTACAGCTAGTAGATCTTGATACGGGGAGAGTCTTAGACAGAAAGTAGGTGTAGCCTGGCTCACTGGGTAACAGCTAGTAGATCTTGATACGGGGAGAGTCTTAGACAGAAAGTAGGTGTAGCATGGCACACTGGGTTACAGCTAGTAGATCTTGATGCGGGGAGAGTCTTAGACAGAAAGTAGGTGTAGCATGGCACACTGGGTTACAGCTAGTAGATCTTGATGCGGGGAGAGTCATAGATAGAAAGTAGGTGTAGCATGGCACACTGGGTAACAGCTAGTAGATCTTGATACGGGGAGAGTCTTAGACAGAAAGTAGGTGTAGCATGGCACACTGGGTAACAGCTAGTAGATCTTGATGCGGGGAGAGTCTTAGACAGAAAGTAGGTGTAGCATGGCACACTGGGTTACAGCTAGTAGATCTTGATGCGGGGAGAGTCATAGATAGAAATTAGGTGTAGCATGGCACACTGGGATACAGCTAGTAGATCTTAATACTGGGAGAGTCTTAGACAGAAAGTAGGTGTAGCATGGCACACTGGGTTACAGCTAGTAGATCTTGATGCGGGGAGAGTCTTAGACAGAAAGTAGGTGTAGCATGGCACACTGGGTTACAGCTAGTAGATCTTGATGCGGGGAGAGTCATAGAGAGAAAGTAGGTGTAGCATGGCGCACTGGGTAACAGCTAGTAGATCTTGATACGGGGAGAGTCTTAGACCGAAAGTAGGTGTAGCATGGCACACTGGGTTACAGCTAGTAGATCTTGATACGGGGAGAGTCATAGACAGAAAGTAGGTGTAGCATGGCACACTGGGTAACAGCTAGTAGATCTTGATGCGGGGAGAGTCTTAGACAGAAAGTAGGTGTAGCATGGCACACTGGGTAACAGCTAGTAGATCTTGATGCGGGGAGAGTCTTAGACAGAAAGTAGGTGTAGCATGGCACACTGGGTTACAGCTAGTAGATCTTGATGCGGGGAGAGCCATAGATAGAAAGTAGGTGTAGCATGGCACACTGGGTTACAGCTAGTAGATCTTGATACGGGGAGAGTCTTAGACAGAAAGTAGGTGTAGCATGGCACACTGGGTTACAGCTAGTAGATCTTGATACGGGGAGAGTCTTAGACAGAAAGTAGGTGTAGCATGGCACACTGGGTTCCAGCTAGTAGATCTTGATGCGGGGAGAGTCATAGATAGAAAGTAGGTGTAGCATGGCACACTGGGTAACAGCTAGTAGATCTTGATACGGGGAGAGTCTTAGACAGAAAGTAGGTGTAGCATGGCATACCGGGTTACAGCTAGTAGATCTTGATACGGGGAGAGTCATAGGCAGAAAGTAGGTGTAGCATGGCACACTGGGTTACAGCTAGTAGATCTTGATACGGGGAGAGTCTTAGACAGAAAGTAGGTGTAGCATGGCACACTGGGTAACAGCTAGTAGATCTTGATACGGGGGGAGTCTTAGACAGAAAGTAGGTGTAGCATGGCACACTGGGTTACAGCTAGTAGATCTTGATACGGGGAGAGTCTTAGACAGAAAGTAGGTGTAGCATGGCACACTGGGTAACAGCTAGTAGATCTTGACACGGGGAGAGTCTTAGACAGAAAGTAGGTGTAGCATGGCACACTGGGTAACAGCTAGTAGATCTTGATGCGGGGAGAGTCTTAGACAGAAAGTAGGTGTAGCATGGCACACTGGGTTACAGCTAGTAGATCTTGATGCGGGGAGAGTCATAGATAGAAAGTAGGTGTAGCATGGCACACTGGGTTACAGCTAGTAGATCTTGATACGGGGAGAGTCTTAGACAGAAAGTAGGTGTAGCATGGCACACTGGGTTACAGCTAGTAGATCTTGATGCGGGGAGAGTCTTAGACAGAAAGTAGGTGTAGCATGGCACACTGGGTTACAGCTAGTAGATCTTGATGCGGGGAGAGTCATAGAGAGAAAGTAGGTGTAGCATGGCACACTGGGTTACAGCTAGTAGATCTTGATGCGGGGAGAGTCTTAGACAGAAAGTAGGTGTAGCATGGCACACTGGGTTACAGCTAGTAGATCTTGATGCGGGGAGAGTCATAGATAGAAAGTAAGTGTAGCATGGCACACTGGGTAACAGCTAGTAGATCTTGATACGGGGAGAGTCTTAGACAGAAAGTAGGTGTAGCATGGCATACTGGGTTACAGCTAGTAGATCTTGATACGGGGAGAGTCATAGGCAGAAAGTAGGTGTAGCATGGCACACTGGGTTACAGCTAGTAGATCTTGATACGGGGAGAGTCTTAGACAGAAAGTAGGTGTAGCATGGCACACTGGGTAACAGCTAGTAGATCTTGATGCGGGGAGAGTCTTAGACAGAAAGTAGGTGTAGCATGGCACACTGGGTTACAGCTAGTAGATCTTGATGCGGGGAGAGTCTTAGACAGAAAGTAGGTGTAGCATGGCACACTGGGTTACAGCTAGTAGATCTTGATGCGGGGAGAGCCTTAGACAGAAAGTAGGTGTAGCATGGCACACTGGGTTACAGCTAGTAGATCTTGATGCGGGGAGAGTCTTAGACAGAAAGTAGGTGTAGCATGGCACACTGGGTTACAGCTAGTAGATCTTGATACGGGGAGAGTCTTAGACAGAAAGTAGGCGTAGCATGGCACACTGGGTTACAGCTAGTAGATCTTGATGCGGGGAGAGTCTTAGACAGAAAGTAGGTGTAGCATGGCACACTGGGTAACAGCTAGTAGATCTTGATACGGGGAGAGTCTTAGACAGAAAGTAGGTGTAGCATGGCACACTGGGTAACAGCTAGTAGATCTTGATACGGGGAGAGTCATAGACAGAAAGTAGGTGTAGCATGGCACACTGGGTTACAGCTAGTAGATCTTGATACGGGGAGAATCTTAGATAGAAAGTAGGTGTAGCATGGCACACTGGGTTACAGCTAGTAGATCTTGATGCGGGGAGAGTCTTAGACAGAAAGTAGGTGTAGCATGGCACACTGGGTAACAGCTAGTAGATCTTGATACGGGGAGAGTCTTAGACAGAAAGTAGGTGTAGCATGGCACACTGGGTAACAGCTAGTAGATCTTGATGCGGGGAGAGTCTTAGACAGAAAGTAGGCGTAGCATGGCACACTGGGTTACAGCTAGTAGATCTTGATGCGGGGAGAGTCATAGATAGAAAGTAGGTGTAGCATGGCACACTGGGTTACAGCTAGTAGATCTTGATGCGGGGAGAGTCTTAGACAGAAAGTAGGTGTAGCATGGCACACTGGGTTACAGCTAGTAGATCTTGATACGGGGAGAGTCTTAGACAGAAAGTAGGTGTAGCATGGCACACTGGGTAACAGCTAGTAGATCTTGATACGGGGAGAGTCTTAGACAGAAAGTAGGTGTAGCATGGCACACTGGGTAACAGCTAGTAGATCTTGATACGGGGAGAGTCTTAGACAGAAAGTAGGTGTAGCCTGGCACACTGGGTAAAAGCTAGTAGATCTTGATACGGGGAGAGTCTTAGACAGAAAGTAGGTGTAGCATGGCACACTGGGTTACAGCTAGTAGATCTTGATACGGGGAGAGTCTTAGACAGAAAGTAGGTGTAGCATGGCACACTGGGTAACAGCTAGTAGATCTTGATACGGGGAGAGTCTTAGACAGAAAGTAGGTGTAGCCTGGCACACTGGGTAAAAGCTAGTAGATCTTGATACGGGGAGAGTCTTAGACAGAAAGTAGGTGTAGCATGGCACACTGGGTAACAGCTAGTAGATCTTGATACGGGGAGAGTCATAGATAGAAAGTAGGTGTAGCATGGCACACTGGGTAACAGCTAGTAGATCTTGATACGGGGAGAGTCTTAGACAGAAAGTAGGTGTAGCCTGGCACAGTGGGTTACAGCTAGTAGATCTTGATGCGGGGAGAGTCTTAGACAGAAAGTAGGTGTAGCATGGCACACTGGGTAACAGCTAGTAGATCTTGATACGGGGAGAGTCTTAGACAGAAAGTAGGTGTAGCCTGGCACACTGGGTTACAGCTAGTAGATCTTGATGCGGGGAGAGTCATAGATAGAAAGTAGGTGTAGCATGGCACACTGGGTAACAGCTAGTAGATCTTGATACGGGGAGAGTCTTAGGCAGAAAGTAGGTGTAGCCTGGCACACTGGGTTACAGCTAGTAGATCTTGATACGGGGAGTGTCATAGATAGAAAGTAGGTGTAGCCTGGCACACTGGGTTACAGCTAGTAGATCTTGATGCGGGGAGAGTCTTAGACAGAAAGTAGGTGTAGCCTGGCACACTGGGTAACAGCTAGTAGATCTTGATACTGGGAGAGTCTTAGACAGAAAGTAGGTGTAGCCTGGCACACTGGGTTACAGCTAGTAGATCTTGATACGGGGAGTGTCATAGATAGAAAGTAGGTGTAGCCTGGCTCACTGGGTAACAGCTAGTAGATCTTGATGCGGGGAGAGTCTTAGACAGAAAGTAGGTGTAGCATGGCACACTGGGTAACAGCTAGTAGATCTTGATGCGGGGAGAGTCATAGATAGAAAGTAGGTGTAGCATGGCACACTGGGTTACAGCTAGTAGATCTTGATGCGGGGAGAGCCTTAGACAGAAAGTAGGTGTAGCATGGCACACTGGGTTACAGCTAGTAGATCTTGATACGGGGAGAGTCTTAGACAGAAAGTAGGTGTAGCATGGCACACTGGGTAAAAGCTAGTAGATCTTGATGCGGGGAGAGTCTTAGACAGAAAGTAGGTGTAGCATGGCACACTGGGTAACAGCTAGTAGATCTTGATGCGGGGAGAGTCATAGATAGAAAGTAGGTGTAGCATGGCACACTGGGTAACAGCTAGTAGATCTTGATGCGGGGAGAGTCATAGATAGAAAGTAGGTGTAGCATGGCACACTGGGTAACAGCTAGTAGATCTTGATGCGGGGAGAGTCTTAGACAGAAAGTAGGTGTAGCATGGCACACTGGGTAACAGCTAGTAGATCTTGATGCGGGGAGAGTCATAGATAGAAAGTAGGTGTAGCATGGCACACTGGGTAAAAGCTAGTAGATCTTGATGCGGGGAGAGTCTTAGACAGAAAGTAGGTGTAGCATGGCACACTGGGTAACAGCTAGTAGATCTTGATGCGGGGAGAGTCATAGATAGAAAGTAGGTGTAGCATGGCACACTGGGTAACAGCTAGTAGATCTTGATGCGGGGAGAGTCATAGATAGAAAGTAGGTGTAGCATGGCACACTGGGTTACAGCTAGTAGAAAATAAAATCGATCCAATAGAAAATGTAATTTACTCCAGAAACAAAATTAAATAAATGAGTCAGCTGTCCCTTACAATTATCAAACAACAGAATTATTTATTTAATAAACCACAAGAATACAGAGGGGCAGATACGGCAGAGGTATCAAATTATTTACCATTAGGCAGGGGGATAGAGTGGTCAGCACTACGCTCCAGTCCCATGATATTCTCTTTGCAGGTATCCATTAATAAGTAAATTAAAGGCTGAGAGAGCCTAGAGACCGTCTGGGACTCCACATCCAACCCTCGAACGACGACACTACAATTTACAATCTTAAGCGCATGCCTGAATATTAAGCTCAGATCCTCCAGCGCATTAGTCGCGTGACCTATCACTGACATATCCTCACCCCTATATATATATATATATATATATATATATATATATATATATATATATATATATATATATATATTGTTCTATCCTATATACTGTTCTATCTAGTAGTTCCTCGACTCCTCGTCCCATTTTCTGAGAGTGACTTTTCACCCAATGTCTTCGGCCTTTATCGGGCTGTCTTCCTGTAACAAGGATCTGTCTAGAGAATGTGCTGTCCTCCATCTACAAGAGACTAGTCCAAGAAGCAATCATTGCTACCAAAGCTAGTAGCTGGTTCTTCAATAACACCGGTCCCTTGTCCTCCAATAACCCCAGACTCTCTATTCAACCCTCCGTCTCCTTGTTTACAGGAATCATCAGGATGTCTTCCTGTAACAAGGATCTGTGTAGAGAATGTGCTGTCCTCCATCTACAAGAGACTAGTCCAAGAAGCAATCATTGCTACCAAAGCTAGTAGCTGGTTCTTCAATAACACCGGTCCCTTGTCCTCCAATAACCCCAGACTCTCTATTCAACCCTCCGTCTCCTTGTTTACAGGAATCATCAGGCTGTCTTCCTGTAACAAGGATCTGTCTAGAGAATGTGCTGTCCTCCATCTACAAGAGACTAGTCCAAGAAGCAATCATTGCTACCAAAGCTAGTTGCTGGTTCTGCAATAACACCGGTCCCTTGTCCTCCAATAACCCCAGACTCTCTATTCAACCCTCCGTCTCCTTGTTTACAGGAATCATCAGGCTGTCTTCCTGTAACAAGGATCTGTCTAGAGAAATTGCTGTCCTCCATCTACAAGAGACTAGTCCAAGAAGCAATCATTGCTACCAAAGCTAGTTGCTGGTTCTGCAATAACACCGGTCCCTTGTCCTCCAATAACCCCAGACTCTCTATTCAACCCTCCGTCTCCTTGTTTACAGGAATCATCAGGCTGTCTTCCTGTAACAAGGATCTGTCTAGAGAATGTGCTGTCCTCCATCTACAAGAGACTAGTCCAAGAAGCAATCATTGCTACCAAAGCTAGTTGCTGGTTCTGCAATAACACCGGTCCCTTGTCCTCCAATAACCCCAGACTCTCTATTCAACCCTCCGTCTCCTTGTTTACAGGAATCATCAGGATGTCTTCCTGTAACAAGGATCTGTGTAGAGAATGTGCTGTCCTCCATCTACAAGAGACTAGTCCAAGAAGCAATCATTGCTACCAAAGGTAGTTGCTGGTTCTGCAATAACACCGGTCCCTTGTCCTCCAATAACCCCAGACTCTCTATTCATCCCTCCGTCTCCTTGTTTACAGGAATCATCAGACTGTCTTCCTGTAACAAGGATCTGTCTAGAGAATGTGCTGTCCTCCAACTACAAGAGACTAGTCCAAGAAGCAATCACTGCTTCCAAAGGTAGTAGCTGGTTCTGCAATAACACCGGTCCCTTGTCCTCCAATAACCCCAGACTCTCTATTCAACCCTCCGTCTCCTTGTTTACAGGAATCATCAGACTGTCTTCCTGTAACAAGGATCTGTCTAGAGAATGTGCTGTCCTCCATCTACAAGAGACTAGTCCAAGAAGCAATCATTGCTACCAAAGCTAGTTGCTGGTTCTGCAATAACACCGTTCCCTTGTCCTCCAATAACCCCAGACTCTCTATTCAACCCTCCGTCTCCTTGTTTACAGGAATCATCAGACTGTCCTCCTGTAACAAGGATCTGTCTAGAGAATGTGCTGTCCTCCATCTACAAGAGACTAGTCCAAGAAGAAATCATTGCTAACAAAGGTAGTTGCTGGTTCTGCAATAACACCGGTCCCTTGTCCTCCAATTACCCCAGACTCTCTATTCATCCCTCCGTCTCCTTGTTTACAGGAATCATCAGACTGTCTTCCTGTAACAAGGATCTGTCTAGAGAATGTGCTGTCCTCCATCTACAGGAGACTAGTCCATGAAGCAATCATTGCTACCAAAGCTAGTTGCTGGTTCTGCAATAACACCGGTCCCTTGTCCGCCAATAACCCCAGACTCTCTATTCAACCCTCCGTCTCCTTGTTTACAGGAATCATCAGACTGTCTTCCTGTAACAAGGATCTGTCTAGAGAATGTGCTGTCCTCCATCTACAAGAGACTAGTCCAAGAAGCAATCATTGCTTCCAAAGCTAGTAGCTGGTTCTGCAATAACACCGGTCCCTTGTCCTCCAATAACCCCAGACTCTCTATTCAACCCTCCGTCTCCTTGTTTACAGGAATCATCAGGCTGTCTTCCTGTAACAAGGATCTGTCTAGAGAATGTGCTGTCCTCCATCTACAAGAGACTAGTCCATGAAGCAATCATTGCTACCAAAGCTAGTAGCTGGTTCTGCAATAACACCGGTCCCTTGTCCTCCAATAACCCCAGACTCTCTATTCAACCCTCCGTCTCCTTGTTTACAGGAATCATCAGACTGTCTTCCTGTAACAAGGATCTGTGTAGAGAATGTGCTGTCCTCCATCTACAAGAGACTAGTCCAAGAAGCAATCACTGCTTCCAAAGCTAGTTGCTGGTTCTGCAATAACACCGGTCCCTTGTCCTCCAATAACCCCAGACTCTCTATTCAACCCCCCGTCTCCTTGTTTACAGGAATCATCAGACTGTCTTCCTGTAACAAGGATCTGTCTAGAGAATGTGCTGTCCTCCATCTACAAGAGACTAGTCCATGAAGCAATCATTGCTACCAAAGCTAGTAGCTGGTTCTGCAATAACACCGGTCCCTTGTCCTCCAATAACCCCAGACTCTCTATTCATCCCTCCGTCTCCTTGTTTACAGGAATCATCAGACTGTCTTCCTGTAACAAGGATCTGTCTAGAGAATGTGCTGTCCTCCATCTACAAGAGACTAGTCCAAGAAGCAATCATTGCTACCAAAGCTAGTTGCTGGTTCTTCAATAACACCGGTCCCTTGTCCTCCAATAACCCCAGACTCTCTATTCAACCCTCCGTCTCCTTGTTTACAGGAATCATCAGACTGTCGTCCTGTAACAAGGATCTGTCTAGAGAATGTGCTGTCCTCCATCTACAAGAGACTAGTCCAAGAAGCAATCATTGCTTCCAAAGCTAGTAGCTGGTTCTGCAATAACACCGGTCCCTTGTCCTCCAATAACCCCAGACTCTCTATTCAACCCTCCGTCTCCTTGTTTACAGGAATCATCAGACTGTCTTCCTGTAACAAGGATCTGTGTAGAGAATGTGCTGTCCTCCATCTACAAGAGACTAGTCCAAGAAGCAATCATTGCTTCCAAAGCTAGTAACTGGTTCTGCAATAACACCGGTCCCTTGTCCTCCAATAACCCCAGACTCTCTATTCAACCCTCCGTCTCCTTGTTTACAGGAATCATCAGACTGTCTTCCTGTAACAAGGATCTGTCTAGAGAGTGTGCTGTCCTCCAACTACAAGAGACTAGTCCAAGAAGCAATCACTGCTTCCAAAGCTAGTTGCTGGTTCTGCAATAACACCGGTCCCTTGTCCTCCAATAACCCCAGACTCTCTATTCAACCCTCCGTCTCCTTGTTTACAGGAATCATCAGGATGTCTTCCTGTAACAAGGTTCTGTCTAGAGAATGTGCTGTCCTCCATCTACAAGAGACTAGCCCAAGAAGCAATCATTGCTTCCAAAGATAGTTGCTGGTTCTGCAATAACACCAGTCCCTTGTCCTCCAATAACCCCAGACTCTCTATTCAACCCTCCGTCTCCTTGTTTACAGGAATCATCAGACTGTCTTCCTGTAACAAGGATCTGTCTAGAGAATGTGCTGTCCTCCATCTACAAGAGGCTAGTCCAAGAAGCAATCATTGCTTCCAAAGCTAGTTGCTGGTTCTGCAATAACACCGGTCCCTTGTCCTCCAATAACCCCAGACTCTCTATTCAACCCTCCGTCTCCTTGTTTACAGGAATCATCAGACTGTCTTCCTGTAACAAGGATCTGTGTAGAGAATGTGCTGTCCTCCATCTACAAGAGACTAGTCCAAGAAGCAATCATTGCTACCAAAGCTAGTAGCTGGTTCTGCAATAACACCGGTCCCTTGTCCTCCAATAACCCCAGACTCTCTATTCAACCCTCCGTCTCCTTGTTTACAGGAATCATCAGACTGTCTTCCTGTAACAAGGATCTGTGTAGAGAATGTGCTGTCCTCCATCTACAAGAGACTAGTCCAAGAAGCAATCACTGCTTCCAAAGCTAGTAGCTGGTTCTGCAATAACACCGGTCCCTTGTCCTCCAATAACCCCAGACTCTCTATTCAACCCTCCGTCTCCTTGTTTACAGGAATCATCAGACTGTCTTCCTGTAACAAGGATCTGTCTAGAGAGTGTGCTGTCCTCCAACTACAAGAGACTAGTCCAAGAAGCAATCACTGCTTCCAAAGCTAGTTGCTGGTTCTGCAATAACACCGGTCCCTTGTCCTCCAATAACCCCAGACTCTCTATTCAACCCTCCGTCTCCTTGTTTACAGGAATCATCAGACTGTCTTCCTGTAACAAGGATCTGTCTAGAGAATGTGCTGTCCTCCATCTACAAGAGACTAGTCCAAGAAGCAATCATTGCTACCAAAGCTAGTAGCTGGTTCTGCAATAACACCGGTCCCTTGTCCTCCAATAACCCCAGACTCTCTATTCAACCCTCCGTCTCCTTGTTTACAGGAATCATCAGGATGTCTTCCTGTAACAAGGATCTGTCTTGAGAATGTGCTGTGCTCCATCTACAAGAGACTAGTCCAAGAAGCAATCATTGCTTCCAAAGCTAGTAGCTGGTTCTGCAATAACACCGGTCCCTTGTCCTCCAATAACCCCAGACTCTCTATTCATCCCTCCGTCTCCTTGTTTACAGGAATCATCAGACTGTCTTCCTGTAACAAGGATCTGTGTAGAGAATGTGCTGTCCTCCATCTACAAGAGACTAGTCCAAGAAGCAATCACTGCTTCCAAAGCTAGTAGCTGGTTCTGCAATAACACCGGTCCCTTGTCCTCCAATAACCCCAGACTCTCTATTCATCCCTCCGTCTCCTTGTTTACAGGAATCATCAGACTGTCTTCCTGTAACAAGGATCTGTGTAGAGAATGTGCTGTCCTCCATCTACAAGAGACTAGTCCAAGAAGCAATCATTGCTTCCAAAGCTAGTAGCTGGTTCTGCAATAACACCGGTCCCTTGTCCTCCAATAACCCCAGACTCTCTTTTCATCCCTCCGCCTCCTTGTTTACAGGAATCATCAGGCTGTCTTCCTGTAACAAGGATCTGTCTAGAGAATGTGCTGTCCTCCATCTACAAGAGACTAGTCCAAGAAGCAATCGTTGCTTCCAAAGCTAGTTGCTGGTTCTGCAATAACACCGGTCCCTTGTCCTCCAATAACCCCAGACTCTGTATTCAACCCGCCGTCTCCTTGTTTACAGGAATCATCAGACTGTCTTCCTGTAACAATGATCTGTGTAGAGAATGTGCTGTCCTCCATCTACAAGAGACTAGTCCAAGAAGCAATCGTTGCTTCCAAAGCTAGTAGCTGGTTCTGCAATAACACCGGTCCCTTGTCCTCCAATAACCCCAGACTCTCTATTCAACCCTCCGTCTCCTTGTTTACAGGAATCACAGACTGTCTTCCTGTAACAAGGATCTGTCTAGAGAATGTGCTGTCCTCCAACTACAAGAGACTAGTCCAAGAAGCAATCACTGCTTCCAAAGCTAGTTGCTGGTTCTGCAATAACACCGGTCCCTTGTCCTCCAATAACCCCAGACTCTGTATTCAACCCTCCGTCTCCTTGTTTACAGGAATCATCAGACTGTCTTCCTGTAACAAGGATCTGTGTAGAGAATGTGCTGTCCTCCATCTACAAGAGACTAGTCCAAGAAGCAATCGTTGCTTCCAAAGCTAGTAGCTGGTTCTGCAATAACACCGGTCCCTTGTCCTCCAATAACCCCAGACTCTCTATTCAACCCTCCGTCTCCTTGTTTACAGGAATCATCAGACTGTCTTCCTGTAACAAGGATCTGTCTAGAGAATGTGCTGTCCTCCATCTACAAGAGACTAGTCCAAGAAGCAATCATTGCTTCCAAAGCTAGTAGCTGGTTCTGCAATAACACCGGTCCCTTGTCCTCCAATAACCCCAGACTCTCTATTCATCCCTCCGTCTCCTTGTTTACAGGAATCATCAGACTGTCTTCCTGTAACAAGGATCTGTCTAGAGAATGTGCTGTCCTCCAACTACAAGAGACTAGTCCAAGAAGCAATCGTTGCTTCCAAAGCTAGTTGCTGGTTCTGCAATAACACCGGTCCCTTGTCCTCCAATAACCCCAGACTCTCTATTCAACCCTCCGTCTCCTTGTTTACAGGAATCATCAGACTGTCTTCCTGTAACAAGGATCTGTCTAGAGAATGTGCTGTCCTCCATCTACAAGAGACTAGTCCAAGAAGCAATCATTGCTTCCAAAGCTAGTTGCTGGTTCTGCAATAACACCGGTCCCTTGTCCTCCAATAACCCCAGACTCTCTATTCAACCCTCCGTCTCCTTGTTTACAGGAATCATCAGACTGTCTTCCTGTAACAAGGATCTGTCTAGAGAATGTGCTGTCCTCCATCTTCAAGAGACTAGTCCAAGAAGCAATCGTTGCTTCCAAAGCTAGTTGCTGGTTCTGCAATAACACCGGTCCCTTGTCCTCCAATAACCCCAGACTCTCTATTCAACCCTCCGTCTCCTTGTTTACAGGAATCATCAGACTGTCTTCCTGTAACAAGGATCTGTCTAGAGAATGTTCTGTCCTCCAACTACAAGAGACTAGTCCAAGAAGCAATCACTGCTTCCAAAGCTAGTTGCTGGTTCTGCAATAACAACGGTCCCTCTTCCTCCAATAATCCCAGACTCTCTATTCAACCCTCCGTCTCCTTGTTTACAGGAATCATCAGACTGTCTTCCTGTAACAAGGATCTGTCTAGAGAATGTGCTGTCCACCATCTAGAAGAGACTAGTCCAAGAAGCAATCATTGCTTCCAAAGCTAGTTGCTGGTTCTGCAATAACACCGGTCCCTTGTCCTCCAATAACCCCAGACTCTCTATTCAACCCTCCGTCTCCTTGTTTACAGGAATCATCAGACTGTCTTCCTGTAACAAGGATCTGTCTAGAGAATGTGCTGTCCTCCAACTACAAGAGACTAGTCCAAGAAGCAATCACTGCTTCCAAAGCTAGTTGCTGGTTCTGCAATAACACCGGTCCCTTGTCCTCCAATAACCCCAGACTCTGTATTCAACCCTCCGTCTCCTTGTTTACAGGAATCATCAGACTGTCTTCCTGTAACAAGGATCTGTGTAGAGAATGTGCTGTCCTCCATCTACAAGAGACTAGTCCAAGAAGCAATCGTTGCTTCCAAAGCTAGTAGCTGGTTCTGCAATAACACCGGTCCCTTGTCCTCCAATAACCCCAGACTCTCTATTCAACCCCCCGTCTCCTTGTTTACAGGAATCATCAGACTGTCTTCCTGTAACAAGGATCTGTCTAGAGAATGTGCTGTCCTCCATCTACAAGAGACTAGTCCAAGAAGCAATCATTGCTTCCAAAGCTAGTAGCTGGTTCTGCAATAACACCGGTCCCTTGTCCTCCAATAACCCCAGACTCTCTATTCATCCCTCCGTCTCCTTGTTTACAGGAATCATCAGACTGTCTTCCTGTAACAAGGATCTGTCTAGAGAATGTGCTGTCCTCCAACTACAAGAGACTAGTCCAAGAAGCAATCGTCTCTTCCAAAGCTAGTTGCTGGTTCTGCAATAACACCGGTCCCTTGTCCTCCAATAACCCCAGACTCTCTATTCAACCCTCCGTCTCCTTGTTTACAGGAATCATCAGACTGTCTTCCTGTAACAAGGATCTGTCTAGAGAATGTGCTGTCCTCCATCTACAAGAGACTAGTCCAAGAAGCAATCATTGCTTCCAAAGCTAGTTGCTGGTTCTGCAATAACACCGGTCCCTTGTCCTCCAATAACCCCAGACTCTCTATTCAACCCTCCGTCTCCTTGTTTACAGGAATCATCAGACTGTCTTCCTGTAACAAGGATCTGTCTAGAGAATGTGCTGTCCTCCATCTACAAGAGACTAGTCCAAGAAGCAATCGTTGCTTCCAAAGCTAGTTGCTGGTTCTGCAATAACACCGGTCCCTTGTCCTCCAATAACCCCAGACTCTCTATTCAACCCTCCGTCTCCTTGTTTACAGGAATCATCAGACTGTCTTCCTGTAACAAGGATCTGTCTAGAGAATGTGCTGTCCTCCAACTACAAGAGACTAGTCCAAGAAGCAATCACTGCTTCCAAAGCTAGTTGCTGGTTCTGCAATAACACCGGTCCCTTGTCCTCCAACAACCCCAGACTCTCTATTCAACCCTCCGTCTCCTTGTTAACAGGAATCATCAGACTGTCTTCCTGTAACAAGGATCTGTCTAGAGAATGTGCTGTCCTCCATCTAGAAGAGACTAGTCCAAGAAGCAATCATTGCTTCCAAAGCTAGTTGCTGGTACTGCAATAACACCGGTCCCTTGTCCTCCAATAACCCCAGACTCTCTATTCAACCCTCCGTCTCCTTGTTTACAGGAATCATCAGACTGTCTTCCTGTAACAAGGATCTGTCTAGAGAATGTGCTGTCCTCCAACTACAAGAGACTAGTCCAAGAAGCAATCACTGCTTCCAAAGCTAGTTGCTGGTTCTATAATAACACCGGTCCCTTGTCCTCCAATAACCCCAGACTCTGTATTCAACCCTCCGTCTCCTTGTTTACAGGAATCATCAGACTGTCTTCCTGTAACAAGGATCTGTGTAGAGAATGTGCTGTCCTCCATCTACAAGAGACTAGTCCAAGAAGCAATCGTTGCTTCCAAAGCTAGTAGCTGGTTCTGCAATAACACCGGTCCCTTGTCCTCCTATAACCCCAGACTCTTTATTCAACCCTCCGTCTCCTTGTTTACAGGAATCATCAGACTGTCTTCCTGTAACAAGGATCTGTCTAGAGAATGTGCTGTCCTCCAACTACAAGAGACTAGTCCAAGAAGCAATCACTGCTTCCAAAGCTAGTTGCTGGTTCTGCAATAACACCGGTCCCTTGTCCTCCAAAAACCCCAGACTCTGTATTCAACCCTCCGTCTCCTTGTTTACAGGAATCATCAGACTGTCTTCCTGTAACAAGGATCTGTGTAGAGAATGTGCTGTCCTCCATCTACAAGAGACTAGTCCAAGAAGCAATCGTTGCTTCCAAAGCTAGTAGCTGGTTCTGCAATAACACCGGTCCCTTGTCCTCCAATAACCCCAGACTCTCTATTCAACCCTCCGTCTCCTTGTTTACAGGAATCATCAGACTGTCTTCCTGTAACAAGGATCTGTCTAGAGAATGTGCTGTCCTCCATCTACAAGAGACTAGTCCAAGAAGCAATCATTGCTTCCAAAGCTAGTAGCTGGTTCTGCAATAACACCGGTCCCTTGTCCTCCAATAACCCCAGACTCTCTATTCATCCCTCCGTCTCCTTGTTTACAGGAATCATCAGACTGTCTTCCTGTAACAAGGATCTGTCTAGAGAATGTGCTGTCCTCCAACTACAAGAGACTAGTCCAAGAAGCAATCGTTGCTTCCAAAGCTAGTTGCTGGTTCTGCAATAACACCGGTCCCTTGTCCTCCAATAACCCCAGACTCTCTATTCAACCCTCCGTCTCCTTGTTTACAGGAATCATCAGACTGTCTTCCTGTAACAAGGATCTGTCTAGAGAATGTGCTGTCCTCCATCTACAAGAGACTAGTCCAAGAAGCAATCATTGCTTCCAAAGCTAGTTGCTGGTTCTGCAATAACACCGGTCCCTTGTCCTCCAATAACCCCAGACTCTCTATTCAACCCTCCGTCTCCTTGTTTACAGGAATCATCAGACTGTCTTCCTGTAACAAGGATCTGTGTAGAGAATGTGCTGTCCTCCAACTACAAGAGACTAGTCCAAGAAGCAATCATTGCTACCAAAGCTAGTTGCTGGTTCTGCAATAACACCGGTCCCTTGTCCTCCAATAACCCCAGACTCTCTATTCAACCCTCCGTCTCCTTGTTTACAGGAATCATCAGGATGTCTTCCTGTAACAAGGATCTGTCTAGAGAATGTGCTGTCCTCCAACTACAAGAGACTAGTCCAAGAAGCAATCACTGCTTCCAAAGCTAGTTGCTGGTTCTGCAATAACACCGGTCCCTTGTCCTCCAATAACCCCAGACTCTCTATTCAACCCTCCGTCTCCTTGTTTACAGGAATAATCAGACTGTCTTCCTGTAACAAGGATCTGTGTAGAGAATGTGCTGTCCTCCAACTACAAGAGACTAGTCCAAGAAGCAATCATTGCTACCAAAGCTAGTTGCTGGTTCTGCAATAACACCGGTCCCTTGTCCTCCAATAACCCCAGACTCTCTATTCAACCCTCCGTCTCCTTGTTTACAGGAATCATCAGACTGTCTTCCTGTAACAAGGATCTGTCTAGAGAATGTGCTGTCCTCCATCTACAAGAGACTAGTCCAAGAAGCAATCTTTGCTTCCAAAGCTAGTTGCTGGTTCTGCAATAACACCGGTCCCTTGTCCTCCAATAACCCCAGACTCTCTATTCAACCCTCCGTCTCCTTGTTTACAGGAATCATCAGACTGTCTTCCTGTAACAAGGATCTGTGTAGAGAATGTGCTGTCCTCCATCTACAAGAGGCTAGTCCAAGAAGCAATCATTGCTACCAAAGCTAGTTGCTGGTTCTGCAATAACACCGGTCCCTTGTCCTCCAATAACCCCAGACTCTCTATTCAACCCTCCGTCTCCTTGTTTACAGGAATCATCAGACTGTCTTCCTGTAACAAGGATCTGTCTAGAGAATGTGCTGTCCTCCATCTACAAGAGACTAGTCCATGAAGCAATCATTGCTACCAAAGCTAGTAGCTGGTTCTGCAATAACACCGGTCCCTTGTCCTCCAATAACCCCAGACTCTCTATTCATCCCTCCGTCTCCTTGTTTACAGGAATCATCAGGAAGTCTTCCTGTAACAAGGATCTGTCTAGAGAATGTGCTGTCCTCCATCTACAAGAGACTAGTCCAAGAAGCAATCACTGCTTCCAAAGCTAGTAGCTGGTTCTGCAATAACACCGGTCCCTTGTCCTCCAATAACCCCAGACTCTCTATTCAACCCTCCGTCTCCTTGTTTACAGGAATCATCAGACTGTCTTCCTGTAACAAGGATCTGTCTAGAGAATGTGCTGTCCTCCATCTACAAGAGACTAGTCCAAGAAGCAATCATTGCAACCAAAGCTAGTTGCTGGTTCTGCAATAACACCGGTCCCTTGTCCTCCAATAACCCCAGACTCTCTATTCAACCCTCCGTCTCCTTGTTTACAGGAATCATCAGACTGTCTTCCTGTAACAAGGATCTGTGTAGAGAATGTGCTGTCCTCCATCTACAAGAGACTAGTCCAAGAAGCAATCACTGCTTCCAAAGCTAGTAGCTGGTTCTGCAATAACACCGGTCTCTTGTCCTCCAATAACCCCAGACTCTCTATTCATCCCTCCGTCTCCTTGTTTACAGGAATCATCAGACTGTCTTCCTGTAACAAGGATCTGTCTAGAGAATGCGCTGTCCTCCATCTACAAGAGACTAGTCCAAGAAGCAATCATTGCTTCCAAAGCTAGTTGCTGGTTCTGCAATAACACCGGTCCCTTGTCCTCCAATAACCCCAGACTCGCTATTCATCCCTCCTTCTCCTTGTTTACAGGAATCATCAGGCTGTCTTCCTGTAACAAGGATCTGTCTAGAGAATGTGCTGTCCTCCATCTACAAGAGACTAGTCCAAGAAGCAATCATTGCTACCAAAGCTAGTAGCTGGTTCTGCAATAACACCGGTCCCTTGTCCTCCAATAACCCCAGACTCTCTATTCAACCCTCCGTCTCCTTGTTTACAGGAATCATCAGACTGTCTTCCTGTAACAAGGATCTGTCTAGAGAATGTGCTGTCCTCCATCTACAAGAGACTAGTCCAAGAAGCAATCACTGCTTCCAAAGCTAGTAGCTGGTTCTGCAATAACACCGGTCCCTTGTCCTCCAATAACCCCAGACTCTCTATTCAACCCTCCGTCTCCTTGTTTACAGGAATCATCAGACTGTCTTCCTGTAACAAGTATCTGTCTAGAGAATGTGCTGTCCTCCATCTACAAGAGACTAGTCCAAGAAGCAATCATTGCAACCAAAGCTAGTTGCTGGTTCTGCAATAACACCGGTCCCTTGTCCTCCAATAACCCCAGACTCTCTATTCAACCCTCCGTCTCCTTGTTTACAGGAATCATCAGACTGTCTTCCTGTAACAAGGATCTGTGTAGAGAATGTGCTGTCCTCCATCTACAAGAGACTAGTCCAAGAAGCAATCACTGCTTCCAAAGCTAGTAGCTGGTTCTGCAATAACACCGGTCCCTTGTCCTCCAATAACCCCAGACTCTCTATTCATCCCTCCGTCTCCTTGTTTACAGGAATCATCAGACTGTCTTCCTGTAACAAGGATCTGTCTAGAGAATGTGCTGTCCTCCATCTACAAGAGACTATTCCAAGAAGCAATCATTGCTTCCAAAGCTAGTTGCTGGTTCTGCAATAACACCGGTCCCTTGTCCTCCAATAACCCCAGACTCTCTATTCATCCCTCCGTCTCCTTGTTTACAGGAATCATCAGGCTGTCTTCCTGTAACAAGGATCTGTCTAGAGAATGTGCTGTCCTCCATCTACAAGAGACTAGTCCAAGAAGCAATCATTGCTACCAAAGCTAGTAGCTGGTTCTGCAATAACACCGGTCCCTTGTCCTCCAATAACCCCAGACTCTCTATTCAACCCTCCGTCTCCTTGTTTACAGGAATCATCAGACTGTCTTCCTGTAACAAGGATCTGTCTAGAGAATGTGCTGTCCTCCATCTACAAGAGACTAGTCCAAGAAGCAATCACTGCTTCCAAAGCTAGTAGCTGGTTCTGCAATAACACCGGTCCCTTGTCCTCCAATAACCCCAGACTCTCTATTCAACCCTCCGTCTCCTTGTTTACAGGAATCATCAGACTGTCTTCCTGTAACAAGGATCTGTCTAGAGAATGTGCTGTCCTCCATCTACAAGAGACTAGTCCAAGAAGCAATCACTGCTTCCAAAGCTAGTTGCTGGTTCTGCAATAACACCGGTCCCTTGTCCTCCAAAAACCCCAGACTCTGTATTCAACCCTCCGTCTCCTTGTTTACAGGAATCATCAGACTGTCTTCCTGTAACAAGGATCTGTGTAGAGAATGTGCTGTCCTCCATCTACAAGAGACTAGTCCAAGAAGCAATCGTTGCTTCCAAAGCTAGTAGCTGGTTCTGCAATAACACCGGTCCCTTGTCCTCCAATAACCCCAGACTCTCTATTCAACCCTCCGTCTCCTTGTTTACAGGAATCATCAGACTGTCTTCCTGTAACAAGGATCTGTCTAGAGAATGTGCTGTCCTCCATCTACAAGAGACTAGTCCAAGAAGCAATCATTGCTTCCAAAGCTAGTAGCTGGTTCTGCAATAACACCGGTCCCTTGTCCTCCAATAACCCCAGACTCTCTATTCATCCCTCCGTCTCCTTGTTTACAGGAATCATCAGACTGTCTTCCTGTAACAAGGATCTGTCTAGAGAATGTGCTGTCCTCCAACTACAAGAGACTAGTCCAAGAAGCAATCGTTGCTTCCAAAGCTAGTTGCTGGTTCTGCAATAACACCGGTCCCTTGTCCTCCAATAACCCCAGACTCTCTATTCAACCCTCCGTCTCCTTGTTTACAGGAATCATCAGACTGTCTTCCTGTAACAAGGATCTGTCTAGAGAATGTGATGTCCTCCATCTACAAGAGACTAGTCCAAGAAGCAATCATTGCTTCCAAAGCTAGTTGCTGGTTCTGCAATAACACCGGTCCCTTGTCCTCCAATAACCCCAGACTCTCTATTCAACCCTCCGTCTCCTTGTTTACAGGAATCATCAGACTGTCTTCCTGTAACAAGGATCTGTGTAGAGAATGTGCTGTCCTCCAACTACAAGAGACTAGTCCAAGAAGCAATCATTGCTACCAAAGCTAGTTGCTGGTTCTGCAATAACACCGGTCCCTTGTCCTCCAATAACCCCAGACTCTCTATTCAACCCTCCGTCTCCTTGTTTACAGGAATCATCAGGATGTCTTCCTGTAACAAGGATCTGTCTAGAGAATGTGCTGTCCTCCAACTACAAGAGACTAGTCCAAGAAGCAATCACTGCTTCCAAAGCTAGTTGCTGGTTCTGCAATAACACCGGTCCCTTGTCCTCCAATAACCCCAGACTCTCTATTCAACCCTCCGTCTCCTTGTTTACAGGAATAATCAGACTGTCTTCCTGTAACAAGGATCTGTGTAGAGAATGTGCTGTCCTCCAACTACAAGAGACTAGTCCAAGAAGCAATCATTGCTACCAAAGCTAGTTGCTGGTTCTGCAATAACACCGGTCCCTTGTCCTCCAATAACCCCAGACTCTCTATTCAACCCTCCGTCTCCTTGTTTACAGGAATCATCAGACTGTCTTCCTGTAACAAGGATCTGTCTAGAGAATGTGCTGTCCTCCATCTACAAGAGACTAGTCCAAGAAGCAATCTTTGCTTCCAAAGCTAGTTGCTGGTTCTGCAATAACACCGGTCCCTTGTCCTCCAATAACCCCAGACTCTCTATTCAACCCTCCGTCTCCTTGTTTACAGGAATCATCAGACTGTCTTCCTGTAACAAGGATCTGTGTAGAGAATGTGCTGTCCTCCATCTACAAGAGGCTAGTCCAAGAAGCAATCATTGCTACCAAAGCTAGTTGCTGGTTCTGCAATAACACCGGTCCCTTGTCCTCCAATAACCCCAGACTCTCTATTCAACCCTCCGTCTCCTTGTTTACAGGAATCATCAGACTGTCTTCCTGTAACAAGGATCTGTCTAGAGAATGTGCTGTCCTCCATCTACAAGAGACTAGTCCATGAAGCAATCATTGCTACCAAAGCTAGTAGCTGGTTCTGCAATAACACCGGTCCCTTGTCCTCCAATAACCCCAGACTCTCTATTCATCCCTCCGTCTCCTTGTTTACAGGAATCATCAGGAAGTCTTCCTGTAACAAGGATCTGTCTAGAGAATGTGCTGTCCTCCATCTACAAGAGACTAGTCCAAGAAGCAATCACTGCTTCCAAAGCTAGTAGCTGGTTCTGCAATAACACCGGTCCCTTGTCCTCCAATAACCCCAGACTCTCTATTCAACCCTCCGTCTCCTTGTTTACAGGAATCATCAGACTGTCTTCCTGTAACAAGGATCTGTCTAGAGAATGTGCTGTCCTCCATCTACAAGAGACTAGTCCAAGAAGCAATCATTGCAACCAAAGCTAGTTGCTGGTTCTGCAATAACACCGGTCCCTTGTCCTCCAATAACCCCAGACTCTCTATTCAACCCTCCGTCTCCTTGTTTACAGGAATCATCAGACTGTCTTCCTGTAACAAGGATCTGTGTAGAGAATGTGCTGTCCTCCATCTACAAGAGACTAGTCCAAGAAGCAATCACTGCTTCCAAAGCTAGTAGCTGGTTCTGCAATAACACCGGTCTCTTGTCCTCCAATAACCCCAGACTCTCTATTCATCCCTCCGTCTCCTTGTTTACAGGAATCATCAGACTGTCTTCCTGTAACAAGGATCTGTCTAGAGAATGCGCTGTCCTCCATCTACAAGAGACTAGTCCAAGAAGCAATCATTGCTTCCAAAGCTAGTTGCTGGTTCTGCAATAACACCGGTCCCTTGTCCTCCAATAACCCCAGACTCGCTATTCATCCCTCCTTCTCCTTGTTTACAGGAATCATCAGGCTGTCTTCCTGTAACAAGGATCTGTCTAGAGAATGTGCTGTCCTCCATCTACAAGAGACTAGTCCAAGAAGCAATCATTGCTACCAAAGCTAGTAGCTGGTTCTGCAATAACACCGGTCCCTTGTCCTCCAATAACCCCAGACTCTCTATTCAACCCTCCGTCTCCTTGTTTACAGGAATCATCAGACTGTCTTCCTGTAACAAGGATCTGTCTAGAGAATGTGCTGTCCTCCATCTACAAGAGACTAGTCCAAGAAGCAATCACTGCTTCCAAAGCTAGTAGCTGGTTCTGCAATAACACCGGTCCCTTGTCCTCCAATAACCCCAGACTCTCTATTCAACCCTCCGTCTCCTTGTTTACAGGAATCATCAGACTGTCTTCCTGTAACAAGTATCTGTCTAGAGAATGTGCTGTCCTCCATCTACAAGAGACTAGTCCAAGAAGCAATCATTGCAACCAAAGCTAGTTGCTGGTTCTGCAATAACACCGGTCCCTTGTCCTCCAATAACCCCAGACTCTCTATTCAACCCTCCGTCTCCTTGTTTACAGGAATCATCAGACTGTCTTCCTGTAACAAGGATCTGTGTAGAGAATGTGCTGTCCTCCATCTACAAGAGACTAGTCCAAGAAGCAATCACTGCTTCCAAAGCTAGTAGCTGGTTCTGCAATAACACCGGTCCCTTGTCCTCCAATAACCCCAGACTCTCTATTCATCCCTCCGTCTCCTTGTTTACAGGAATCATCAGACTGTCTTCCTGTAACAAGGATCTGTCTAGAGAATGTGCTGTCCTCCATCTACAAGAGACTATTCCAAGAAGCAATCATTGCTTCCAAAGCTAGTTGCTGGTTCTGCAATAACACCGGTCCCTTGTCCTCCAATAACCCCAGACTCTCTATTCATCCCTCCGTCTCCTTGTTTACAGGAATCATCAGGCTGTCTTCCTGTAACAAGGATCTGTCTAGAGAATGTGCTGTCCTCCATCTACAAGAGACTAGTCCAAGAAGCAATCATTGCTACCAAAGCTAGTAGCTGGTTCTGCAATAACACCGGTCCCTTGTCCTCCAATAACCCCAGACTCTCTATTCAACCCTCCGTCTCCTTGTTTACAGGAATCATCAGACTGTCTTCCTGTAACAAGGATCTGTCTAGAGAATGTGCTGTCCTCCATCTACAAGAGACTAGTCCAAGAAGCAATCACTGCTTCCAAAGCTAGTAGCTGGTTCTGCAATAACACCGGTCCCTTGTCCTCCAATAACCCCAGACTCTCTATTCAACCCTCCGTCTCCTTGTTTACAGGAATCATCAGACTGTCTTCCTGTAACAAGGATCTGTCTAGAGAATGTGCTGTCCTCCATCTACAAGAGACTAGTCCAAGAAGCAATCATTGCTTCCAAAGCTAGTAGCTGGTTCTGCAATAACACCGGTCCCTTGTCCTCCAATAACCCCAGACTCCCTATTCATCTCTCCGTCTCCTTGTTTACAGGAATCATCAGACTGTCTTCCTGTAACAAGGATCTGTCTAGAGAATGTGCTGTCCTCCATCTACAAGAGACTAGTCCAAGAAGCAATCATTGCTACCAAAGCTAGTTGCTGGTTCTGCAATAACACCGGTCCCTTGTCCTCCAATAACCCCAGACTCTCTATCCAACCCTCCGTCTCCTTGTTACAGGAATCATCAGGCTGTCTTCCTGTAACAAGGATCTGTCTATAGAATGTGCTGTCCTCCATCTACAAGAGACTAGTCCAAGAAGCAATCATTGCTACCAAAGCTAGTAGCTGGTTCTGCAATAACACCGGTCCCTTGTCCTCCAATAACCCCAGACTCTCTATTCATCCCTCCGTCTCCTTGTTTACAGGAATCATCAGGCTGTCTTCCTGTAACAAGGATCTGTCTAGAGAATGTGCTGTCCTCCATCTACAAGAGACTAGTCCAAGAAGCAATCATTGCTTCCAAAGATAGTTGCTGGTTCTGCAATAACACCGGTCCCTTGTCCTCCAATAACCCCAGACTCTCTTTTCAACCCTCCGTCTCCTTGTTTACAGGAATCATCAGGATGTCTTCCTGTAACAAGGATCTGTGTAGAGAATGTGCTGTCCTCCATCTACAAGAGCCTAGTCCAAGAAGCAATCACTGCTTCCAAAGCTAGTAGCTGGTTCTGCAATAACACCGGTCCCTTGTCCTCCAATAACCCCAGACTCTCTATTCAACCCTCCGTCTCCTTGTTTACAGGAATCATCAGGATGTCTTCCTGTAACAAGGATCTGTGTAGAGAATGTGCTGTCCTCCATCTACAAGAGACTAGTCCAAGAAGCAATCATTGCTACCAAAGCTAGTTGCTGGTTCTGCAATAACACCGGTCCCTTGTCCTCCAATAACCCCAGACTCTCTATTCAACCCTCCGTCTCCTTGTTTACAGGAATCCATATTGCTTTGTCGGTATCTTCCACGATATTACTTTTTTCTTAGATCATTCCAATTTTATCCAGCCTTTTCTTCTTTTTAATCTTTCTTTTCTTTTATACTCTTTTTCTTTTCCATTCAAAGGTTTAGCCACTGGAGTGAAGAATGAGAATTGGAATACCATCATTAGGCTAGTCGCTTTGTAAAAGAAGGGAATTATTTTACTCCAAAGGGTTGGTTTACCGTGGATATTAAAACGTTTTATAACAAAATCCAATTTTTAAATCTCTTTCATACAGCCAGAAAAACTGCCTCAATCTAAATAAATATATATATATAATAAAAAAATGCCAAAGAAATGTGATTTTTTTAAAAATTTTGTCAAACATTAGAGCAAATCCTCGACCGGAAAATACCAACAGATATATTTACCCCTTTTGAGTAGCTCAATTTCTCAACATTTCCGCGGTATGAGACTCAAAAATAATTATAGATATTTATTCGACCCACCCTAATGAAGCGCCCTATCTAAGGCACCAGACATTGGTTTTGAGAGAATCCTTACCGAACGAACGAGACACCAAAGAGACAATATTTCACAGCTGACTTGGCAAGAATCTCTCTGCAAATGGAGCCTCTACTAACAGCCTATCGATTCTCTATCTGTTCAAGCAATTACTTTCACTAGATACTGCATCATCAGGGAATAGCTAGAGCAAACATAGGGACAGCTGGTTATTTAGTGGGAGGGAGATCTTGTCAGCTGATGTTTGTTTTCAATTATTGTGATTTTTTTTTACTTTATTTATTCGGGCATTTCCATGAGTGCTAAGCCGTGAGCACTCCTTACCTTAGACTATAGGTTCGATTCCCGCTAGGCGTGCTGTTTTTCCTTTCGGATAAATAAGATACAGCCGGTCTATCATGGCTAGAATATGATAGTAACCTAATAATTCGCCTAGAACTTAGATGGATGCTCGCCTTGAATTAATATGTGGTATCATGATAATTGAACCATTTAAATAATAATGTTTTAAATAAAGGCTACGACAACTTGAACAGACCACTATTCCACTATTCCATCTCATAAATTTGGCAACCGACACCATCACTCCGCTACGCAACAAGCGCAAAGAATACACAGCTGGCTTATTCTTGGTTCTGAAGGGGGCCTTTGATTCCGTCTGGCCCCGAGGTTTATCATATAAACTAAAGAAGACATTACCACCAGCCAATCTCTTCTCCTCCATTAAATCTTCCTTAGAGGACCGCACCTGCTAAGTCCGGATCGGAACCACCCTCAGCCGGAAGATCATATTGAAAGCTGGAGTTCCACAAGGAGCTATATTCGGCCCACTTCTATTCCTCTTTATGCAACATTTGCCGACGACACTCTCATCTTATCCACTCATAGTAATCTGGCCAAGTTGTTTCAAAACCTGTAAGGAAAAGCGAACTTCTTGACTCGCTGGATTACCAAATGGCGACTGGTCCTAAATTCAATCAAAACGGAGACCAAAGCATTTTCCTTACGAAGGTTTTCGAACGAAGAACTACCAGAAATCCGATTGGATGGACTTCCACTTCCTTGGAGTCCGAAGGACCAGGCAGTGATGTATCTAGGACTACACTTCGATACTCGACTTACTTAGAAACTACACATTAATATAAAATTACGACAGGCACACTCCAGACTCTCAAAACTATACCCACTGATGAACAGAAAAACATCACTTCGACCTTCACTAGTCACACTCCTTTACAAGACCATGATCCTCCCAATACTGACTTACGCCTGCCCTGTGTGGTATGGAACAAACACGACGAACATCAAAAGATTCAGACTTTACAAAACAAAGTCCTACGGATTGCAGCCAACGCCCCTTGGTTCGTTCGAAACACCTTGCTCCATCGAGAACTGGGAGTTGATCCTCTCGCATTTCACATCGAAGAACTGACCCGAAGGCATCAATCTTCTGTTGTCACGATCTACGAGGCAATATTTTTGAATACACGTTTATTAATTTTTAGTGTAATATAATAGTACAAATTTAGCCTATTATGCTGTCTCTAATAATTTATTTAACTGTAAGAGTCTCATTTCAGCCTTTGATGGTTACAGATGTCTTTCCACGTGATAGCAAAGTAAGTTCAGAATAACCTTTTGAAATGTTCTTTTTCGGTTTTCTTTCGGCCAGGCTCTAGTTTTATTTGTAATGTGTAGCAGTTTACTTTCAGAAATTTTTTATTCTTTCCCCCTTTCAGTTCATACCTATAATAATTCTGGCATGAAAGTCGATTGCAGTGCTCAGTAAAATATTGCAAAGTTTATATATGCAGTTATTCTACAAGCAATGCAGGAGGGAGATAGCTTAGGTAATATACGAACTAGAGTACCGGATTCCTAGGAGAGATGCGGCTAGATATTCCTACACAATCTCCAGGATAAAGCTACAACAAACTTCCAGTTGATAAAGTCTTATCGCGATGCCTTCCCAGCAGTGTATCCTCTCTACCTCGGGAATTTATATATATAGTCACGAACTCTCACACACACATAAATATATATATATATATATATATATATATTCTTTATTTTATTTAAATATTAAGAATATATTGGAGTAAATAAATGGTGAGAGTGTGAGAAGCACTCAGGGCCCCTTGAAGAGGTCCTTGAGAATGTATTATAAACAGAGAGAGAGAGGTTTTGCTGGCTGGTGTCCAAACCCTTCCTTCTCCTATATGCCGAGGGCTTAGGGGCTTCTGTCCTAGAGAGCAGGGCTGTATCCAAGCCTCTCGTCTTCTCGGATTAACTAGCTAGATACTACTCCAAGAGGAACCAAATATATCTAACGGGGGGGGGGATATTCTTTCACGTTCTGACCTAGATGGGAGATAATGTATATATATATATATATACATATAAATATATACATATAAATATATACACACCAACAGACTATACCTAAACCATTTTGTTACGTTCAAAAAGAACAAAAATACATGTGCTATTACCAGCCGAGCCATGGAAAGAATTAAATGATTTACTTCCTACATCTACTCCTATTTGACCCCGCCCCCAATTTTTTCAAATATCACCAAGCATTGATGAATATTACTATTACGGCGTATCATTGCTATTTGTTGGGCTTAGGTATTGATAAGGACTAAGGTAGGAACGTTGCTTTATAATATTTATTTTTTTATTTGATGTGTTCCGCTTCATTGGCTATCAACACAAAGACCAGCATCCTCTGAACCATTCATTCTAGGAAATCAGCATGGCTTATGTAATTGTATAAAACTTCCCCTGTAAAAGACTTAGTGTTCTCCGTCGAATTGTACCTAGTATCTATGGAAGTATAATGAAATTCTTAAGTCAACAGTGCTTATTGTCATTTATTTATTTTAGCCTTTGTTGATCACACTGTTCATTTGATGCGCTTCCATAAAGGCATGGTGGCATGGGGGAAGCCACTATGCCTTTATGCCTAGGCTCATAACAGCTTACACCTCGGTAGAGCTTGATACCTGCTCCGTTGTATATTTTACATCCCAGGAGAGCATGAGTGATAGTTTGGTCTTCATTACGGCATAGGCATATCGGTGTGTATCTTCTTTTAAACCAATCTCCCTGTCCCGATAGGAACAAGATAATGTGAAAGTTTCGGACAGCCCAATCGTAAACTTGTCTGTCGGCTATCGTTGCGAAGTATTTCTTGGACTAGCTTCCAGATACAAAGATCATCCAGGCAGTGGTCCACGTCCCAGTTATGAACTCGTTACTGTGCCTTTTCAAGCTCTTCTGCTGGATAGTGATCTGGTTTAGCCTAATATCCTCTGGAATTTCAGCTCCATGTTGCGAGCCTGCCAGTTATGAACTCATTACTGAGCCTTTTCAAGCTCTTCTGCTGGATAGTGATCTGGTTTAGCCTAATATCCTCTGGAATTTCAGCTCCATGTTGCAAGCCTGCCAGTTATGAACTCGTTACTGAGCCTTTTCAAGCTCTTCTGCTGGATAGTGATCTGGTTTAGCATAATATCCTCTGGAATTTGAGCTCCATGTTGCAAGCCTGCCAGTTATGAACTCATTACTGAGCCTTTTCAAGCTCTTCTGCTGGATAGTGATCTGGTTTAGCCTAATATCCTCTGGAATTTCAGCTCCATGTTGCAAGCCTGCCAGTTATGAACTCGTTACTGAGCCTTTTCAAGCTCTTCTGCTGGATAGTGGTCTGGTTTAGCCTAATATCCTCTGGAATTTCAGCTCCATGTTGCAAGCCTGCCAGTTATGAACTCGTTACTGAGCCTTTTCAAGCTCTTCTGCTGGATAGTGATCTGGTTTAGCCTAATATCCTCTGGAATTTCAGCTCCATGCTGCAAGCCTGCCAGTTATGAACTCGTTACTGAGCCTTTTCAAGCTCTTCTGCTGGATAGTGATCTGGTTTAGCCTAATATCCTCTGGAATTTGAGTTCCATGTTGCAAGCCTGCCAGTTTTTTAACTTCTGCTCTCAAGTAGGAGTACGGAGAACTCACATTTCATTAATCGTATATCGTGTGGATTTATTAGTCGAAAACACCTGAACAGCCTGTAGAAGGGAAATTTATTTAAAGAATTAAATATCCACTTTTCATGCACGTGTGTTAATAACATTTATTTCCTATCTACAGGCTCTGCAGGATATTATCACCTCAGTATTTGGATTCTTTTTTTTTTCCATGATATTTAAAGGCCACTAGACCACTATTGGGTCAAGTATTTGGATATTATCCTACCTGTAAATAAATACTCCGGGGATGATAGCAAGCTGCTAGCCATCAAGATATAAAGGCTATGCAAGTTAGTATCACCTCAGTATTTAGATTCTATCCTACCTGTAAATAAATACCCCTGGGCTGATAGCAAGCTGCTAGCCTTCAAGATATACAGGCTATGCAGGTTAGTATCACCTCAGTATTTAGATTCTATCCTACCTGTAAATAAATACCCCTGGGCTGATATCAAGCTGCTAGCCTTCCAGATATACACGCTATGCAGGTTAGTATCACCTCAGTATTTAGATTCTATCCATTACGGATTTGTTGAGATAACCTATTATTTATAAGTTTAAATGTTCCTTTTTTAATTTTTCAGTCACAGACTAGGCAAAGTTTCTATAAAGTTCTCATACACAGAAAAATATTTTGAAGAATAAATACTTCATGTAGGTGTTTTATAAAGGTCGTTCAAGTTACTGTACGTAAGTGATAAATGGTATATAGAGGTAGAATAGTGATGAAGGAAATACGAATAGGGCATCGTTGTAGGAGTTCTAGCGAGGATAGTTTTCCCTCTGGTTAGAGCATATTATATTATTCCAGGAGAAGTGCTCGTTAGGATAATTTTACATTCAAATGTGGACAGGAATTGCAAATTTTTAGACTTCGACCGGATGTCATGAATATTTTTGCATCTCTCTCTCTCTCTCTCTCTCTCTCTCTCTCTCTATCCCTATTTCTCCTCTTTCTCTCTCATCCTTTCTCTCCCAGCAGCTTACAATTAAACCTTTCTCTAGCGTTGGCTGCTCCAGCAGTCGAGATTGGCACGGACCTGTGTACAGTTGAATTGTGTACAATTCGATGGAATCTGTGACCCGAGAACTGTTTATTTTTCCAGCAGTCAAGAGATTTTTCCCATTTCTCAACGTCTTTTTCCACTCAATTCTCGAGCTATCTCGCGTTGCTGTATAGTACTACTGCCTGTAACTAGAGGCAGATTTGAAACGGGTTTTCAGCCGTGTGAGATATTCAGACATATTACACTAAACTCACAAACCGTATGTTGTCAAATCCCCGTAGGTTTTTATACTTCTGTACATTCACAACACACATATTTCACACATATGTACAACACTTCATAACATATTGCAGCAATGGCAAACAGGATTTTTTTTTTTTTTTTACACACAAAGACAATATACCATATTTATGACTTTCGTTTAAAGAGAGTTATTCAACCTAAAAATTAGTGAGTACCCCAAATTAATTAGAGATAAATAATAATAATTAATATTATTGTAAAAAACAAAAAACATAATATAATTCGGCAGGAGATCCATGAAGGTCATGCTGCTATAAGCAAGAGTGGTAAATAACCCATACCTTTGAGGAGAACATTTTACCGTGCACCTCTATATGTACGGAGAGGGTTAATTGGAGAAATACTGCTGTTTGTAATCGCTGTTAATCACTCATCACTAAGGCTACAAAGATGTTCAATAAATAATTTCCTCAATGCTCCTAAGATACTACTAATGTTGCTGAGTTTGGCTCCTTCTATATACTGTTCATTGACATGTATACTACTAATGTTGCTGAGTTTGGCTCCTTCTATATACTGTTCATTGACATGTATACTACTAATGTTGCTGAGTTTGGCTCCTTCCATATACTGTTCATTGACATGTATACTACTAATGTTGCTGAGTTTGGCTCCTTCTATATACTGTTCATTGACATGTATACTACTAATGTTGCTGAGTTTGGCTCCTTCTATATACTGTTCATTGACATGTATACTACTAATGTTGCTGAGTTTGGCTCCTTCTATATACTGTTCATTGACATGTATACTACTAATGTTGCTGAGTTTGGCTCCTTCTATATACTGTTCATTGACATGTATACTACTAATGTTGCTGAGTTTGGCTCCTTCCATATACTGTTCATTGACATGTATACTACTAATGTTGCTGAGTTTGGCTCCTTCCATATACTGTTCATTGACATGTATACTACTAATGTTGCTGAGTTTGGCTCCTTCTATACTGTTCATTGACATGTATACTACTAATGTTGCTGAGTTTGGCTCCTTCCATATACTGTTCATTGACATGTATACTACTAATGTTGCTGAGTTTGGCTCCTTCTATATACTGTTCATTGACATGTATACTACTAATGTTGCTGAGTTTGGCTCCTTCTATACTGTTCATTGACATGTATACTACTAATGTTGCTGAGTTTGGCTCCTTCTATATACTGTTCATTGACATGTATACTACTAATGTTGCTGAGTTTGGCTCCTTCTATATACTGTTCATTGACATGTATACTACTAATGTTGCTGAGTTTGGCTCCTTCTATACTGTTCATTGACATGTATACTACTAATGTTGCTGAGTTTGGCTCCTTCTATATACTGTTCATTGACATGTATACTACTAATGTTGCTGAGTTTGGCTCCTTCTATATACTGTTCATTGACATGTATACTACTAATGTTGCTGAGTTTGGCTCCTTCTATATACTGTTCATTGACATGTATACTACTAATGTTGCTGAGTTTGGCTCCTTCTATATACTGTTCATTGACATGTATACTACTAATGTTGCTGAGTTTGGCTCCTTCTATATACTGTTCATTGACATGTATACTACTAATGTTGCTGAGTTTGGCTCCTTCTATATACTGTTCATTGACATGTATACTACTAATGTTGCTGAGTTTGGCTTCTTCTATATACTGTTCATTGACATGTATACTACTAATGTTGCTGAGTTTGGCTCCTTCTATACTGTTCATTGACATGTATACTACTAATGTTGCTATATGTACTTATAATTGTACAGATTTTAAATAAACATGAATTATATATAAAAAATGTTGCTGAAATCTTCCTTGAACCCAGCTGAGCTAGAAGAGTACTATTGAACGAACTGTGCCTCCTCCGAAAGGTTCCTCTAAAGTTTTTTCCCTTGCTCCCATTCTTCTATGTGCTGATGCTATCAGGGGGTTGATAAGGGTTGCTTTCTTGTTGGCCCTTCAAAACACTGTTTACTCTCCTACGAGCAAAACATTTAACCAGTCAGGCTTTTCTTACACCCTTTGTTATTATTTAAACACAACTCGTACTAAAATCTTTTTATTCTTGTTACTTTTATGTAATAGTGTGCAAGTGTAATTACGTTAAATTTTAACTTCCATTGAATATTAATTAAGAATTTTAATACGGGTTATGTGTAGGTTACCACCCTTTTCTTGCCAGGATATGGCTGATGCTTTTCATTTTTTCTAAAGAAAAGCCACCATCCCATAGTGGGAATCGAACCCAAGACCCTTTGGCGCGGAGGGTCAAGTTCTCATGCCTTAACACAGACGGCCACCGGACCTCCGGTCGTTACAACTAATAACTAATGAGTTATTAGTTAACAATGGACGTAAAAATTTAAATAAATAAGAACATGTACTTAAGGTGATAGCCACAAATTGCTATAAAATTACTAAAGTGTTGTATGTTTGTGACTTACTAAATAAGCTTCCTACCTAAGACGGCGGACAAATTTAGGCAGAAGAACCCGAAATGCAAAGAATCAAATTAATTATCAATCTAATCGTACTTCCCAGGAACGTGAAGATCGCAATGAACGTGAAAGAATTCGGTTAAGACAGAACCTTGAAGCGCGAAATTCGACTAATAATGGTGCAAGTTTGAATCGAGCTGCTGTGAATTCATTTCAGTTCCTGCAGCTGTGTTGCTATTGGACCTATAAACTCAGTTCGATATAAACAAATCCCAGGGACAGTCATTAAGGTTTTGTGGTATTAATAACAAAACCCATGTTTTTCTTATGGTCAATTGTATGTTACCTGTTCCCGTATTGGAAAACCATCTGCTCTGTTTGTTTACGCGCCAGATTAATCAAACAAAAAATATCGTGTACCATAAAGTACTACAATAAAAATGAAACTTAATCTAGAATAGGTAAGTCAAAATAAAATGAAATATAATAAGTAGTATCATAATAAGAAATCTGAAATTGCAATTTTCATTGTGATTTTTTAGTGACTATTAAAATAATAACTGTTTTATAATTTTTATTTGTTGACATAATGTAATTATTCACTTATTAACTTTCTTTTTTCTTTTTTTATCTTACTAGCTGCGCCGGTGTCCCTAATAGCAGAACTAAAAAATTAAAGAATCGACTGTACGAAGTTCGCCGGGTCAGCTAGTATACTTACTAGCTGCGCCGGTGTCCCTAATAGCAGAACTAAAAAATTAAAGAATCGACTGTACGAAGTTCGCCGGGTCAGTTAGTATACTTACTAGCTGCGCCGGTGTCCCTAATAGCAGAACTAAAAAATTAAAGAATCGACTGTACGAAGTTCGCCGGGTCAGTTAGTATACTTACTAGCTGCGCCGGTGTCCCTAATAGCAGAACTAAAAAATTAAAGAATCGACTGTACGAAGTTCGCCGGGTCAGCTAGTATACTTACTAGCTGCGCCGGTGTCCCTAATAGCAGAACTAAAAAATTAAAGAATCGACTGTACGAAGTTCGCCGGGTCAGTTAGTATACTTACTAGCTGCGCCGGTGTCCCTAATAGCAGAACTAAAAAATTAAAGAATCGACTGTACGAAGTTCGCCGGGTCAGTTAGTATACTTACTAGCTGCGCCGGTGTCCCTAATAGCAGAACTAAAAAATTAAAGAATCGACTGTACGAAGTTCGCCGGGTCAGTTAGTATACTTACTAGCTGCGCCGGTGTCCCTAATAGCAGAACTAAAAAATTAAAGAATCGACTGTACGAAGTTCGCCGGGTCAGCTAGTATACTTATCATTTTTTATACTAGAAGATGAATTTTATAAAAATTCAAGCGAGGCATTTCTGCTTAAGGGGATGTTAATAGAACATGTAAAAATAAATCTAAAGTCGACCACCATTTGTTAATTGAAGTGGAATAATCCACGTATACGTTAATGGTCATTTCTGACCTATATTGCCGTTGACTTTTTTTCCCCCCATGACACGTAGATTCCAAATGTGCACTAAGAAACTTTGACCTTGAATAACATTCTAAGGTCAATTTATCGGGGGTCAATATTTTTCCTATGTCGCTTTGGAGAATCATCTAAACCAACGGATGACCATTATTTTCCTGACACCCTGTACATATGACTTGTATACCGATGGAAACTAGGACGACAGTCCAATATGGAAAAGTGGAAAGGTTTAGAGAAATGGCTTTTGCTGCTTATTAAACCCTGAGAATTTACTGCTTTTCTCGACTCCTACTTTTCAATGTCTCCACTTTCCGTTTCTCCAATATCCAATATTCTAGGAGGGCTAGCTTCCAATACTTCATACTCAACAACGAATTTATTCTTCTCCGATTATACTAACATCTCAGTCTATGATGTGTTCGAATATATTAGAGACTTTAAGTATTATGTTGTTGTAAGCAGCCAGATTTAGGATTCTTTTTTCTGTTTTTTTTTTTTTTTAGCATAATTATGATTTAGCGATGACTAAACTGGACAAAACGTTACAAAAAAGTGTCATCTGGCGTCAGCGCTAGCGCGGTGGCCATGTACGAAAAAGAAGACTGCATGATATACAGTACATTAGGTACATAGTTTTGTCGGGTGGAGCTAGAGCATATTTATGTTCCTGAATTTGTGCAGGAAGCTCTAATCGAATTATATGAATAGCTTTTTTTTTTACTTTTTTAATTTCCAAATAGTTTGATTGCTGGAAAAAATATATCTATCGAGCTATCAATCTATACTCAAGTCCAGTTTTCTTCGTTATACTTGCATCCCAGATCCTCTTCACATTAACCTTACTTATTTCAGTAGATCGCTGGAAGGAAAGTAATGTATCCGTGTGGTTTTGGTCGATGAAGGAAGAGTTTCCAAACGAGATGAATAATGTTTGAAACCTTCATCCTACCAGTCCTGGCATATGGCAGCCAGACCTTGCCGTTAACCAATATATATACAGGGTGTCCCGCATTGTGATGTCATAACTTTAGGGGTTTATTCTGCACCTCATTTGTAGTTCAGGGACGCAGGAGTGAGGAAAGCTACTCTTACGTTCGTCTATAATTAAAACTAGTGTTTTTTTGTTTTTTTATTTAAAAAACTGTGTTTTCGGGATTTCTGAACAATTTATCGTAAATAACGACCACATTTTTAGGATCTACATTAAATTTACAATAAGAAACAGCTGTTAGTTGGCCAGGACTGGTGGTTTTCAGGTAAACTAGCATTCCTAATGGACAGATTTCACTCGTATCAAATCCTATTGGAACTGCTTATCGAGTCCATGAACAAAACAATTAATACATTTTAACCCTTTTTAAGAACATATTAAAGGAAAATGTTGATTTAAGTCTTGAAATCCGTAAAATCAAATTACTTAATTGGATTTACGTGGTACTCAGACTAATGTTCTTTCCTCAGCCATTAATACTTACTCACCAACAAGAGTACAAACTAAATAGGCTAGAGGAGAAATTTATTCTCAGCAGATGTAAAATCAAAAGATGTTTTCAGTAACACTTTTTATATGTTTATTGATCTGATTTTGATCATTGGAACGAGAGAAAAGAAACAACTTTCAACCATGTTTGAGAAAATTGGTAAAAGCAAGATTTTTGGTTTTAAGGATACCAAAATGGCAAATAATAAAAGCCATATATATGTGAAATATTGATATTTTTAGTCTTGTACAAAACTATCATCCGACCTGTCCTAACATATGCCTGTGCAACCTGGACCCTACGCAAAAATCTATCGGAAAAGCCATATATATATGTGAACTATTGATATTATTAGTCTTGTACAAAACTATCATCCGACCTGTCCTAACATATGCCTGTGCAACCTGGACCCTACGCAAAAATCTATCGGAAAAGCCATATATATGTGAACTATTGATATTATTAGTCTTGTACAAAACTATCATCCGACCTGTCCTAACATATGCCTGTGCAACCTGGACCCTACGCAAAAATCTATCGGAAAAGCCATATATATATGTGAACTATTGATATTATTAGTCTTGTACAAAACTATCATCCGACCTGTCCTAACATATGCCTGTGCAACCTGGACCCTACGCAAAAATCTATCGGAAAAGCCATATATATGTGAACTATTGATATTATTAGTCTTGTACAAAACTATCATCCGACCTGTCCTAACATATGCCTGTGCAACCTGGACCCTACGCAAAAATCTATCGGAAAAGCCATATATATGTGAACTATTGATATTATTAGTCTTGTACAAAACTATCATCCGACCTGTCCTAACATATGCCTGTGCAACCTGGACCCTACGCAAAAATCTATCGGAAAAGCCATATTTATATGTGAACTATTGATATTATTAGTCTTGTACAAAACTATCATCCGACCTGTCCTAACATATGCCTGTGCAACCTGGACCCTACGCAAAAATCTATCGGAAAAGCCATATATATGTGAACTATTGATATTATTAGTCTTGTACAAAACTATCATCCGACCTGTCCTAACATATGCCTGTGCAACCTGGACCGTACGCAAAAATCTATCGGAAAAGATTGATAGATTCGAGAGAAAGGTGCTGAGACGCATAATGGGACTAATCAAGGAAAATGGGGTGTATTGAATGAGGAAGAATAAAGAGATATAGGACTTATTCGAGGATCTAAAAGTTTCCCATTTCGTGCGAATTCAGCGTCTTAAATGGCTGGGCCATGTTATAAGGATAGAAGATAATAAAGCATGTAGGATGCTGTACTATGGAACCCCAGATGGAGCCAGAGCACGAGGAAGACCTAAGGGAAGGTGGAAGGACTCGGTGGCTGACGTTGGAGTGTCCAGCAGACTTGCCTCTGACCGAGATGAGTGGATACAGGCAGTTGAGAGGGCCAAGGACTGCTTACAGCTGACTCTAGAGCCGTTAATTAATTAATTGATATTATTGTTTTCTTTAATTATTCAATAATTTCTTAATCAGATATTTGTAGTCTTAAAAGTTGCCTTATTTAATAAGCTTTAAAATGGTACCTCGTTGTTTTAGAAAAAATGTACTACAATCTAAGGGTGCGTTTACATCTGACACTTCTCGCAGGAAATATATGTCAGGTGTTGGATAGATATTCTCTTGAAGGTTTACATACTGACAGAAATAGCTAGACATTTATATCATGGATATGTATAGGACAGTTCTGGATTTGTTCTAATTTGCGATAAATTCACCAAAAGCACAAATAATCAGTGTTTACATCTGTTGGTATAGAAGTGTCGACAATACAGCTAGTAGGGGTCTCCTGTGGTCTAATGGCTAGCGCCTTGGATTCATAAGCGGGAGATGGTGGGTTCGATTCCCAACCTCCGGCAGGAATTTTATCATCCCACAGCTCGCTGATAAAATTCCTCGCTGCACCCTGGATGTCGGGACTAATGACCTAGATGTAGATGCGCCGTAAAAAAAAAAAAAAAAAAAAAAAAAAAAAAAAAAAAAAAAAAAAAAAAAATTACAGCTAGTAGCCAAGATATTTATTTATTTAGATCTCTGAAAATAAATTCTTCTCGTAAAAATCTGTTTTTACACCTGGTGGTATAGAAGTGTCGACACTTTTAGTTCGTGATAGAAATATATATCTCAGACATAAATTGCTCATGGTTTACACTAGTCCCAATTTCTGTCTGATATAAATTTACTGCAATAACTAGCAAGTGTAAACCCACCCTTACTTTTTCTGATTTCCAAGTCAAAACCAATAAATTTGCTTTCTTCATGGGGGTCATTTTATGTTTCCAAGAACACTAAAAATTCTTGATAATTTATGTATCTCAGCCGAACCTTGGAAGACGACACTAGAAAATAAAATATCTCATAGCACGGCCGAGTTTCAAACTAAGGGCCTCCAGAGAATGAGTCGAGTGCTCCGTCACTGAACCAAATTAGCCCCCTACATATCTCTATATAAATATAATGTTTCCAGGGAAAAAATCAAGGCATTACGAAATTTGAACATTTTCTATTCGATGATTTCCAAATGAAACACGCCATGATGACACAGTTCCTGAGCCTCGGACGCGTTGAGAGATTTCTCCTCAGAAGAATTTCCTTATAAATTAAAGTGTGAGGAAACCGTGAGATTTTCTTCATTCTTCGATTAGATTACAGTGACTTGGTTTTTTTTTTCTTATGATTTTGCCTGATGGCGTGCTCGCGATGGAACTAGAAGACAGATCGTCCTTTAGCATGAATCCATCTCGGGAAATGGTCTTAGGAAATGATCCGATGGAATTTCCATCTCAATCAAACTAGCTGAGGAAATCAGGAAAACTACTGATGGTTTTGGAAAAGCTGGTAATAACAGCGATTGGTCTGTAATCTTTAGGAATTGGAAGAATAGGATTTGGGCAAAATAGTCTGTTACGCCAGAATTGCATAACTAAGCACATTCCTCTGCAAGGGGTTCTCTTTACGCCACGCTCCTCAAGAATTTTCTCAAACTAACCTACAAACAAAATATTCATAAATAGTTTGCTATTTTACATTAATTATTTAAAAAAAAAAAAACAGTCCCATAACAATCCACAAAGTTCACCCCGTAACAAGTCAGTTCATCACAAGTTTGGATTCACTCTGTATTATATTAAAATGTAATTAAGTTACCAAACTTAGGATCTTGGTTGTTATGGTTACCGCCAGGAGCGTTTCTGTATACTTCTGAACAGCTGAGTCCGATATTATGCCGTTTTTATGGCCGTTCTATCTGTAATTTTTTTTCTTTTTTACGGCACTTCGAGAACTAGGCCATTGCGCCGACATCCAGGGTACAGCGAGGAATTTTCCTAACGAACCGTGGGTTGAGAAAATTCCTGCCACCGCGGCGGCACCGAATTTTCAATTTTTCCATTCCAAGTTAGATCCCGACGGGTGAACCGGTGGGAATCGAACCCAACGTCTCCCGCTTATGAATCTAAGGCGCTAGGCACTAGATCACGGGAGGCCCTATGTCACGGGCGTTTTTGTTTTTTTGGCAGCTCATGTTCTACGTCAGTTGGTCACGATATGTGTAAATTAGGAATTTGGGACACCAGAGTAAAGCCCCTTCCTTACCGGTGGGAGAGTAATAATTTATCATTATGAGCTAATAAATACGAAGTTGATCTGAATCCAATAATATCTGCAACATGAAAACGCAAGTAAATAGGTCTGTAGCTGGAATTGTAGATAGACTCTAGCTGAATTCACCATGTCTCCAGCTGAATAGCTATTCCAGTTCCTTGTTATCACTACAGCAATATCCGTTCTAAACCCTCTTTACAGTTCAATAAAATACTTCATTCTCAAGTGGTTAAATAGAATAGGTCTGTAGCTGGAATTGTAGATAGACTCTAGCTGAATTCACCTTGTCTCCAGCTGAATAGCTATTCCAGTTCCTTGTTATCACTACAGCAATATCCGTTCTAAACCCTCTTTACAGTTCACTACAATACTTCATTCTCAAGTGGTTAAATAGAATAGGTCTGTAGCTGGAATTGTAGATAGACTCTAGCTGAATTCACCTTGTCTCCAGCTGAATAGCTATTCCAGTTCCTTGTTATCACTACAGCAATATCCGTTCTAAACCCTCTTTACAGTTCACTAAAATACTTCACTCTCAAGTGGTTAAATAGAATAGGTCTGTAGCTGGAATTGTAGATAGACTCTAGCTGAAATCTCCTTGTCTCCAGCTGAAATCTCCTTGTCTCCAGCTGAATAGCTATTCCAGTTACTTGTTATCACTACAGCAATATCCGTTCTAAACCCTCTTTACAATTCACTACAATACTTCATTCTCAAGTGGTTAAATAGAATAGGTCTGTAGCTGGATTTGTAGATAGACTCTAGCTGAATTCACCTTGTCTCCAGCTGAATAGCTATTCCAGTTCCTTGTTATCACTACAGCAATATCCGTTGTAAACCCTCTTTACAATTCACTACAATACTTCACTCTCAAATGGTTAAATAGAATAGGTCTGTAGCTGGAATTGTAGATAGACTCTAGCTGAATTCACCTTGTCTCCAGCTGAATAGCTATTCCAGTTCCTTGTTATCACTACAGCAATATCCGTTGTAAACCCTCTTTACAATTCACTACAATACTTCACTCTCAAATGGTTAAATAGAATAGGTCTGTAGCTGGAATTGTAGATAGACTCTAGCTGAATTCACCTTGTCTCCAGCTGAATAGCTATTCCAGTTCCTTGTTATCACTACAGCAATATCCGTTGTAAACCCTCTTTACAGTTCACTAAAATACTTCATTCTCAAGTGGTTTAATAGAATAGGTCTGTAGCTGGAATTGTAGATAGACTCTAGCTGAAATCTCCTTGTCTCCAGCTGAATAGCTATTCCAGTTACTTGTTATCACTACAGCAATATCCGTTGTAAACCCTCTTTACAGTTCACTACAATACTTCATTCTCAAGTGGTTAAATAGAATAGGTCTGTAGCTGGAATTGTAGATAGACTCTAGCTGAAATCTCCTTGTCTCCAGCTGAATAGCTATTCCAGTTACTTGTTATCACTACAGCAATATCCGTTGTAAACCCTCTTTACAGTTCACTACAATACTTCATTCTCAAGTGGTTAAATAGAATAGGTCTGTAGCTGGAATTGTAGATAGACTCTAGCTGAAATCTCCTTGTCTCCAGCTGAATAGCTATTCCAGTTACTTGTTATCACTACAGCAATATCCGTTGTAAACCCTCTTTACAGTTCACTAAAATACTTCACTCTCAAGTGGTTAAATAGAATAGGTCTGTAGCTGGAATTGTAGATAGACTCTAGCTGAAATCTCCTTGTCTCCAGCTGAATAGCTATTCCAGTTACTTGTTATCACTACAGCAATATCCGTTGTAAACCCTCTTTACAGTTCACTACAATACTTCATTCTCAAGTGGTTAAATAGAATAGGTCTGTAGCTGGAATTGTAGATAGACTCTAGCTGAAATCTCCTTGTCTCCAGCTGAATAGCTATTCCAGTTACTTGTTATCACTACAGCAATATCCGTTGTAAACCCTCTTTACAGTTCACTACAATACTTCATTCTCAAGTGGTTTAATAGAATAGGTCTGTAGCTGGATTTGTAGATAGACTCTAGCTGAAATCTCCTTGTCTCCAGCTGAATAGCTATTCCAGTTACTTGTTATCACTACAGCAATATCCGTTGTAAACCCTCTTTACAGTTCACTACAATACTTCATTCTCAAGTGGTTAAATAGAATAGGTCTGTAGCTGGAATTGTAGATAGACTCTAGCTGAAATCTCCTTGTCTCCAGCTGAATAGCTATTCCAGTTACTTGTTATCACTACAGCAATATCCGTTGTAAACCCTCTTTACAGTTCACTACAATACTTCATTCTCAAGTGGTTAAATAGAATAGGTCTGTAGCTGGAATTGTAGATAGACTCTAGCTGAAATCTCCTTGTCTCCAGCTGAAATCTCCTTGTCTCCAGCTGAATAGCTATTCCAGTTACTTGTTATCACTACAGCAATATCCGTTGTAAACCCTCTTTACAGTTCACTACAATACTTCATTCTCAAGTGGTTAAATAGAATAGGTCTGTAGCTGGATTTGTAGATAGACTCTAGCTGAAATCTCCTTGTCTCCAGCTGAATAGCTATTCCAGTTACTTGTTATCACTACAGCAATATCCGTTGTAAACCCTCTTTACAGTTCACTACAATACTTCATTCTCAAGTGGTTAAATAGAATAGGTCTGTAGCTGGAATTGTAGATAGACTCTAGCTGAAATCTCCTTGTCTCCAGCTGAAATCTCCTTGTCTCCAGCTGAATAGCTATTCCAGTTACTTGTTATCACTACAGCAATATCCGTTGTAAACCCTCTTTACAGTTCACTACAATACTTCATTCTCAAGTGGTTAAATAGAATAGGTCTGTAGCTGGATTTGTAGATAGACTCTAGCTGAAATCTCCTTGTCTTCAGCTGAATAGCTATTCCAGTTACTTGTTATCACTAAAGCAATATCCGTTGTAAACCCTCTTTACAGTTCACTACAATACTTCATTCTCAAGTGGTTAAATAGAATAGGTCTGTAGCTGGATTTGTAGATAGACTCTAGCTGAAATCTCCTTGTCTCCAGCTGAATAGCTATTCCAGTTACTTGTTATCACTACAGCAATATCCGTTGTAAACCCTCTTTACAGTTCACTACAATACTTCATTCTCAAGTGGTTAAATAGAATAGGTCTGTAGCTGGAATTGTAGATAGACTCTAGCTGAAATCTCCTTGTCTCCAGCTGAATAGCTATTCCAGTTACTTGTTATCACTACAGCAATATCCGTTGTAAACCCTCTTTACAGTTCACTACAATACTTCATTCTCAAGTGGTTAAATAGAATAGGTCTGTAGCTGGAATTGTAGATAGACTCTAGCTGAAATCTCCTTGTCTCCAGCTGAAATCTCCTTGTCTCCAGCTGAATAGCTATTCCAGTTACTTGTTATCACTACAGCAATATCCGTTGTAAACCCTCTTTACAGTTCACTACAATACTTCATTCTCAAGTGGTTAAATAGAATAGGTCTGTAGCTGGATTTGTAGATAGACTCTAGCTGAAATCTCCTTGTCTTCAGCTGAATAGCTATTCCAGTTACTTGTTATCACTACAGCAATATCCGTTGTAAACCCTCTTTACAGTTCACTACAATACTTCATTCTCAAGTGGTTAAATAGAATAGGTCTTTAGCTGGATTTGTAGATAGACTCTAGCTGAAATCTCCTTGTCTCCAGCTGAATAGCTATTCCAGTTACTTGTTATCACTACAGCAATATCCGTTGTAAACCCTCTTTACAGTTCACTACAATACTTCATTCTCAAGTGGTTAAATAGAATAGGTCTGTAGCTGGAATTGTAGATAGACTCTAGCTGAAATCTCCTTGTCTCCAGCTGAATAGCTATTCCAGTTACTTGTTATCACTACAGCAATATCCGTTGTAAACCCTCTTTACAGTTCACTACAATACTTCATTCTCAAGTGGTTTAATAGAATAGCATCTATTTACAATTGTAGTACAATTTAATCAAATCTTGCGGTTGTAGAATTAATTTTTATTTATTTTGATAAAGTAATTGGCAAGTATGTATTCTACCGATGATCTTATATCGCTTTTCTTATCCTCCCCCACCCAATTCGAAGGAAACTCTCCGATAGAAACACGCCTTCATACTCACCATCACATAGAGATGTTTCCAAGAAAAACGGATTATAATTGCAGAGGACGGGGCGAAATAGTGCCAAGCAACATTTTTAACAAAACCTAACTGTAGCTGCTTTATGTTGGATATTATGTTGGACTATCAGTCTATGATGCAAATGCTACTAAAATATGACTACAAGCTCTGTATGCTACTTAATCTTGTTGCCCCTAACCATTTCAACTGATAGTCCCACATAATATCCAACATATAGCAGCTACAGTTAGGTTTTGTTGCTTGGCACTATTTTCCCCCGACCCATTCAATTAAACAAAATTAATACAGAAGCAGTACTGCTCCTAACGACCTCCATGGACCGTGTATCTGACAGAAGCAGTACTGCTCCTAACTACCTCCATGGACCGAGTATCTGACAGAAGCAGTACTGCTCCTAACTACCTCCATGGACCGTGTATCTGACAGAAGCAGTACTGCTCCTAACTACCTCCATGTACCGTGTATCTGACAGAAGCAGTATTGCTCCTAACTACCTCCATGGACCGTGTATCTCACAGAAGCAGAACTGCTCCTAACGACCTCCTTGGACCGTGTATCTGACAGAAGCAGTACTGCTCCTAACTACCTCCATGGACCGTGTATCTGACAGAAGCAGTACTGCTCCTAACTACCTCCATGGACCGTGTATCTGACAGAAGCAGTACTGCTCCTAACGACCTCCTTGGACCGTGTATCTGACAGAAGCAGTACTGCTCCTAACTACCTCCATGTACCGTGTATCTGACAGAAGCAGTACTGCTCCTAACTACCTCCATGTACCGTGTATCTGACAGAAGCAGTACTGCTCCTAACTACCTCCTTGGACCGTGTATCTGACAGAAGCAGTATTGCTCCTAACGACCTCCATGGACCGTGTATCTGTCAGAAGCAGTACTGCTCCTAACGACCTCCTTGGACCGTGTATATGACAGAAGCAGTACTGCTCCTAACTACCTCCATGGACCGTGTATCTGACAGAAGCAGTACTGCTCCTAACTACCTCCATGGACCGTGTATCTGACAGAAGCAGTACTGCTCCTAACGACCTCCATGGACCGTGTATCTGACAGAAGCAGTACTGCTCCTAACGACCTCCATGGACCGTGTATCTGACAGAAGAATTACTTCCTCCCAACACCACACTAACGATGATTTCATACCGTCGGCTGCTTTCGGCGCCAAATCTACACATGTTTCATTTATATTTCTCGAAATTGTAAAATAATGGGTTTTCTAACATTTACACTACGGCGCAAGCTGGTTTATTTCTTATATAAAGAGTTATACAATTAAAATAACTACCTCCTTGGACCGTCTATCTGACAGAAGCAGTATTGCTCCTAACGACCTCCATGGACCGTGTATCTGACAGAAGCAGTACTGCTCCTAACTACCTCCATGTACCGTGTATCTGACAGAAGCAGTACTGCTCCTAACTACCTCCTTGGACCGTGTATCTGACAGAAGCAGTATTGCTCCTAACGACCTCCATGGACCGTGTATCTGTCAGAAGCAGTACTGCTCGTAACGACCTCCTTGGACCGTGTATATGACAGAAGCAGTACTGCTCCTAACTACCTCCATGGACCGTGTATCTGACAGAAGCAGTACTGCTCCTAACTACCTCCATGGACCGAGTATCTGACAGAAGCAGTACTGCTCCTAACTACCTCCATGGACCGAGTATCTGACAGAAGCAGTACTGCTCCTAACTACCTCCATGGACCGTGTATCTGACAGAAGCAGTACTGCTCCTAACTACCTCCATGTACCGTGTATCTGACAGAAGCAGTATTGCTCCTAACTACCTCCATGGAACGTGTATCTGACAGAAGCAGTACTGCTCCTAACGACCTCCTTGGACCGTGTATCTGACAGAAGCAGTACTGCTCCTAACTACCTCCATGTACCGTGTATCTGACAGAAGCAGTACTGCTCCTAACTACCTCCTTGGACCGTGTATCTGACAGAAGCAGTATTGCTCCTAACGACCTCCATGGACCGTGTATCTGTCAGAAGCAGTACTGCTCCTAACGACCTCCTTGGACCGTGTATATGACAGAAGCAGCACTGCTCCTAACTACCTCCATGGACCGTGTATCTGACAGAAGCAGTACTGCTCCTAACTACCTCCATGGACCGTGTATCTGACAGAAGCAGTACTGCTCCTAACTACCTCCATGTACCGTGTATCTGACAGAAGCAGTATTGCTCCTAACTACCTCCATGGAACGTGTATCTGACAGAAGCAGTACTGCTCCTAACGACCTCCTTGGACCGTGTATCTGACAGAAGCAGTACTGCTCCTAACTACCTCCATGTACCGTGTATCTGACAGAAGCAGTACTGCTCCTAACTACCTCCTTGGACCGTGTATCTGACAGAAGCAGTATTGCTCCTAACGACCTCCATGGACCGTGTATCTGTCAGAAGCAGTACTGCTCCTAACGACCTCCTTGGACCGTGTATATGACAGAAGCAGTACTGCTCCTAACTACCTCTATGGACCGTGTATCTGACAGAAGCAGTACTGCTCCTAACTACCTCCATGGACCGTGTATCTGACAGAAGCAGTACTGCTCCTAACGACCTCCATGGACCGTGTATCTGACAGAAGCAGTACTGCTCCTAACGACCTCCATGGACCGTGTATCTGACAGAAGAATTACTTCCTCCCAACACCACACTAACGATGATTTCATACCGTCGGCTGCTTTCGGCGCCAAATCTACACATGTTTCATTTATATTTCTCGAAATTGTAAAATAATGGGTTTTCTAACATTTACACTACGGCGCAAGCTGGTTTATTTCTTATATAAAGAGTTGTACAATTAAAATAACTACCTCCTTGGACCGTCTATCTGACAGAAGCAGTATTGCTCCTAACGACCTCCATGGACCGTGTATCTGACAGAAGCAGTACTGCTTCTAACTACCTCCATGTACCGTGTATCTGACAGAAGCAGTACTGCTCCTAACTACCTCCTTGGACCGTGTATCTGACAGAAGCAGTATTGCTCCTAACGACCTCCATGGACCGTGTATCTGTCAGAAGCAGTACTGCTCGTAACGACCTCCTTGGACCGTGTATATGACAGAAGCAGTACTGCTCCTAACTACCTCCATGGACCGTGTATCTGACAGAACCAGTACTGCTCCTAACGACCTCCATGGACCGTGTATCTGACAGAAGCAGTACTGCTCCTAACGACCTCCATGGACCGTGTATCTGACAGAAGAAATACTTCCTCCCAACACCACACTAAAGATGATTTCATACCGTCGGCTGCTTTCGGCGCCAAATCTACACATGTTTCATTTATATTTCTCGAAATTGTAAAATAATGGGTTTTCTAACATTTACACTACGGCGCAAGCTGGTTTATTTCTTATATAAAGAGTTATACAATTAAAATAACTACCTCCTTGGACCGTGTATCTGACAGAAGCAGTATTGCTCCTAACGACCTCCATGGACCGTGTATCTGACAGAAGCAGTACTGCTCCTAACGACCTCCTTGGACCGTGTATATGACAGAAGCAGTACTGCTCCTAACTACCTCCATGGACCGTGTATCTGACAGAAGCAGTACTGCTCCTAACTACCTCCATGGACCGTGTATATGACAGAAGCAGTACTGCTCCTAACTACCTCCATGGACCGTGTATCTGACAGAAGCAGTACTGCTCCTAACTACCTCCATGGACCGTGTATCCGACAGAAGCAGTACTGCTCCTAACGACCTCCATGGACCGTGTATCTGACAGAAGCAGTACTGCTCCTAACGACCTCCATGGACCGTGTATCTGACAGAAGAATTACTTCCTCCCAACACCACACTAACGATGATTTCATACCGTCGGCTGCTTTCGGCGCCAAATCTACACATGTTTCATTTATATTTCTCGAAATTGTAAAATAATGGGTTTTCTAACATTTACACTACGGCGCAAGCTGGTTTATTTCTTATATAAAGAGTTATACAATTAAAATAACTTTCAAGTTTCTGAAATATCATTTTCTGAGTGTTAGGCCTATATAGTACCTGAACTTTCCCATTCTTATTATCAAACACAAGTATCGTTAGATCGATGGATGTGAGTGTTAAGACATGAGGAGTTCACCCCTTGGATCGCTGGTTCCATTTCCACTAGGGGTAATGAATTTTCTTCCGGAAGAAGGATATAAGCCCTATCCTTGCTAGAGGAGGGTGGTAAACGGTAGATAGCCCGGCATAACAACCTTTGATATCTATAAGTGGATGTTAACATTCGAATAAATAAATAAGGTAAAGAGAACTATAATTAACACCGAAACGACAAAGGGTTGTTATCTAGGTCCACCGACACATCGACTTTTATTCAGAAGCCAACTATATAAATAAGGCAGACACGTTTAAGGAGGATAACATAAACAAATAAATAAAATGTTTTAGCGCGGTTCCTCCCTCCCTTCATACGGAGGAACCCCGCTTATAAGGTTGATCTCCGGATTAAAAGGTTGATCTCTTCCGGATTGTTTCAACCTCGCTTATGAGGTTAAAACAATCCGGAAGTGCCGACTAAAAAAATTTGCGTTTCAGATCCCCTAGAGACCGAAAATGACGGTGGTTCAAATTTGTATATATATATATATATATATATATATATATATATATATATATATATTTGTCTGTTCGCTCTCTAGGTCGAAGACGAATGGTCCGATTTTGATGAAATTCGGTACAAAAATCTTTCGTCTAATTTGAAAGGTCAAGTTCGTTAACCAGCAGAATCCGCCCACCGGAACATGGTTTTTGGAGCGAAATTCGCGCGAAAAAAATCGTTTCGCTTACTTCATATGTTTGCAAGTACACGTTTTATACGCTTCTTGGGCAAGGAAAACGAATGAAACCATTTTCAAGGCGATAGTTTTAACCGTTTTTGAGAAAATTGGAAAAATAGTTTTTGAATACCGTTTTTGGTTTGGGTACTTAGAATCACGGCATTCAGTTAAAACATTTTCTGCATGTTCTACTTTCATTAAAACTAATATGTTGACATTTTTGTTACGTTTGGAGTTAAGGAAGGGTTAGAATAAAATATTTTATTAACAGACATAAAAAGTTTTGGTAACTTTGTATACTTTCCTTAATATCTCGAAAAAGGTTGAGAATATTGGTAAAAGGAAGATTACCATTAGAAAGCTTACTAAATGCTCTACAAAAAGTCAGACTCGCAGGAACTGCATCATCTTAGCGCGGTTCCTCCCTATCACCATAGGGAGAACCCGCTTATGAGGTCTACCTCATGACGCAATCCGGAAGTGCCGACTAGAAACTTTCACGTTTTAGACCCTATAGATCACGAAAATATAGGTGGCTAAAATTTCTTTATATATATATATATATATATATATATATATATATATATATATATGCTTGTCCGTTCGCTCTCTTGCAAGCTCAAAAATGGTCCGATTTTGACGAAATTTAACCAGCAGAATCCGCCCACTAGAAGATAGTGTTTGAAATTCGCGCAAAAAAAATCGTAACGCTTACGTTTTTGATTTCATATGCTTGCAGGTACTTGTTTTATAGGTTTCTTAACATTAGAAAACGAATGAAACCATTTTGAAGGCGATATCTTCAGCCGTTTCTGAGATAAGTGGAATCAATGTTTTTCTAAGTCATTATTTTTTTGTGAGTACTTAGAATCGCGGGATTCAATTGAAATATTTTCTACATCTTGAAAATTAGTCCCAACTAATATGTTTAAATTTTGGTTATATTTGGATATAAGGAAGTATTCGAAAAAAATTATTTTATTAATAGACATGAAAAGTTTTCGGATCTCCATACATTTTTCGTAAATATCTCGATAACGTTTGGGAAATCGTGGTAAGTGGAAAGTGACTATTCGAATGCTTACTAAATTCTCTACAAAAAAAGGTTCTAAAGCAATATTCGATGGGGCAACGTCAATGAGAGATATAAGCGCTTAAAACTTAAAAAGTGTTTGTTTTGTTGTTTTAAAATGGTTTTTCTCTTTCTTTATCTCACTTTTTAATTGTTTGTTTTTAGTTATAAATTGCATTTATCAGTAAAATTAGTAATGTAGTAAAATAAGCTAAGAAATGGTGAAAGGTGTTGGTAATAAGTTTGGAGTGGCTGTGGTAATCATGATGGCAGTGGCTAATCATGATGACGTTGGTTGTTTTGAATTCTCCTGTCTATATAACCTTCTTCATAGCTTCAAACTGAAGTTACCGTTATTTTTTATTTTATAGAAAGATTTAACCCACGACAGAATGGAATTTTATTCGCCATGAAGAACTTATTTACAGTTGATTATAACAGTAAGACGAATTTGCTAGTAAAACAAGATACTTAAAATGACAAGGAATATTTGGTTGTTTAGAATAGAGCCTTCTCAGCAGTAGGCAAAGAGTAAGTACGTTTTCAGTACATAATTGTATTGACTTATACAGATTAAGAATTATCCGCTTCTGTGTAAGTTGACTACTGTCAGTTTCCTGTGATTTGTGATGCTAATCTATTCCATTTCTTCGAGATGTAACCACGATAAGATGACGCAGTTCCTGCGAGTCGGACTTTTTTGTAGAGCATTTAGAAAGCTTTCAAATAGTTTCTATCCACTTATGAAAATTTCCCAACCATGTTCGAGATATTAATGAAAGTATACGAAGTTCCCAAAACTTTTCATGTCTGTTCATAAAATATTTTATTCTAACCCTTCCTTAACTCCAAACGTAGCCAAAAGTTTAACATGTTAGTTTTGATGAAATTTAAACATGCAAAAAATGTTTCAACTGAATCCCAAGATTGTAAGTACCAAAACCAAAAAAGTCCGACTCGCAGGAACTGCGTCATCTTAGCGCGGTTCAGTTTTAGCACTTTCCTCCGAAGGAAAGTAGCTATTGAGGTTGGACTCATGACGGAATTTTTGAAAAATTTCTTCAAATCTTTATCGATCCTACCTAGTAGACACCGAAAATGACCCCCGTTAAAATTTATATATATCTATATATATATATATATATATGCATATATATATATGTGTCTGTTAACACGATAGCGGCCAGAGTTTTTGTTTTTTCGTCACGAAACTTGGTATATAGCATTCAATTAGCAAACGATTGAACGAGTTCGTTAACCACCAAAGTCGGTCCACCGGAAGGGGGGGTTTACCCCGAACCCAAAACACTTATTTGACTATGTCAGCCGTAATATTTGTTATATTTCAACGAAACTTGGTATCCGTAGTGTTAATATAGAGAGAAAAGTGAGATATAAAAATGAACTAAATCGGTTCATTAGAAGGGGGGGTTTACTCAGGACCCACAATACCAATTCGCCACTACCAGCCGTGATTTTTGGTATATTTCGACGAAACTCGGTATTCGTAGTGCTAATCCACATGTAAATATGTGTTGTAAAAATAAACGAAATCGGTTCATTAGGAGGGGGGGTTTACTCCGGACCCACAATACCAATTCGCCACTACCAGCCGTGATTTTTGGTATATTTCGACGAAACTCTGTATTCGTAGTGGTAATCTACAGGTAAATATGTGTTGTAAAAAGAAACTAAATCGGTTCATTAGAAGGGGGGTTTACTCCGGACCCAAATTCCTAATATACTCATACCGGTCGTAATTTCTGCTGTATTGTAACGAAACGCTGTATACGTCGTGGGTAACTCATGAGAAAGAAGTGTTGTAAAAATGAGCTGAATCGGTCATCGGAAAGCGGGGGTTTAATTTGTAATATATTTGAATAGAAAAGCCCGCCAAACGTAGGTTCACAAAGGCGCCGCAAGGAGCGCTCTCTACCACTAGAGTGACTGTATCCTGTTCCTGCGTTAGATCAAAATACGATAATATGAGGAATTTTGTATTTATTACTTAGTGCAATAGGTACCATGTGTAAACATAACTCTGGATGCAAATTAATAATTGATCAGTTACTCATTACAAAATGAGAACTATTCACGTTTTTATTTTATTTATGTAGGATATTTTAAGCAAATTGTTCTGGAAAGCAGTCTACACTACCCAAATTCTGAGGAAAGTGCTTAGTTATGCAGCTCCTGCGTGACGGGCTTTTTTTTATCCCTAGTGTCATTTGGGAAGATTGAAATAGAAACCGTTATTATTTTGGTTCAACCTTTCCCCCGTAAGCAAAGGGCCCGTTACCAAGGGGCAGCGTACCCTTATACCTGGAATGGCACCAACCACTAGTTGGCTAACCCAACTAATACAAACAGTTATTTCAAATATCAAAATGTTTCTAATTTTCTTGATTTCTTCTACAGTAATACTAATTCTATAAATAAATGCAATAAAAAAAAAACAAGAACAACCCATTAAAATGTGAGCTAAAAAACTACGAAAACCCGGTCAAAAGAACAAAACAAACACATTTGAAGTTTAAGCACTTATTTCTCAGATTCACAATGCCTAATCAAAAATTTCCTTAGAATTTTTTTGTAGAGAATTTAGTAAGCTTTCGAATGGTAAACTTCCGCTTCCAATGATTCTCAACAGTTTTAGAGATATTAAGGAAAATTTACAAAATTACCAAAACTTTTCATGTCTGTTAATAAAATATTTTATTCTAACCCTTCCTTAACACCAAACGTAACCAAAATTCCAACATATTAGTTTTAATGAAAGTTGAACTTGCAGAAAATGTTTCAACTGAATCCCATGATTCTAAGAACCCAAACCAAAAACGGTATTCAACAACTATTTTTCCAATTTTCTCAAAAACGGTTAAAGCTATCGCCTGGAAAATGGTTTCATTCGTTTTCCTTGCCCGAGAAGCCTATAAAACGAGTACTTGCAAGCATATGAAGTAAGCGGAACGATTTTTTTCGCGCGAATTTCGCTCCAAAAACCATGTTCCGGTGGGCGAATTCTGCTGGTTAACGAACTTGACCTTTCAAATTAGACGAAAGATTTTTGTACCAAATTTCATCAAAATCGGACCATTAGGGAAGCCAGAAATGAGCGAACAGACAAATATATATATATATATATACATATATATATATATATATATATATATATATATATATATATATATATACAAATTTGAACCACCGTCATTTTCGGTCTGTAGGGGTTCTGAAACGCAAAATTTTCTAGTCGGCACTTCCGGATTGTTTCATGAGATCAACCTTATAAGCGCGGTTCCTCCCTATGAAGGGAGGGAGGAACCGCGCTAAAAGGTTCTGATGAAAGTTTTGATTAGGCGATGTCAATCGGAGAAATAAGTGCTTAAAACTTTAAAGCACTTATCCCCCTTAAAAGGGTCTGCCTTATTCATTATTATTATTATTATTTTTTTATTTTTTTTTTTTTATTTTTTTTTTTTTTTTTTACGGCGCATCAACTATTTGGCTATTAGCGCCGGGCTATCTACAGGTTGCCACCCTTTTCTAATGCCAACAGCACGTGGTCGGTCACCCATTCAGGTTCTGACCACGCCCGACTTTGCTTAACTTCGGTGATGTACGGGAACCGGTGTATTCAACGTGGCTATGGCCGTTGGCCCCGTATTTATTATTCATTGTAAATTTACATTAAAGATAGTTGGCTTCTGAATAAAACTCTATTTTAGGCAATATTTTTCCCCTTTCCCCTATGCGCAGTAATTGCTGTTCCAAGGTATGTCTAGGAAACACATATTTACCTTCTTATCTACTCAAGAGATGCATTATAGCAAAATAAAAGGTGCATAAAACACTTCATTAATTGTACGTTCCCAGCTCTTGGACTAACATATTGATTTGATGATAAATATATTGTCCGAATAATTACATTGTTTTCCGTATTGTAAAAATAACATAATAGATGAAGCAGTGACGAATACTAATGAAGTTACCTCAGCTGTTCAGCAATGGTTAATCATAAATCTTGCAGGATTTCATTATCTCTAACTATCATTCTATCTAAATGTAAACAAATAGAACAACTGAATTAAAATGGCGGTCCCATGGAATGTATTTAAAGCAGAGTTTGTGCTCCTCGTGAGAATATTCACGGTGGAATATTGGCGCATTATAAATTCAAAGGAAGTACAAACATTTATGTAGACTAATGGAAAGCAATCAATCATTGTTTGAAGTGGGAAAATGGAAGTGGACAGCCATCAGCTACAGTATGGAAGGTTACAAATAGTCAGGTTCATGATGCTCTACATAGAGGGTTATAATTAGGTAGCCCCATAGAGGTAGAAGAATGCATACACGGCAAGTAAGAAGGGTACTTTCCAAACAATTGCTATGTCATCAGTTAAAACTAGCCTCCAATTTAACAGAAATACACCTTTTTAATAACCAAATTTTTGAAACTTAGTATTAATTATAATATTTCTTGGAATTAAATCAACAATGGAAAACGTGCTAGAGCTTTCCTATTCATATTAAATTTTGTAAAGAGTACTGGCATCCTGATATTTGCAATTCAGCCTATAAATATAGGTAGAGACGTAATATAAATTTTAATACAGCCAACAATTATAAGTAGTGACTTACCATTAATTGTTATATAGCGTACAATTATAGGTAGTGGCATACTAATAACTAAAATATAGGCTACAATTATAGATCATGGCATGACATTAATTGTATTACAGCCTACAATTATAAGTAGTGACATACCATTAATTGTTACATAGCGTACAATTATAGGTAGTGGCATACTGATATTATAGGTACTGGCATACTATTAATTAAAATATAGGCTACAATTATAGGTCGTGGCATGACATTAATTGTATTACAGCCTACAATTATAAGTAACGACTTTCCATTAATTGTAATAAAGCGTACAATTATAGGTACTGGCATACTATTAATTAAAAAATAGGCTACAATTATAGATCATGGCATGACATTAATTGTATTACAGCCTACAATTATAAGTAGTGACATACCATTAATTGTTATATAGCGTACAATTATAGGTAGTGGCATACTGATATTATAGGTACTGGCATACTATTAATTAAAATATAGGCTACAAAATATACCATTAATTGTTATATAGCGTACAATTATAGGTAGTGGCATCCTAATAACTAAAATATAGGCTACAACTATAGATCGTGGCATACTGATATTATAGGTAGTGGCATACTATTAATTAAAATATAGGCTACAATTACAGATCATGGCATGACATTAATTGTAATACAGCCTACAATTATAAGTAGTGAAATACCATTAATTGTAATATAGCGTACAATTATAGATACTGTCATACTATTAATTAAAATATAGGCTATAGTTATAGATCATGGCATAACATCAATTGCAATACAGCCTACAATTATAAGTAGTGACATACCATTAATTGTAATATAGCGTACAATTATAGGTACTAGCATACTATTAATTATAATATAGCCTACAATTAAATAAATTCAAAATATAAAACAAAAAACAGTCTCGTGAGGCTCGTCAGGTGACGAGGGCCCAGAGTGACAGATACTGTTGAGGGATCTGTTTTTTGTCCATACGGCACACAAGGGAGATATTGTGGTCAGTACTATTCTCCGACAGCCAGTTTTCCCCTTTGTAGGTACTCAATTAAAAAAATAAGTAAAGGATGGGTGGACTTGGGAAAGGCATGGGACCCCAAATCCTTTCCACGATCGAAGACACTAGAACATAAATCCTTTCCACGATCGAAGACACTAGAACATAAATCCATTCCACGATCGAAGACACTAGAACATAAAATATTTTATTTTATCTTCTTAAATAAAACTTTGAGGAACTCAGCTCCTCCCGCATATTAGTCAAGTGCTCTACCACTGAGCTAACCTCGCCCCCTACAATTAAAAAAATTATTGAAAATGTGCTATTCGTATCAATATCTTTGATGAAAATTAGGTTGATTTGGATGAAATGAAGGGACAGTTTTATCTTTCAAGGTCCTTGATAAAGTATTTCCCTTTTAAATCTGGCTGCTAAAAGAAGTGGAGGGATTTTCCAGAAGGATGACTAGAACCCCCTCAATCAGGGGGCTGTGGATTGGGGGGTGATTGAAGACCCGTGTCAATCCATCGAAGGATTTCTTGCTCTTTCATTGGCTTAATTATCCCCAGTAACCTCTCCCTCTCTATTGAAGGGTTTATAACCTTCCCTTCAGGAAGCCTTATATTCCCTTCGCAAATCAATGGCGGCGGATTTTAAAGAGAAGGAAACCTTTAGACTTCCTATTGAATGAAGAACGTTTCTTATTGATGATTTCTCAGGGTTCAGGGACCAAAATGTTCAAGATGTGATGACATCTTGTCTATAAAACACTTATCTTAGTCCACTGCCATCACTACAGGAAGGAATTAGACGAATTGAAAATCCCTGCAAATATTGTGTTAGGTACCATTGTGTTGGGTAACGACAGCAAAATAATAGCCCTTCTTAAATAATTAGGTTTATATATATATATATATATATATATATATATATATATATACATATATATTCCTTTATTTCCTCCAATTTAACAATAATAGTATGTGTTGCCAGCGCCAAAGCCACGCTGAATGCACCAGTTCCTGTTAATAACCGAAGTTAAGAAACGTTGGGGTTGACCAGTACATGAATGGGTGACCGATTACGTGCTGTTGGTATTATTAAAGGGTGGCAACCTATAGATAGTCCGGCGTTAATAGCCTAATTGTTGATTCGCCGTTAAACAAACAAAATAAACCTAGTATGTGTTAGGAGTCTTAAATTTTTACACATTTAGAGAAATAGGCGAGCCAGCTGTAGTGTCTAGCAAAGCCCCATCTTGGTGCTGAGTGCAGACAATGTGTTAAGAGCCTGCCTTGAAGAGGGTAAGTACAATACATCACCCAGACATCCACTATCCAGGCCTGGATGGGCTTATCCAGAACAACACCAGGCTGGAAGGAGTTGGAGGTCTGGGGGATTTATAGCTGCAAGGAGCTACTCAGCAGTTCGGACATTCTTTACTACTTCTTTGGGAGGCATTACTCTTCAAAGGAAGTTATTGAATGAATCATTCACGAAGGAGGACAATCATATGCTAAAACTATTCAAACAGCGTTCAAGGAAGTTATATTCTCAGATATATTACACAAAACACAAGATATACTATTCCATCTTTCTTCCTATAAATATTTCTCACAAAAATATTTACATATTGGAAAACGTTACACAATAGAATAAAATTTATATTACTTTAGGTAAAAACAAGATTTTAGACAACTCAAAAAATACAAAAATTACAAATGTATACAATACCAGAAGTAGCAATGTTTGACATTCAATTTCTGTAATCATCCGGAAATGCTTAATAGAAATTTAGACATTCATAGCCGATATGTCATCAAATACTCACAGTTTTTAAGGATATTTTAATTTTTTTTTTTTTTTTAGGAAGTTAAAGTTTAAAATAAATACGAAAATATAGTAATAATTAAAATATTATTTATTTATTTAAATTTTAACGTCCATTATTATTAACTAAGAATTTTAGGACGGGTTATCTATAGCCAGTATAGGGCTGATGCCTTTTCTTTTTTTCTAAAGGAAAGCCACCACCCCATAGTGGGAATCGAACCCATGACCTTTGGCAGTGAGTGTTAAGTGCTCACGCCTGACCTCTCACGGCCACCGGGCCTCCAATTAAAATATTAATATGAATAGAATCTCCACTCGGCCCAGTGGTTTGCACACGGTATTATCATTCAGGAGACCTGAGTTCGAGTCTCGCTTGTCGCAGGTTGATTTTTTCAGCGATGGTCTTCCTAAAAAAATCACTGCTACACCTAAGGTGTTTATAAATTATAACAACATGCAGATAACCCGGTGCTACAATCACGATCATAAGAAATATATGTATTTACATATATTATGTTTACATAGATAAAACATTTTCAAGTGGTGTTTTACGGAAACAGATCCAGATTTAGAGAAGCCTCAAGATAAACCTCCCACCCGTCATCAGTCAGAAAAACAAATACATCACCACCTCTCCGGGGTCTCCCGTGGTCTAGTGGCTAGCGCGCTAGATTTATAAGCGGGAGATGGTGGGTTCGAACCCCACAAGCGCCAGAAATTTTCTCATCTCAGGGCTCGCTGAGAAAATTCCTGGCTGCACCCTGGACGTCGGCGCTAATGGCCCAGATTTATGTCGCTGCGCCGTAAAAAAAAAAAAAAAAAAAAAAAAAAAAAAAAAAAAAAAAAAAAAAAAAAAAAAAAAAATCACCGCCTGTCAGATAATATACATTATCCGATTAGAAAATAATAATGAACACGATAAAAAAGAAATTCCACCATCTTGGTAGTTCAACCTCTTAATTTCTTTTAAAAAATCCTCTCAGTGAGCCCTGTGAGTGGTAATTCGTAGCCTTCGTCACACTACCACACAAGATGTAATTGTTCGTTCTACGAGCTAACTCGTATAACTCGCCTATCGAAGACCCCACGCACTCTCTCGGTCCAGTGCGTGAAGCAGGAACTTCTGCAAGCAAGCACTGCAGCACGCAGCGCTAGGGTACATGCACCGAGCCCAGAGGGCAGTACGTCCTGGGCAGCTGAAGAGCAAGTACCCCGCTAAACAGCTCTTCCTCAGCAAAACCTCCTCACCCATTGACCGAAGAAGATGCAATCCAACGCCATGAGGGAGTAGAGGCGAGTCTCCGGCCAGGAGCGCGAGTGCGGAGGAGAGAGGAGCGAAGACAGCAAACCGGCGAACGTCGAGGCAACATCACAGCATGCGGCCATCATAATCCCCAGGCAACATTAATATCAATCATTAACAATATTAACACCATTGGCTCTTCAAGCCCAGGGAAGAAATATGTTTTATTTAATATAGCTATTTTTCTCACGAAAATCTTTGTTACATATCATTTCATACAGTCCACTTTTATCAACTCCACGCCGGGACTCATATCCGGCGATGCCGAGCTTGCTCGATCAAGATTTGCGCGCACCACCCATGCCAGGGAGGCGTGCAAATTATACATGTGGTCCGTACCGGGCCGGATATTATTTTCGAATTTTCACATTAATTAATTATTATACAAATCACATATGTGAAGCTCCCGGCGTGGATATTTTATTTCAATAATAAAGATGAAATTTCAGAAAAATCAAATTTAACGTCGATAAATGACGTTAAAGTTCAATAAATAAATTTATTGTTAACATTCAAGTAAATAAATAACATTTGTTAATATTTAATGAGCCTTCAGCTAGATATGTTTAATTCCATATTAGTTAATTATCAAGAGAGAGTCTTTAATCTTAAGCCTCATTGTCTTATATCTCTCCTTTAATGCTTATCTCTGCTCACTTAATGCACCTTGCTTAGCGAATTCCGCAGTTTAGTATAAAACATATAAACACTAAACTTGCATGTATATACATTATTTATTTGATGCATTACTGACGTATCACTGCATGTATGCTTGTTCAGGCTATGTACCTTGGCATGTTAAAGGCAGCAAAATCATATTTCTAGCCTGTAGTTATCACGTATATTTATTTACATGCATTCCATTTATACTATATGCATTATGTTTTCTATTTGCATTATATCCTATTTCTATTTCATGATTTAAATTGCAAGGTGCAACATATAATATTATATCAGTTCTTAAGTGGGTTTTTTCATATAAATAACATAACTTATTGTAAAGTTTCACTCACGATTATTCAATTAAGTTTCATATTCATAAGCGCTCATTATCTCTATTAGCGATTTTCTTCCATGTTAGTAAATGCCTGTAGCTTCAATTAAATCTATTACATCTTGACTTGGTATTTATTGAAGTTTTATTGCTCAAGATAACTTTATATTTCCATGCTTATCATGTTTCATGCCTTTATCAGGCTTCTTCAGGGGACTTTTCATTCTCTATTTCAGGTGGATTGGGGATTTTATTTCATAAATGTCATTTCTTGCTTATAATATTTATGCTTAACCTATTCAAGCTTTTAATTTTCATGCTTTACTATCTAGGCTTGTTCTACTTATATTTCTTTATTTATGCCATTTATGTTTATTCTATTTTGCTTATGTCTTGATGTTTTCGCCCTTGTGCCTGTATTCCTTTAGCATGCCTATCTTCTTGTGCATCGATTTTGTCTTTCTTTCCCTGCTTGCCCCCCTCAGAGCGCGGCAAGCACGTTGCATGTCACAAGTTGTTGGCATCATTGGTGCAAACTCCAATTTCCAGCACCCCGAGTCAATCGTACTTTATTTCAGGGCATGTTCCAGTCCCATGACAGGACCTTGTTTGTTTATATCTAAGCATCATGTATTTCCTTATTTGTATTTTACCCCTCTCCACTGCCTTTCATTTATCTGTTTGCTTGTTCGCTCCCCTCTCAGCATGAATTTTGTACATTGTTCGCTGTCTTGCCTACTGTTCTCTTCTTCTTCGTCCTCGTCGCATACCACCTGGCCGGTATGCATTATCATTTGATTTATTTGAAAATACACAATGTCTGACAAACTGGCGTTAACATTAGAGCGGCGGCTACGCAGTTTAGCCCGTAGCATCACCGGCATCATCAACACATTGAAGGCCACCGCGGATGATGATGTCCACCTCCTTGAGGCGTCTCTTGACACAGCGCGCTCATTCTGGAAGCAGTATCAAGAATCATTTCTTCAGCGCGAGGAACTATCCGGCGAACCCGACGTGAGCCCTTTTCCCGCCGAATCATGGAATGCACAGTTTCTTTTATTTCAAACCGAGATGATCACCCATGAGGCCAAACTTCTTAGGCTCAAAGACGCAGCATGCAGAGCCGCTAGAGTTTGTGAAGCGTTACCACAGCCTGATGACATTCCAAATGCTACCTGCAACGGAGGCCACACCCGTCTGCAGCTTCCCAGGATTCCTATTCCTTTCTTCTCGGGTGACCTACTAAAATGGACAAGCTTCAGGGACACCTACACCTCGCTTATCCACGAGGAAGCCTCCTTAACAAACGTAGAAAAATTCCACTACCTCTTAGGAGCCCTAAAGGGTGAGGCTGCTACCCTAGTGTCCCACCTTGTCGTTGATGACGCGTCATACACCCTTGCCTGGGAAAAGATCATGACCACTTACAACAACCCGCGGATCCTCGCCAGCTTCCTCATCAACAGGCTTCTTGAGTATAAGGCCTCCTCAAGTGTCAACGCTGGGACAGGCCATGATTCATTCATAAATGAAGTGGCAGACTCTATCGAGGCTTTCAAGGCCCTACATATTGAGAACCCCGAGGAATTCCTATTGGCGTCCTTAGCCCTCCGAGCTCTTGATCCTGAGACAAGGCGCAGTTATGAGCTTAGCCTAGGTACTGCTCAGATGCCAACACCCGACTCAGTAATAACGTTCGTGAGGCAACGTAGGTTGGCGCTAAGAATGGCAGACGACCTCGCAAGCTCGTGTTCCTCAGTTCCTCATTACAGTCGCCAAAAATCCACCTCGCCACGAGACTTCAAAAGAAGAGGAGTTTCCCTTCACATTTCATCACCAAGTCTGGCACAACCCAAGGCAGAGAGGCCCCAAGCGAATCCAACCAGCGGCACAGCAAGGCGCCAGCTTCGATGCGCCCAATGCCAACAGCATCATGGTCTTCACCAGTGTCCTGAATTCATCAAAATGTCCATCAAAGAAAGGCTGAATGTGGTGAGAGCCCATAATTCTTGCTCCAACTGCCTTAAACCGGGACATCACGTCGCCAACTGTTTTTCCAGATTTCGCTGCAGGAATTGCGGCAAAAGACATCACACCTTACTGCACGGTGATACCCGACGCTCCGAGCCAGCAAAGGAGCCTGCGCAGCAAGAGGCGACTGCGAGCGCGTTCATCGGATTTGGCTCTGCTCCAGCTCATCCAGTTGCCACCACCACTACGGTCCTTTTAGGAACCGCTTATGTTCTGATTCGCGGTTCTCGGGGCAATTATCAATCAGCCCGCGCCATCTTGGATTCTGGGAGTCAGCACTCTTTCATCACCAAGAAGCTCGCTCGCAATCTGGGAGCCAAAGTTGTGTCATATAGCGGCCAGGTTCTTAGCTTAGGCGAATCGCAAATCCCAAAATCTATCCTCAAGGGAACTACCTCTTGTACGATCCGCAACGCTTCAGGAGAACGAGAACTCCCAGTGAATGTTTTAGTTGGGGGCAGAATATCATCATCCATTCCTAGCCAGGAAGTGCCCTCCGCCACTGTCAAGCAACTCGCCCAGTATCCGTTGGCGGATTATCAATTTGGCAGCCCTCAACCAGTTGAAATACTTATCGGGGCCGATCTCTATTCGCATGTGATCACAGGAGCACCTCAGCCTTCTGGAATCCGAGACATATTCTTCCATCCATCAATATTTGGCCTCATTGTGACGGGAGTCCTCCATAACATGCAGTCCTCGCAGACTCATTCCTTTTTCCTGGATTCTCGCATCAACGTGGAGGAACAACCTAGCGCTCCTCGGGAGCTTGAAGAACCCTCGCCGGCACAAAGGGAAAATCCAAAACTAAATAGCGTGTCTGCCCTCATCACTCCTCCTCAGTCACCACCAGCTCCCGTTGAAGACTGGACCACAGCGTTCTCGTCATATCCGCGCCTCATAAGAACCACCGCACGAATCCTCAGGGCCCTAAACGCAACTAGAGCGAGACTGCAAGGAACATCTCCTCCTCTCCAAACGCAGCTGACGCCCGAGGAATTGGCACAAGCCGAGGAACGCTGTATCCTGTTCGTGCAGAGACTCCATCTCCCTCGAGCTCTCACCCAGGGAGGACCGCACCCTAGAGAGTATGAGTCACACTGCCCAATCATTGATGAGGCGGGTGTTGTCAGGGTGGGCGGCCGCCTCCAAGAATCATCGCTCCCCCCGAGCCAAAAGCATCCAATTTTGCTTCCACCCCGAGCGCATTTATCAAAGAATCTGATAGACAACATCCATGCGCGCAATTTTCATGCAGGACCGTCACTATGCCTGGCGCTTCTAAGACTGCGCTACTGGATTCCTCGAGCCGCTAAACTAATCCTTCGATCTTCGACGTGCTGACACCCGGACACTTCTCCGTTGTGCGCACTCCTTCCGCCACTCTCCTTACAAGAGTAGTGACCTCCTTGGTTCCCTTATTTTATCCCGAGTCAGGGAACTCTTAGTTAGTTTATTTCATCCCCAGGGGGACTTCATTTCATTGTTATTTCTTAGCTAGATTTGCTATTATTCCTTTTTTTTCTCATTTTATGTCGCTCCCAACGAGCCTTTATTATGTTTTTGTATATATTCGTTCTTATTACATGGTGAGTGAAGCTATTTACTTTTAACGGGCATTGTAAGTCCTCATTACATTGTATATTACTGCTGCCTTTCTTATTGTAATTTATTAAATCAGGCGGACACCGCTACACTGATTTAGGTGGGCGGTTTGTTCGTTCTACGAGCTAACTCGTATAACTCGCCTATCGAAGACCCCACGCACTCTCTCGGTCCAGTGCGTGAAGCAGGAACTTCTGCAAGCAAGCACTGCAGCACGCAGCGCTAGGGTACATGCACCGAGCCCAGAGGGCAGTACGTCCTGGGCAGCTGAAGAGCAAGTACCCCGCTAAACAGCTCTTCCTCAGCAAAACCTCCTCACCCATTGACCGAAGAAGATGCAATCCAACGCCATGAGGGAGTAGAGGCGAGTCTCCGGCCAGGAGCGCGAGTGCGGAGGAGAGAGGAGCGAAGACAGCAAACCGGCGAACGTCGAGGCAACATCACAGCATGCGGCCATCATAATCCCCAGGCAACATTAATATCAATCATTAACAATATTAACACCATTGGCTCTTCAAGCCCAGGGAAGAAATATGTTTTATTTAATATAGCTATTTTTCTCACGAAAATCTTTGTTACATATCATTTCATACAGTCCACTTTTATCAACTCCACGCCGGGACTCATATCCGGCGATGCCGAGCTTGCTCGATCAAGATTTGCGCGCACCACCCATGCCAGGGAGGCGTGCAAATTATACAGTAATTAAGACTGAAATTAATACTGAAGACGTTGAATATTCTGCACACTTGACTAACTGGACACACCCCGCACTTTTACCTGAAATTAATATGAATACTGAAGACTTAGACTTCACATAAACAGTATACGCAGACGGGAGTAAGGACGGGGAGGATGTGGGCTGTGCCTTTATAGTCCTTGCAGGTGACAATACAGATAACCTCATAGAGTGTAGAAAAATGAAGCTAGGCAAACTCTGTAGCAATAATCAAGACAATGGCAGTATTAAAGGCACTCTCACAAACACAAACATACAAATTAACACTGACAGTCATGTACTCATAAACAAACTAACAAACTACAAAAATCACGACTTACTTATAGAAAATATTAGAAATTATTTGAAAATATTAAAAGACAAAGAAATAAATATTTATTTTAATTGGGTCAAAGCACATGCGGGCGTCATAGGCAACGAAATAGCTGACTTTCAAGCTAGAAGTGCATCAAAAAGTCAAGAGATCGATACATGTCATGCATTAAAGTTATTGTCATTGACATTAAAGTTAATCTATTTTAAATTGTAAATTTATCCTTGTGGTCTGTACTAACACAAAGTATATATCATGTTTTGTTTTTATATCAAATAAACAGTTAAATTAAAAAAAAAAAAAAAAAAAAAAAAAAAAAAAAAAAAAAAGTCAAGAGATCGAGCCATGCTACAACAAACTATCAAGAAGTAGTGTGGAGCATTTGTTAAGGGACGTAAGCATCAAAAAATGGGAGCAGAGGCGGAATCAAACAGATAAAGGATCACATCTAAAACTGTCCATTCCTCACATCAACATTGACAACAAAACAACAGATTTAACGTTTACACTGACGCAACTTCTGACTGGCCACGGAAACACTAACTCGTACTTACACAGATTTAAACTGACAGACTCGAGTACTTGTCTCTGCGATCATTACACCGAACAAACGTACACACATCTAATATACGACTGCAGACAGACAGCACACATACGACGAGAAATTCAAAAACACTTAAAACATTGGCTCATAAGCCCCAAAGACCTTTATCAAAACCATATTTCTTACTTAAAACGTTTTGCTATGAGCATAACTGATCTGAGAGAGGAGGCAAAGCTATAGAGACAGGGAAAAGTAAGCATTGTCTAGCTTTTGTTTCGTTTTTTTTTTAAAGTGTCTGCATTAAGACACATTGTAGTTAAGTTTTGTAGTTTCTTTGTTTAAATTAATTTTTCATGTTTTTAATCATTATTATATATTTAAAAAAAAATCTGTAACAGTTGCACTTGAAATGCATGGGATGTGCAGAACAAACAATAAACTCCCACATTGTAGGGTTACTTCGTTGTGGAAATATACAAAAAAAAAAAGATGTAATTAAGAAGGAACTTTTGAAGGAAGTTTTCAATGCGAGACATGTAATTAATGTCATCCATAGCCGGAGGGGGCCAGATGGGTTAGAAAAACTCCCCCTTCCTCTGTTGTTCGTAGTTCTCCAGCAAAGCCTCTCTAACTTTAAGACCCATGATAACACCTTCTTTGAAACAACAAGAAAAATGTTGAAGTACAATCCAGTCTCTTCTTCCCAGCACCCTATACCTCATCCTATGATCCTACTTATCCAATAGGCATTATCGGATCCGACAAGGATCAGAGTACTCAGAATATTATCCTGTGGAAGCTGGAGTTCCCCAGGGCAGTGTTCTGGGCCCTGTGCTCTACACCCTGTATACAGCCGGAGGGGGCCAGATGGGTTAGAAAAACTCCCCCATCCTCTGTTGTTCGTAGTTCTCCAGCAAAGCCTCTCTAACTTTAAGACCCATGATAACACCTTCTTTGAAACAACAAGAAAAATGTTGAAGTACAATCCAGTCTCTTCTTCCCAGCACCCTATACCTCATCCTACGATCCTACTTATCCAATAGGCATTATCGGATCCGACAAGGATCAGAGTACTCAGAATATTATCCTGTGGAAGCTGGAGTTCCCCAGGGCAGTGTTCTGGGCCCTGTGCTCTACACCCTGTATACAGCCGATGTTCCAACAAGTCCCGACACTCCCAACGGCATCCCGTCCAAATCCTAACACTGCGTCGCAGAATCTTCAGTCCCACTTGAAGAAACTTCCAGAGTTGTGTAAAACATGGAGAATCGAACTAAACGATAAATAAATAATTATTATTTAATAACTTTAGTAAAATCAAAGATAAATTAAAATTGATGGAAACTAAATAAAATATCTACATAATTAACTGGAGTAGATGTGATAAATCATTCGTAGGAGAATCGGCCGAAAACGAATTAAACATGCGCAAATTATTTATAAAGGAGAAAATAAACACAGCATTGGCTGTCAAAAACAAGCAAAATTTTGATTTTCATCGGTAAAGAAAGAAATAAAATGAAAAGAAAGATAAGGGAAATTATCCGTATCATAAAAAATAGAAAGAAAGTTATAAATATAAAAACTAAAATACAAAATCTGAATACTATTTTTATTAATATTTGACAAAAAATATAAAATATGGTCTAATAAAAGGGGGAAAGAGGATTTTAATTTCGAAGACTGTATTTCTTCTGGAAATTAATTTTTAAACATATGACATATCGATTATAGATAAGCTGACTTTAATCCACCATATTGGATTATTTCAGACCATGACTAGTCTAGACGTGGCCCTGCTAGTGGAAGGTTCTCCTCCTCAAGTTGAGGCTGTAGGCTTTATATTGGTAGCTAATTCCCCTGAAGAGACACTAAAAAAAGTGTGAATCATGAAAAAGTTACTGTAAATACTTAGTAATGGTTTATTATTACCCCTTTCGCCTAGTACAAAAATTCCAAGATAAATAAATATATAAATAGCCATTATTGTCCCCAAGGATATTTCTTTCATTCAAATACAAATTTGTGAAGATGCTAAAGATAAATAAACGCATATATAAAATGATATATATATATCATATCATCATATATTAGAAGATTGGAGGTTCTCCAAAACCTTTTTAGAAGTAACAAGGATCCAAAATCTATCAGACCCAGCTTCTGGAAATCTCCAAAAGCCCATGTAGAAGTCGGCAGAGATCTGTGGGTAATTAGCAAGTCTAATAAGGTTGCCTTGCTGAATCTAGCAGGGATTAGCATCGGGCACACAAGGATGTTCTCTCGTCTCCATCTGATTAAATCTCTGAATTAGCTAAGGCTGGCTCGAATGAATACACAATTCGTTTAATTCACTTTCTACATTCTTATTAAAAGGAAGGATTTTCTAAAAGAAGAAAATTCGTAGTTTGAATAAAACCATAAGAAATATGTAATTATTTACAGATTCATGTAAAAACTAAGTGGCGTTATTCAAGTATAATTGAAATTACAGATTATATTCTTAGCTTTTCCTCCCTCTCTCCTTAGGGAGGAAACACGCATATGACGAGGAAATATGCAATCCGCAAGTGCCGACTGGAAAATTTTACGTTTATCACACAAAACGGTTTATCCACCGAGATATAGCATAGATCTAAATATCAGGCTGTACCGTATGAAATGTGAGTTTTGGACTTGCCGATTTCCTTCAAATGTCTTGAAACTATCGTGGCTCCTACTCCGAGTTCTTTGGCATATTCCCTAGTGCTTTTTGAGGGACAAGCTTCAACACTTTCTTTCAGGTGGTCATTGTCAAGCTTGGTTTCTGGCCTTCTTCGCTCCTCGTTGTCATGGTCTAAATTTCCACTTCAAAGCCCGGAAAACCACCGGTAAACAGTTCGTTCATTCACCGTTCCCTCCCCGAACGCCGCGTTAATGTTCATACACGCCTCAGCAGCGCTATGACCGAGCTTAAATTCATAACGAAAAATATTACGGATTTCCGTTGAAGTCATAATTTAAGTTTTATTTTTTTCTCTGAGGATCGTTCTCACAACACAGTACGCAAGTTACTGATTAAATAATAGGAAAAAAAGGACTTTAATTCTATATGAATAACAATGATGTTTGTAAATTATGAAATAAAAAAGTCCGTCACGCAGGAGCTGCATAACTAAGCACTTTCCTCAGAATTTTTGTAGTGTAGACTACATTACTGAATAATTTGCTGTAAATAACCTATATAAATAAAATAAAAACGTGAATAGTTCTGCTCATTTACATTTCTTATGAGGACTGTTCAATTATTAATTTTGTAAATAGCTTGCTTCCAGATTTATGTTAATATACGATACTGTACTACTTAATAAATACACAAAAACTTCTCATTCCGTCTTTGGATCTGACGCAGGAACAGGATACAGTCCCCCTAGTAGGAGATAGCGCTCCTCGCGGCGGGTTTGGGAACCTACGTCAGACTGGCTAATTGTAGTGAAACAGAAATTAAAGTAAACCCTCCTTTCCAATAGACCGATTTACTTCATTTTTACAACACTTCTTTCTCATGAGATACCCACGACGTATACCGCGTTTCGTTACAATACAGCAGAAATTACGACCGGTATAAGTATATTAGTACTTTAGGTCCGGAGTAACCCCCCCCCCCCCCCCTCCAAATAACCCGATTTAGTTTATTTTTACAACCCATTTTTCTCTGTTGATTACCACCCCAAATACCAAGTTTCGTTTAAATGTAACAAAAATTACGGCTGGCCGTGGCAAATTGGTATTGAGGGTCCGGAGTAACCCCCCCCCCCCTCCTAATGAACCGATTTAGTTTGTTTTTACAAAGTATTTCTCTCTTTAGATCAAAATAACCAATACCGAGTTTCGTTGAAATATAACCAAAACTACGGATGGTATGGTCAAATTAGTGTTTTGGGTCCGGGGTAAACCCCCCTCCCGGTGGACCGATTTTGGTGGTTAACGAACTCGTTCAATCGTTTTCTAATTGAACGCTATATACCACGTTTCGTGAAGAAAAAACAAAAACTCTGGCCGCTATCGTGTTAAAAGACACACACACACACACACACATATATATATATATATATATATATATATATATATATATTATATATATATATATATATATATATATATATATATATATATTTTAACGGGGGTCATTTTCGGTGTCTACTAGGTAGGATCGATAAAGATTCGAAGAAAGTTTTCAAAAATTCCGTCATGAGTGCAACCTCAATAGCTACTTTCCTTCGGAGGAAAGTGCTAAAAGGGAGAGGATTAAATCGCAAAGTACACAAAACTTACATTTCATACGGTACAGTCTGATACCACAATACAACCTCTACAAGAGATAGGAATTCCAACTAAAACTAGTTGGTAATTGTAAGTTCCAACAATTTGTAGTTGGTAATTGTAAGTTCCAACAATTTTTAGTTGGTAATAGTAAGTTCCAACAATTTGTAGTTGGTAATTGTAAGTTCCAACAATTTGTAGTTGGTAATTGTAAGTTCCAACAATTTGTAGTTGGTAATTGTAAGTTCCAACAATTTGTAGTTGGTAATAGTAAGTTCCAACAATTTGTAGATGGTAATTGTAAGTTCCAACAATTTGTAGTTGGTAATTGTAAGTTCCAACGATTTGTAGTTGGTAATTGTAAGTTCCAACAATTTGTAGTTGGTAATTGTAAGTTCCAACAATTTGTTGTGTTAGTGAATTAAGGTTGATAGGTTCCATTTACGATTCTGCCGCTGTTTTAGCAACTCGGTTCTGGCGGCGAACCTCGGGGTCTGGATAAAGTTCTTCAACAACTAGAAGATTAATTCAATTAACTCTCAGAATACTTAGATGCCAACAACCACCGTATTCTTGTTTATTTTATCTCCAAACTTCTAACTATCCAACACAGTCTGCATTCTTCAGTTCCTTATAATTGAAGTCAGATAATCCTGCGCAGATCTAGTGTTGCTCTTCGCAGACCTGTATGTAAGTGACGCTAAGATCCAGCCCAATAGTATAGTATTACTGTATGTATGTATGTATGTATATAGATATACATATATATATATATATATATATATACATATATATATATATATGTATATATATATATATATATGTATATATATATATATATATGTATATATATATATATATATATATATATATATATATATATATATATATGGTTTGTATGAGGAAATCTATAACGATTTTGTGTGAGCGTCCAGCTGTCAAAATGACCAATTTAAAAGGCTGAATTGTAAAAAAAAAAAAACTAAGAATGCAATCTATAATTTCAATTAAACTTTAAAAATGTCACACAAAAATCTGTATTCAATTAAATCTTTTAGTTTCTGGTATTTATACAATTTTTGTTTTACTGAAAGAAATAATGTTTTCTTTTAGAAAATTTTACCTGCTAATAATAATAATAATATTTTTAATATATAGGGGGGGGGACGAGGTTAGCTCAGTGGTAGAGCACTGGACTAATAACTTGGAGGACCTGAGTTCAAATCCCGAGCATAGTACTAAAGATTTTTTCTTCTAGTGTCTTCGTTCGTGGGTTGGATTCGGCCTCCCTGACCGTCCCTAGGCCAAGCCAGCCATTAATTTATTTATTAATGGGTACCTTGGTGCTAATGACTCTAGCACTCAAAGCAGCTAAGGGGAAAATATGCGGGCGGAGCATAGTACTGACCACACTATCTTCCTAGTCTGCCGTATAGTCATGACTCAGATACCTCTATAGTATCTGCCCCTCCGGGCCTTCGTAACCTGTTAGGGGAATGATTTATTTATAAATATATATATATACATATATATATATATATATATATATATATATATATATATATATATATATATATATATGTAGCTAGATAGATTCTGTTCCCCCAGAAGGTAAGATAGAATTGTAGCCACCCAAGGAGAGATGTGAGTTGTATTCAAGATGGAAGCCAGGCTAGTCCAATCCTCGCAGCTCTAATATCTGATCCCACAACATCTCATATATATTTAGTATTTTATACGCCAACTCCTGTGGGAGGTTGGTAAGACTGTGTGGGTGGTTGGTTATATACGATAGCTCCATCGGTGTTATCTTTAACCTTTCAGCGGGGATTCTTTCCTGCGAATGGTCGATATCATCATACAATATTTACTTTTAGAATGGTTAATGTCCATTTACCACGATTTATCAACCGTTTTAGGGATATTCAAGAAAATAAAGGAAAATCCTAAAACTGCTGACGTCTGTTAATATATTTTTTTTTTTAATAATTCCTTAACTCCAAAATTTATATGGATGAATTTTGAACAATGCATATAGAAAATATTTTTAACGATTCTAAATACCCAAACGGAAATTATTTTCAAAAACTAAAATTATCCAGTTTTGTCAAAAATACTTGATACAAACTGATTTCAACAAGTGTAGGAGTCAATGGGACGCCTTTAAACAGAAAGGAACCAAGTGCCATCTGTTCATGCTTTAGAGGATTGGGTTTAAAGTTTTTTGTGAATCTAAAATTCCTTCATTACCTGAAAAGTTTCATTCATTTTCTCTCATTAAAATAAACTGTTGTCATGGTAATGGGGTTTTATTTTTATAGTTATTGATAAAAATGGTGCTTGATTCCTTTCTGTTTATTACAACATACTGGATACACCATTTCACATTTTTTGGGGGGTATTTTTTCTTGCATCAATGACAACATTATATATTAACCAGTTTTTTATTACTATATAAATTCTCTAATTCCCTACAAGATAGCACCAAAAACTAAATTTCGTTAAAAATGGCGCTTGGTTCCTTTCCTTTAAAAGGCGTCCAATTAAAACTCATCTCCGGACAATTTGTGCGGTTAAGAATAATTATATTAAGTCTCGACGAACAAGTATAACAATTAAAACCAATGTCATCGATGCTGCGCGGGTAAAAGCAAACCCTGCCCCTGACTGTACCACCCCCCGCCCGCCTATGTTCACTACCCCGCCTAGCCATAGTTCGCGGCTGTTGGCTCAATCCGCATTAGAATAACTACTGTATGTATGTATATGGTATATATATATATATATATATATATATATATATATATATATATATATATATGAGCTCGCAGTAGTCACCTCAGCAATACATCTACATTCGTCTCATCCTCCCGCATGAGGTATAAGGGATACCGAAGGGTGCTAACTTAGGCCCATGCATGTTTTAACAGCACTCTTCCTATACACGGGCCACCGCCCTATCAATCACTCCAGCATCCAATCCCATCACCATCCTTCCGGGTTTATCACCATACCGATCATGTGGATAGTTACCGGAGAGGATGTGCAGGTTTAGACTACGGATAGGAAATATAGTAGATAGATTCATGAATATTTATTATAGAAATTCAATTACATAGTAGCTTAGACAAGACTTAAATAGAATTAAAATACTCTTAAATGCTAAAAAAAGTTTGTAATTACAATAAATACTATAAAGTGTTTCTAATCCCAGGGGATGGTCGGGGTCCGGTCTTAACATGTAACAGAACTATATGTCAACATAGTCCCGACTCTTAGGAACTGTGTCTTAGCGCGTTTTCGTTCCTATTTCAAGTAACATTTGTAAAGGAATATAAAGGAAGATTAGTTGGTTTTGATCGAAATGTAAAATGAAATCTCAAAGAAAACAAGATTTAAGGAACCACAACAGGAAACTTAAAATATCCTAAGCGGGAATCACTCCATCCACTTTCCCAACGTTCACTCTATTATAAATATATACAAATATGTTTTCATTATTAGCGTGGTTCCTCCCTTCCCAATAGGGAGGAAACCCGCCTATAAGATTGACCTCATGACGCAATCCGGAAGTGCCGACCAGAAAATTTTATGTTTCAGAACCCATAGATCACGAATATAACGATAGTTCAAATTTATATATATATATATATATATATATATATATATATATATATATATATATATTTGACTCTTCGCTCTCCCATCGTCTCAAAAGTGGTCCGACTTTAATGAAACATGGAAAAATGATCTTTCGTGTTATTTGAAAGGTCAAGTTCATTAACCCTTTGTTGCATCGTGATGCCTGCAGGCATCATATTATATTTTACACTCCCAGAGCACTATGTCGAGTTTTTTTTTTAAGTTATATTTCGTTTCCTGTAAGCATCAACAAGTGTCAAAGAGTCTGGAAGATTTTGAGCATTGTACTTTGTTCCCAAGAAAGAATAAACAAGTTAATGTTGACAAAATCAGGAGTCTCATTTCTCACCCAGAGAGGACCCGTTTCGCAAGGCCATGAAACTATTAAAAACGTCCATTCTGACCTAAAAAAAATCTTACGCCTTAGTACTAGTGGTGTATTTACGAAGTGAAAGTTTGTTTTATTGAAGTTTTATTTTTTGTGACAATTTTTGTGGTTGTTCATTTGTTTCCTGTGGGCACCATCGTGCATCTGGTACTGAGGTCCGAGCGATGGATCCCGTTATCTGATCGATAATGGAGAGAGGAGAAACAGAATTTTCATATAATCTCAGCACCAGATCGAAGACAATGTTCTTTCTGAACCTTGGCGTATTTTCAGCCAATGTTTTAGAGGTAAATGGCGACGATTTGAATGGTCCCTTCTCAGATTTGAATGATTTGATTGAGGATGTACTGCCTGATGAATCTGAGAAGATGAGATGCAGGATGGAAAACTACAAGAACCAAACTTGTAGTTACTGTGATAAATCTGAACTCTATTTGTGTTTAACTAAAGGCAAATCATGTTTCAAGGAATGCCATTTGTGACTTTGATGAAAGAGAAGAGAGTTCTTTTTAACTTTAACTCATAAATTCTTTATATGTTTCAATAAATGTAAATGCTTATACATGTTCATTCACAAAAACATTCCTCCCTTTACGCACATTGATGCATCTTTCAGTTTTTCATAAATTTATCGGAAAAAAAAAACTTGATGAATTTTGATCCGTATTTTTCCCGTAATCCTGAGGCCTATTTCTACCTCTCAGATTTGTTTTATGAGAAAAGAAAAAATCACGCATCAAAGGGTTAACCAGTTGAATCCGTCCACCGAAACATGAGTTTTTGAGCGAAATTCGTGCGAAAAAAGTCGGAACGATCACGTTTTCAAGTTCATATGTTTGCATGTACTCGTTGTTTAGGTGCCTTAACATAGGTAAACGAATAAAACCATTTTTAAAGCGATATCTGTAACCGTTTACGACAAAAATTCATAATTTTCCCAACTAATTTTTAATTTAGGTATTCGGAAACGATTGAGTAAGTTGAAACTTTTATTTCCATTTGGTGTTAAGGAAGAACTAGAAATAAAATGGACACTTCCACAATGGTTACTTAACTGTCAACATTGGTCTTCCTCTGCCTCCAGGCATTTCCATAGCTTACGAGGCTACCAATGAGTAGCCGAAACGTCCTAAATATTTTTTTAACAAAACTCGTATTGAGGTTTCTTTAGCCGAATCCCAACCATTCCATCTTTACTTAGAAATAAAATATATCATTAACAGGCAAAAAAGATTTTGGATTTTCGTATATTTTCTAAAATATCTCGAAAACGGTTAGTAAATTGTGGTAAGTGGAAGGTAACCATTCGAAAGCTTACTAAATTCTCTTCAAAAAAGGTTCTGATGTCATTTTCAATGGGACGATGTTAATCGGAGAAATAAGGACTTGGAACTTCGAAATTGTCAGTTTTCCTCTTTTAAAAGGGTTTTTGTATCTGTTTACCAAACGTTTTAACTGGTTATTGTTTATTTTAATGCCATTTAACAGTAAAATGAGTATTTTACTAAAACAAGGTAAGAAAATGTGAAACATTGTTATAGTGTTTCCGAGTGCGAACGTTGAGAAGGTGGGAGAAGTCGCCATGATACTCTCAGTTTCCTGTTGTGAAGCCTTAAATCTATTTTCTCTTCGAGATTTTATTTTATATTTTTCACTAAAGATCAAAACCTGCTACTATTCCTTTACTAATGGCACTAGGGATATTAATGGAACCACGCTAAGATGAAGCAGTTCCTGCGAGTCGGACTTTTTTATCTTTCTATTTTACATCATAGGTTATTTTTTATATCTATGTAAAGGCCTTATTGTCCAGGGTGTATCTGATTTCAGTTGGATATTGAATGGGGGAAGCTAATGTTTGCGGAAAGACCTTCGGAAGAACTGAAATAGCCATTATTGAGAAATTAGTAAATCGAAAGAAATCCCGTAACATACTTTTTATAAAAAAAAATTAAAAAAAACAAAAAAAAAAACAACAAAATGAAAACATCGCATGTTTTTATTTGTATTTCTCCCATAACTCCGGAAGAATTCATATTAGAGCCCTTCCCAATGCGTTATAAGATTGATAACAAAATTTCCTATACTTTTATATTATTTTGAAACGTTATTGATGATTAGCGGCTTTGAATTGCAATAAGTATGAAACAATTGATGAAAAATAGACATTTCTCTGTCATTTTTTTCGGCAGCTTAAAATGTATTTAATACCTTCAAATTCTAGGGATGAGATGCATTTAAGACCTTCAAATTCCAAGAGGGGTTTGGTGAATTTATTTTATATAATACACCATTTTCGTTAGTTTTACTTATGACTAAGTTACTTATACAATTATCTTTAAGCTCTGTAATCTTATTTATTATCTCTGGATAATATTTATCCAGAGCTAATAAATCCGTGTGTACGGGTATCACATGTTTTATCTAGGAAGGATATGATAATAGGAAGATTGTCTCAATTAAAGGATATAGCATAGGCAATTGTAGGGAGTAATAAAGATAGGAGGAAGTAAGGGAGCATTGTACTTTTCCCTTTCGCCAAAGTATTTCAGGATCGTGTGCTATGAGATTAACATGTTTATGTCTCACAAGGTCCTCTAGTTCCTTCTAAGATATAATAATACTGTGAATAATATTAAGTTTACAAAAATCTATTGATTCGTCCATGTCATTAATCTTATTTATAAGCAGGGCCATGGTGTTGTATAAGATAGTAAAGTATTTGTTCATTGAAAAGTAGGTGGTGCGTTTTCTAAACCAAAAGGCATTCTAAGAAAATATATTGACCGTCTTCTGTGAAGATTCGTCAATTTCATTAATCTTATTTATAAGCAGGGCCATGGTGTTGTAAAAGAAAGTAAAGTATTTGTTCATTGAAAAGTAGGTGGTGCGTTTTCTAAACCAAAAGGCATTCTAAGAAAATATATTGACCGTCTTCTGTGAAGATTCGTCAATTTCATTAATCTTATTTATAAGGAGGGCCATGGTGTTGTAAAAGATAGTAAAGTATTTGTTCATTGAAAAGTAGGAGGTGCGTTTTCTAAACCAAAAGGCATTCTAAGAAAATATATTGACCGTCTTCTGTGAAGATTCGTCAATTTCATTAATCTTATTTATAAGGAGGGCCATGGTGTTGTAAAAGAAAGTAAAGCATTTGCTCATTGAAAAGTAGGTGGTGCGTTTTCTAAACCAAAAGGCATTCTAAGAAAATATATTGACCGTCTTCTGTGAAGATTCGTCAATTTCATTAATCTTATTTATAAGGAGGGCCATGGTGTTGTATAAGATAGTAAAGTATTTGTTCATTGAAAAGTAGGTGGTGCGTTTTCTAAACCAAAAGGCATTCTAAGAAAATATATTGACCGTCTTCTGTGAAGATTCGTCAATTTCATTAATCTTATTTATAAGGAGGGCCATGGTGTTGTAAAAGAAAGTAAAGCATTTGTTCATTGAAAAGTAGGTGGTGCGTTTTCTAAACCAAAAGGCATTCTAAGAAAATATATTGACCGTCTTCTGTGAAGATTCGTCAATTTCATTAATCTTATTTATAAGGAGGGCCATGGTGTTGTATAAGATAGTAAAGTATTTGTTCATTGAAAAGTAGGTGGTGCGTTTTCTAAACCAAAAGGCATTCTAAGAAAATATATTGACCGTCTTCTGTGAAGATTCGTCAATTTCATTAATCTTATTTATAAGGAGGGCCATGGTGTTGTATAAGATAGTAAAGTATTTGTTCATTGAAAAGTACGGGGTGCGTTTTCTAATCCAAAAGGCATTCTAAGAAATTCTTATTGATCTTCTTCTATGCTAAATGCAGTTTTCGGAACGGATGTTGGATCCGTTCCAATTTTGTGAAAACTAGAATCAAGATGGAGTGCACTAAGCTACGTTGTTCGCCCGATCTTACCAAATAAATCCTCAATGTTCGAAAGTGGGTATTTATCGTCTATAGTTTTTTCGTTAGTCTATACTCATAGGATTCGTTTTTCCCCCCGAAGCGTCTGTTTTTTTTTCGGACAACCCAAATGAGGTAATTACAGGGAGAATTTGGGGCTTATATAATTTTGTTTTTTAGGAGTTTCTCTATTTCTATTCTAACTTCATTTTTATAAATTTGTGGGCACCGTTAGTTTCAGGTATAGACGGGGTTTTCATCTTTTGTTAGAATTTTATGATTTAATAAACCCGTGGAATCGAGTTTATCTTCATCACGCTTGATTACCTCCTGATATTGTTGTACTAATTTTATTACCTAGTTTATATTATTATTATTCATTTAAATGATTTGTTTAGTTAGTGTTACTTATAATTAAGTTAGTTAAACAATTATATTTAAGCTCTGTAATAGTTTTACAATAATATTTATCAGTAATAAGGGTGCATTGCCCGTTATATAATTTTTCCACTTTTAATACAAAATGTGGGTGAACATGCATGGCATGGGTGTTACCTGTTTTATTATAATTAATAATAAGAATGTGAATATATGCATAAAATAAATAATGATAGAACATGTATATTTTAAATTCATTTTTGTTAGTAATCAATGCCTATTTGACAGGGGGACTTTGAAATGACATGTTATGTTAGTAATTTTTTTTCTTATAGTAATTTGAAATATATTAGTATATTTTCATTAAAAATAATCATGTGTCCATAATTTTGTTTATAATTTATTAGAAAACAATTCTAGGAAGATAATTTGAACGGTTAAATCGTGAAGTATCTTGAATGTAGACTCATCTCGCTGCATGAAGAGCGCCCTCCTACTCCACAGCTGATTCAAGAGGAACTCACAAACCCTTATCTCCCATCTAGAGGCTTTCACTGCTTTAGCTGTTCCAACATTCCTCCATAATCCATGATGGGTGTGGGTTCAATGCACGCTTTATGCTGTATTTTATTGAGGTCGCAAGAAGGTAGAGTACTCCACTTATATTCTGGATGGAATGTATGAGCTCGAAACTCGGACGTGCACTGTAAAATTATATCTTCAAGTGTCATCGTTCGATAGTCGGAGTCGCGGAATTGGATCCAGCCGCAAACATGTACCGGCAAAGCTAAAAATCAGGATGTCGGACCATAGTTCAGACCAACTATACAGAATATATATATATATATATATATATATATATATATATATATATATATATATATATATATATATATATAATTAAAGTCGAAACTCCAAATCGAACTGAGGAAATAAACTTGGTGTTGATAGGGTACCTGCTCATAAACCGATGGCGTTTTCTCATTTTATTGATATGACTAATGTTTTAATTATATACTTTATGCTACTATTTCATTACTATTATGTTCTATTTTATTGATATTTTTTTGTTCCAATTTTATTTAAATCATTTATGTTCATATTTTATTGATATCATTAATGTTCCTATATTATTGATACAATTTAAGTATATATTGCATAATGATAATTTATCTTCTATTATATTCATATTATTTACGTTTCTATTTTATTACCATAATATATGTTTCTATTTTTCCACATAAATTCAAGAGTCTCTAAGAAACCAATAAAAAAATATCACCTAAAAAAACGAATTTTTATATTAATTTTATTTGTACATTAAATATTGTCCGCTTAGCCGAAAACCGATTTAAACATAGACAAACTAATGAGTGTATGTATTACTGTAGTGTATACTATTGAGTGCATATATATATGTGTATATATATATATATATATATATATATATATATATATATATATTAAATATACAAATATTGTTATGTAAATATTTATCGTGTACGTGCTTTTTATAACCATTTTATTTTTTTGGTAAATAAAATTTAATTTCTTATGTTTGATGCGTTGATTACATGCTTCTCCAAGGTTGGTCTCGTTGCCTACGACAGATCTTGAGTATGTACATTGTAGATATGTACAGACATGTCATGTTACAGGCTTGGCTAGATCGCTATGTAGAATTGTTCTTGACATCTTGGTAATTATGCGGAGACTCGGAGCTGTGGCAAAGATTTTCATAATTTCTAAACTCATCCATGTCGAAGGGAATATATTTGTATTATGAGGCTTATGGAATGTATGAACATTGTATCTAGAAAATGTAGCTGCTTTCCGACTTACCAGTAGATTCAGAAGTATCTTGGGTCTCTACGCTGGTCCATATAGGGTAGATCCTGTGTAGACTATCGTGCAGCGGCGTGCGAACGGGAGATAGTGCTCTGTGTGTGTATGTGTGTGCGTGTGACGAGAGAAGAGACGCTTAGCGGACGAGATTCCGGCCGGGACTGAGCGCTACTACGAATAGCCAACCTAACGGCGAGAAAAGTCCCTACAAAGCAGGGAAGTATCGATTCAGGAATTTCCCTACGGTTTCCCCGCCTCCTAAAACCAACGCATTTCTTGCAGGCCGGTTCGTAATTAAAATCCCTTAATTGAGTGGAGTTTAGGGCTGGAGTGAATTCCACGGCTGAGATTGGATAGAAAAAGCGTACGGTGTGATACGGTGCTCCACACCAGGTGGTAAGGTATGGCTTCATTATACCAACATATGCCAGCTATTCACTAACTTAGGCCTCTCGTAATTCTACCAGGATTTGCAAAGTATGTCGCCTACTCCTTCTTCCGGCGAGGCATAAATACCATCTCCATATGCTGCGATTTTTACTGAAATGCTGAAATACCATCTCCATATGCTGGGATTTTTACTGAAATGCTTAATAAATACATTTAATCAAGCACTTATTAGATAATATAACACAATCAGTAATTACATAAATTTAACTCGTAGCCTTCTACGGTCCGAGTCATTACAAACATTATGGTCTTCTGGTTTTGACCGTGCCTTAAAAGGAATCCTGCCGTACGTAAAAGGAACAACGGAGAAGATCCCCAAACATTAAAAAAATATCAGATCAAGACAATTTATACCACTGGCCGCAAAATCAGCCAGATGGTTAACAAGCCTAAAGACTATTTAAAACTAAAATCACCAGGAATTTACAGTATACCATGCTGTAATCAAAAGTTATGGAAAAAATTAATTCGTTTAGAGCTTCCTGCTCAAATTCAGGAACATAAATATGCTTTAGCTCCACCCGACAACATAAATATGCTTTAGCTCCACCCGACAACATAAATATGCTTTAGCTCCATCTGACAAACCAATAATATAATGTTTATCCCAGAATTGTGAAAAATCGAATATCGGTGAATCCAGGTAATTGCTAAAAAAAATGTACTTTATAATGTACAGTCTTCTTTTTCGTACATGGCCACCGCGCATGCGCGAACGCCAACAGACACTTTTTTATAAGGTTTTTTTTTTCAGTTTAGCCATCGCTAAAGCATATTTATGTTCGTACACGACCACCGCGCATGCGTGAATGCCACGGTTTGTACATGGTCACCGCGCATGCGTGGACGTCAGCGGACACTTTTTTTCGGTTCAGTCATCGCTAAAGCATATTTATGCTTTAAAAAAGTCCAAATTGCAGGAACTGCGTCATCTTAGTGTGGTCTTGTTCATATCCCTAGTCCCATTAGTAAAGTAATAGAAGCAGTTATTGGTAGGTTTTGAGCTGTTGGGAAAACCTTGCAACCTTTCTTTTAGCACTTTCCTCCGAAGGAAAGTAGCTATTGAGGTTGGACTCATGACGGAATTTTTGAAAAATTTCTTCAAATCTTTATCGATCCTACCTAGTAGACACCGAAAATGACCCCCGTTAAAATTTATATATATCTATATATATATATATATGCATATATATATATATATATATATATATATATATATATATATATATATATATGTGTGTGTGTCTGTTAACACGATAGCGGCCAGAGTTTTTGTTTTTTCGTCACGAAACTTGGTATATAGCATTCAATTAGCAAACGATTGAACGAGTTCGTTAACCACCAAAATCGGTCCACCGGAAGGGGGGGTTTACCCCGAACCCAAAACACTAATTTGACCTTTTCAGCCGTAATATTTGTTATATTTCAACGAAACTTGGTATTCGTACTGGTAATATAGAGAGAAAAGTGAGCTATAAAAAGAAACCAAATCGGTTCATAAGGAGGGGGGGTTTACTCCGGACCGACAATACCAATTCGCCACTACCAGCCGTGATTTTAGGTATATTTCGACGAAACTCGGTATTCATAGTGGTAATCTACAGGTAAATATGTGTTGTAAAAATAAACTAAATAGGTTCATTAGGAGGGGGGGTTTACTCCAGACCCACAATACCAATTCGCCACTACCAACCGTGATTTTTGGTATATTTCGACGAAACTCGGTATTCGTAGTGGTAATCTACAGGTAAATATGTGTTGTAAAAATAAACTAAATCGGTTCATTGGGAGGGGGGGTTTACTCCGGACCTAAATTACTAATATACTCATACTGGTCGTAATTTCTGCTGTATTGTAACGAAACGCGGTATACGTTGTGGGTAACTCATGAGAAAGAAGTGTTGTAAAAATGAGCTGAATCGGTCAATCGGAATGGGGGGTTTACTTTGTAATATATTTCAATAGAAAAACCAGCCAGACATAGGTTCACAAAGGCGCCGCAAGGAGCGCTAGAGGGACTGTATCCGGTTCCTGCGTTAGATCAAAATACAATAATATGAGGATTTTGTATTTATTACGTAGTGTAGTAGGTACCATGTGTAAACATAACTCTGGAAGCAAATTAATAATTTATCAGTTACTCATTACAAAATTAAAAGAGAATTATTCATGTTTTTATTTTATTTATGTAGGATATTTTAAGCAAATTGTTCTGGAAAGCAGTCTACACTACCCAAATTCTGAGGAAAGTGCTTAGTTATGCAGCTCCTGCGTGACGGACTTTTTGTACTACATAAGTAAGTAAAAAATGTTCTTTAAATAGGATACATTCCACTAGAGCCATGTATGTTTCATGTATAACCGATCGTGGGTGGCTTTTAGAATGATGAGGGACCTGGCTGCATTGTTAATACGGTTTGATGATGAGTGTTTACCAACCTTAGCGTATATCGGGATAATCCTTTCGTCTCTGCATCTCTTCAAGAAAGCTAACCTACATAGCAAATTAACCTTTTTTCTTCTTCTCTTGTCCAACATCTTCACCCTCTGAGTAATATTCTCCCCATAGAGGTAAATCGATTTATCACGTTGGCTTCGTCATCACAAACATAACAGTAGTCTTCTGGTATTGACCGTGTCACAAACTTCTTCACCGACGCTTTGCTAGCTGCCAGCTTCCTCAGGGCACAGAAAGACCAAGGGCACAGAAGATAAAATATTCTTTTTATATTTTTTTCTTCTTTTTTTTATTACAAAATTTATTTATTTACAAAACTTAACTAGAGAAACTCCAGGCCCCCAACGGATTGGAACCTGGAGTCGGGCTTAAGTCTACGCCTTATTCTACGCTTACGTACTAGAAGGGACTGTAAAATGTACAAAGGGGGTCTTAGCCTACGTAGTCTATGATACTAAATCTAGGGGGAGACAATGTTGCATAGGGAGGGACTACACAAGGAAATCACTTAACCAAACTTAAAGCTAACTTAGACTATTTACAATAAATACATTAAGCTGCCTCTTCTACTAAGTCCAGGATCCGCCTGGGGCTGCCCTGCCATCTCTGCGGTAGTAGAGGGGGTGTCACGTCCCTGAATAGGGGGTTAGAAATAGAATTTGATATGACGCCTCTGTATGAATTCTTGAACTGGTGGCAGCTGCAGCTCGTCGCGAAGGAGGGATGGTTTCTTCCCCTGGAAACTTGTGCGCCTGGAAAGATCTGCAGCTTTAGCCGAAGCGACAGCTGGGTCATCGCAAAAGATGATACAGGCGGGATGTCTTCTACCGGGCTTCCTCCAAGCGGCTGTTGACATGGGGCGTCACAGACATATGTCGGTGTATGTGCACTCCCAGGTAGTTAATCTTCGTTGGACAGCTTGATCCGCTGACCTCGGATCTCGAAGTGCGAGGGTAGAGATCCTCGGGGTCTGCCTCCCTTGTTTCCCAGGTAGGAACACACAACGGCATTCCTTTGCAAAGAGAGCTGCGCAATTTGCCGGGTTAAAGCATTGATAGGGGCTCTCAGGGTGTCTTTCTTCGTCCGCGCCCAGATGTTCTTAAGGTTGTTGCGCATCCCGATCAGCCTGGGGACGTGGGCAGGTGTTTGACGCTCAACAGCAGGGCGCTGGTTGATGGGCTTCGGGAAAAAGATAGGAGTCCTTCTGTCGGGGGCGGACTGGATGACTTCAGTGAAGCTTGTGTCGGCTTCGTCGAGGTCAGTAGCAGTTTCTAAGCCAAATTTGAGATAGGTCGGAGAGGATGTCCTCCTGGTATCCTTTCCAATCAGCCTTGTGAAGTACGTGCTTTGTAGGCAGTTCTATTGGCGGAACTCCTTCCATCTCGTACTGAACCAAGAGGTGGACCTCCTAAGGGCGACTTCGGCGTTGAAGCTGGAGGAGTAGACGCCAATGTCGTCAGCTAAGGCGACATGAGGGAACTGCATCCTCACGATGTGGGCGGTGTAGATGGTGAACAGCACTGGACCCAACACCGATCCCTGGGGGACTCCACACGTAGACGGTCGACTGCTGGATACATCACCACCAATCCTGACGGAGAAAGTTCTTCCTGACAAGTAGCTCTCAAGAATCATGAAGAGTTGTGCCGAGAATCCGTAGCACCGCAGCTGATGCAGAAGCAGTCGGTGAGATAAGTAGTCGAACGCCTGCATGCAGTCCAGAGAGATAAAGGCCGTTGCTTTGTTCTTGTTGAGCTCGGCGGACACGGTGTTCTGGTGCTTGGCGACGCACAGTGGGGCCAAACGGCATTTCGTGTTTCAAAAAAGGCTACAGCCTCCAAATCTCAACCGATTTCAATGCATATTTTTTTAACTGAAAGCTAATAAAATATAGAACAACTCTGTCTGGCCGTTTCTTTGCTTCCCCTGTTTATTTAATTACGTGTAAATAATTCACGAACTGTTACAATTGAACCTAAAATAATATTTGATTTTTCAGCTAACTTAATATCAGCACTGATATTGTTGAAATCAGAGTTGGGCAAACGTTAGCGCGCGCTAAAAGCTGATACCTCTCCGCTAATTTAGCGAAACTGTAGAAAGCCAGCGCTAATAATTAGCGGTTAGCGGCGGCAGTGCGCTAACCGCTAATCTATTTATGAAATATCGTAATTGCTAATAGCTTAAGCTATAGTTACAACATTTTGTCATCTCAAAGTTCACTTCCGGTCTGCTCTGAGCAGCCACTATCCTGTTCCACTTCCGCTTCAATCTTCAGGATTTCCGATCACATCAATGTCAATTTCGGTACTTCCGGTCATGCCTATCACTGGGTAACTCCTGTTCGATCTGGCTCACTTCCGGTCACTCACAGACAATGTCACACTCTGACACTCCTTAATCTAGGTTACTTCCGGTCCTATATTCACCCCTGGGTCGTTCCCGGAAGTACCCCAGGGCCTTCCAGGCACTCATGATAGACCGGAGGTGAACGGGCAGTGACCCGGAAGTAATTGTAAGCAACCGGAAGTGAAACCGGAAGTGGTCCGAAGTTGTCCAGATTCATCCGGAAATGTCCAGGAGTAATTTTGGTGACCCGGAAGCCATTTTGGGAACCCGGAAGTAAAACCGGAAGTGACCAAAAGTTGTCCAGATTCATCCAGAAACTGTCCAGGAGTAATTTTGGTGACCCGGAAGCCATTTTGGGAACCCGGAAGTAAAACCGGAAGTGGCCAAAAGTTGTCCAGATTCATCCGGAAACTGTCCAGGAGTAATTTTGGTGACCCGGAAGCCATTTTGAGAACCCGGAAGTAAACCCGGAAGTGGCCAAAAGCTGCTCAAATTCGCCCGGAAATGCCCCAGGGATATTCAAAATGGCTTCCGGGTCACCACAATTACTCCTGGACAGTTTCCGGATGAATCTGGACAACTTCGGACCACTTCCGGTTGCTTACAATTACTTCCGGGTCACTGCCGGTTCACCTCCGGTCTATCATGAGTGCCTGGAAGGCCCTGGGGTACTTCCGGAAACGACCCAGGGGTGAATATAGGACCGGAAGTAACCTAGATTAAGGAGTGTCAGAGTGTGACATTGTCTGTGAGTGACCGGAAGTGAGCCAGATCGAACAGGAGTTACCCAGTGATAGGCATGACCGGAAGTACCGAAATTGACATTGATGTGATCGGAAATCCTGAAGATTGAAGCGGAAGTGGAACAGGATAGTGGCTGCTCAGAGCAGACCGGAAGTGAACTTTGAGATGACAAAATGTTGTAACTATAGCTTAAGCTTTCAGCAATTATCATATTTCATAAATAGATTAGCGCTGGCTTTCTACAGTTTCGCTAAATTAGCGGAGAGGTATTAGGTTTTAGCGCGCGCTAACGTTTGCCCAACTCTGGTTGAAATTAAACATTCAAATCCTGATAAGACTTGGAAAAATCAGACTGAAATCTTGAAAACGCAAATTTATCTTAATTCAACAATAAGATTAATTAAAATAATATGATTCTTGAATGATTGAAAATATATTTTGATTTGTTCCATGTCTAATCGGGATTGGAATGTGTAATTTCAACGATATCAGTACTGACATTAAGTTATTTGAAAAATAAAATATTATTTTATGGTCTATTGTAAGAGTTCGTGAATTACTTACGCGTAATTAAATAAACACAGGAAACAAAGAAACGGCCAGACAGAGTTGTTCTAAATTTTATTAGCTTTTATTTAAAAAAATATGCATTGAAATCAGTTAGATTTAGAGGCTGTAGCCTTTTTTGAAAATCGAAATGTCGTTTGGCCCCACTGTGCGACGTGGTAATCACAGGAGAGCCCGGGCCGAAAGCTAGTCTGTTCCGGGGGATGACGTTCGCCTCCGTGCAGTGCTTTAACACATAAGAAAGGATCAAGTTTTCGAAGATCTTGCTCTTGTGGCTCAGCAGGCTTATCGGCCGGTAATGCTCGGGCTTGTCTCCTGGCTTCTGTGGTTTTCGAAGAGGGACCACCACGGCGTGCTTCCATGCCTCGGGGAATTGTCCAGTGCGGTAGGCTGTGTTGAAGATGTTCAGTACGTAGGCCTTCGCTTTCCTAGGGAGTATCCTCAGCATCACGTAGGGTACACCGTCCAGTCCGGAGGATTTGTTTCCCTTTGTTCGTCTCAGCGCCGATTCCAGTTGCCTGTAGGTGGACTGCAACGGGGTCCTGGGGAGATCTTGGGGGTCACCTTCGAGCCTCAGCAACTTCTCGGTTCTCCGGCAGTCGTTCTCCTCGTAGTAATCGGCCGACCTCCTCGGTAACTTGCTCAGCCGGCGACAGGAGGGGATCGCCGTCGGAGAGGATGATCTCTCGTCGTTTGGTGACCGTGCAGCGAAGGAGCCGCCAGAACTGCCTCGTATCCTCGTGGGTTCGACGGAGCTGCTCGTGCCAGAGGGCCGTTTTCCATTGCGCAGACAGCTGCGCAATTTTCCTGGTCATAGCATTGATAGGGGCCCTCAGGGTGCCGTCCTTCGTCCGCACCCAGATGTTCTTGAGGTTTCTCCACATCCCGATGAGCCTAGTGGTGTGGGCAGGTGGCCTTCGCTGGTTGATGGGCTTTCGGACAAAGTTAGGAACCTTCTGTCGGCGGCGGATTGGATGACTTTGAAGCTTGTGACAGTTTCGTCGGCAGCAGCTCCGTTGGTCCCAATGGGAGGCAGGTCGGAGAGGATGTCCTCCTGGTATACTTTCCAAGCGGGGTCCAAGGGAGTCCAAGCGGGGTTCACTACATGTCTGAATGTGTGGATCCCCGGATGAAGAACTCCGAGGTTCGTCCTCACTATGTACTGCCCTAGTGCGTTTGCCGAGGAACAATGCCAGACTGGGTCCAGACGGACACTGCCTGGGTCCGGTGTTACTGGTGGGCTGTTGCTCGAGGACTCTCGATGGCAGGTCTCTTCTTAAGAGCAGCAGCGCTCCTCCGGATATTCCAGACAGGGTGTCACACCTGTACGTGGCGTATCCTCCGAAGAAAGGCCGGTCTTGGGGGCGCAACTGGGGGTCAGTAATGGCCACCACCGCTGGGAAGTAAGTCTGTAGGAGATGTTCCAGCTCAGCCATCTTAGGTCGAAGGCTGCGGATGCTGTAGTTGACCACGATGAGCCCGATCATTTCGAGGGCATCTCCTCAGACTGCTGCGTGAGTTCAACTGAAATCCCGGATGGGTGTGGTGCTGGAGGTGAGAGCAGTCGTGGTGGTGCTCCACCGGAAATCAAGTAGTATCAGACACCGCTGCTTGCTCGTGTTGGAGGTCTTCATGTGGGCTCGGGAATCGACGGGGCTCCACTTGATTGAGTTGTCTCAGTCCTCTTTGCGAGTTCCAAACGCTTGGGGCACAGCCTGTAGGACGTGGGGTGCCCCCCCCCCACACTGCTGACATTTTGGTTTCTCTGAATTCGGGCACTTATAGGTCCAGTGCGAATCCCAGCACCAGCCACACTTCTCGGGGAATCCGCAACAGAGGGCTAAATTCCGTCCGGAGCTCTTGGAGCTTCTGCAGCGTAACCTCGGGGTTCGATGTGACGAGGATTTGACTAAGCTCCGTCTTCGACCCGTCCTCCATGTTCTTGATTAGCCTGGGCGTCTTTTTGAATCAAGGCAATCTTTCGGTGAGCTCCGCCGTTATTTCAGTGGCTCTACAGGAAAAATCAGTGACTCTATAGGAAAAATATGATATCAGTTTTATCGTACATCAGGGAGGTTCCAGAGCTTAGAATGCCATCAGACACGCAAGGAAACGTGGCGAATACTGCAAAGCGGTACAGGGTCAACTTAAATGGCATCTGCTCAAGAAAAGGGGCTGCTTTTCAGCCAACGAGTGGCATCATTGTATACGAAGATGTGGCTCTAAAACAAGCAATGGAGCAGGATCAGGGATTTGGACGGAGGGAAAGGATGGCATTAGACTACAGTTTTCCCTTGGTAGAACCTCAACAGTATTTCAGGCAGTGATCTATGCCATTCTAGCTGCAGCCCACAGACGAAGTGAGAAAGGGGTCTGACGATAGAAGGTAAATATTTTAAATGAAACCAGGCAGCTTGTAAGGCACTGGTGAGCCAGGAGATCAAATCAAAAATCGTGGAGGAGTGCCAAGCAAGGCTAAATAAATTAGCCCAAAACAATAAGGCTGTCGGTTCTAATGGCCTAGTTGTCGAAGCGCCGTAAAAAAATAATAATAATAAAAAATAAAAACGCTGTCGTCTATTGGGTACCAGGACATCGAGGTATCCTAGGCAACGAGAAGGCAGACAGGTTGGCAGGACTACCTTCGGAAGTGATACTTATGGGCCTGCCATTTCTTGTATTATCAATGGCGGAATTTGTAGCTGCTTAGTCAGTATTTTCTACTATTGTACTCCAGTTGGTTTCTTCTTTCCAACTCTTTTTTTCTGTATTTACCTGTCTTTTAATTGTTTTTTTTTTTTTGTAATTGCATCGAATAGTAAACTGTTAATTACCTCCACAGTCAATGCACGAAGAAATAATAAAAATAAAAAAAAAAACAACAGTAAAATGAGTATTTTAGTAAAACAAGATAAGAAAACGAGAAACATTAGCCCCGTTAATTTAGCCCTAAACATAGAGGTACGCTTGCATAAATTCCGAGCAAGCTGAAAATTTGCCCGAACGTTAGGGACACCATTATAATAAAATTGGGAAAATTTTCCATTGATCCATAACTCCAAACATATTTATTCAAAATCAAAGTTCGCAATAAAAGGTTTTTTGGATTTTTCAGCGAAACGTTTCGTTTTATGATAAGAATATTTTAGAGAAAAATTGTATATCATGCAATTATCTACAAAACTCGTACTTACGCTTTTTTTCATAACATAAAATATAAGTAATAAGCTTTTCTCACTTCCGTGGATATTGATCTTACTTGAGTCTTAAATAAAAATCGTCCGCAAATATAGCAAAACTTGTCCACTGGATTTTTTAACACCATCTGCCGGAGCTTGGCATTTTATATTAAAAAAAAAGACAAAACCAGAATATGAATTATTCAACTTTGGCACTCTTCGACACCAGTAATTGACTAACACTGACTAAAAAATTCGCCTATGGCTTCAGAGAAGGAGGTAGAAGGGATAGTCCCTGCTAGACAGGTATATGGTCAATGACATCTAACAGCTGTCAGACTGCAGGCAAAAGTTCGGGGGGGGGGGGGCTTAGCAGAGATTTTTTTACCCCAGATTTGGAATGTGGAGTACACCTAGCTGAGGATTAAGAATGATAAGGATGGGACATGCCAAGCTAAAAGAGGGCATATTTATTGGACCTCAAATAAGGATGCTCCTAGATGACTAAATATTTCAAAGTAAATTAAATGAACAGGAATTGGCAGCTTGGATGAGTTTTGTAAACGTGGCCAAAGGATTTTTAGGTAACAAAAAAATTATAATTATAAAGATCTCATTAATGATCTTTTGAAAGCCAATTAAATCGAATGTCATTACAAATTCATTTTTTAGACTCGCATTTGGACTTTTTTCCTGAAAACCTGATTGCAGTGAGCGATGAGCAGGGAGAAAGGTTTCATCGGGTCATAAAGACAATGGAAACAAGGTACCAAGGACGTTGGGACCCGGCTATATTGTGAGACTACTGCTGGTTTTTGAAAAGGGATAAAGCGACGGAACATAAAAGGAAAAAGTGAATATTTTGACAGAAGTAAATATTTTATATTCTCTCATAATGAGAGATTATTGAATAATTTAATAACTTATAATAAATTTAGTATTATACAATCATTTAATAAAAATAATAAATAGGAAATTTTGTAAAGTTATACCTACTTCGCTCACACAGAACTGTATTTAAACAAATATTACAACTTAAAAGCATAGCCCCTTTTTATTCACCCCCCACTACCTAACCTCTGCTCTTTTTATGAGTGACAATAATTTGCAGAGTTAACAATTTAACATTGCCAGAATTAGGACAACAAAATACTATTGACTTATCTTGCAGAAAGATGAAGCTGGGCCCTACAGTAGGAGAATCAGCCTGTTTCTCCCGTACCGGATACTATTTTTTCACCAACTCATTTTTGTACTTCTGAAAATTTTAATAGCTGTTTCTTAAAGGAAATTTAATTTAGATAAATTCACAATTAGATTTTTCCTACCAATTTTATATTTTGTAAAAAATTCATTTAAAGTTGTGCATTTTACTGCGTTTTTGCATGTTTTTTTCGCTAAAAGTATTTTTTTTTTTCTTTTTTACGGCGCATCAACAAATCTTGGCTATTAGCGCCGACATCCAGGGTGCAGCCAGGAATTTTCTCAGCGAGCCCTGAGATCAGAAAATTTCTGGCACCGGTGGGGATCGAACCCACCATCTCCCGCTTATGAATCTAGCACACTAGCCACTAGACCACGGGAGACCCCAAGCTAAAAGTATATATTTTTTTATAAAAACGAACTAACTTATCAAACATCCAACTTTATATTCATATTCTCCACCCCAAAGAGCATTAAAAATTATAGAAACCAGAACGCCAAAAAAATGTCTGAAGACAGAGCAAATTTTATGATTCAGTATTATAAAAAAAAAAAAACAACTTAAAAGCCCTATATTTTAAAAACTTTATGTATAGGGAAAAAACTCATGTCAGATTCGGATTCAGCACACACGAAAACCCCCAAAATGGTGGCTCACTTCCGTGTAACCAAATCAGTGCCGACTTGTGTTATTTGTGGCTATATTTCTTTAGGAAATTAATTTTAGCTGATTAATTTTCAGCTGACTTATGCCCTACCATTGGATTCTTCCAGCCTATAAGCAGTGTTGATATGGTGCTACTGGATGAAGGATCTCCGCTTCTAGTTGAGGCTGTAACCCTTTCTAATCCCAACTCATTTAGCAAGTCCAAAAACCAGACCTCACAATTATTACTAGAATTTTGGATTTCTTGAGGCTAAAAAAATGTATTTATCAAATTTTGAATTGGCAGTTTTTAAATTGATTCCCAGTAATACCTACTGTGTGATAAAAAACTCCAGGCAAAAATTTCATTTTTTACAGGATGTCTACTACTTTTGTGAAAGCCAATTTCGGGACTTTTTCGTGACATTTTAATGATTTAAAAAGCAAATTTCCTGCTCATTAAAAAGTAAATAATTTCAATGAAAACGAAAAAGCCTTAACTATTGGCTTGAAATTGGCCCTTTATATAGAATTTCAATATTTAAGTCTGCATATATTTAAAAAACGAATAATTGATTTGTGAATGCATACAAAACGGCAACAATTACGAATGCGCCGAAGTACCGGGATACGTTACTTTCCGCTGAGAGCTGAAATTTCGTGACTTGGTTTCAAAATTCATGACTTTTTCGTGATTTTCGTGCCCTATTTTCAATTTCGTGACATTTTCATGACTTTCGTGACTTTTTCGTGCAGTAGACACCCTGTTTCAGCTATTTCTATCACAGGATATTTTATTGGATGAACACATTTTGACGCCCCATGGAGGTGCTGGTTTAGTGATGGGCTCATTGAAAGAGGTCCTACTTCATCTCGGATGTTTAGAACAGCTGGCAACGAATAAAATATTTACTCTTGTGTTGAACGCTTCCCAGAATCCAACAAAAATAAATAAGTAGAAAATAAAAATTTCCAATAAGGAATATTAAATAAAAAAATTAGGTTAGCGTGATAAAAAAATATATTTTTCCTAAAAATATAGTTTGTTTTTTTTCTTTCTAATTTGGAAGACCTAACAAAAAAAAACATTGATTAACAAGCAACAAAAATAAAATAAACACAATGGATAACAATTATATAATCAGGGACAAAATTTGGAATTTAAGTACAATGTATAAATCATAAAATTAGTAGTTTTTTTCATAAAGAAGCAATATCAATAAGAAATAAGCATTATAATATTTGTTATAAAAGTAATATAAAGAAAAATTAGGCTTCAGAATTAAAATATTTTAAATTCGATTGATTACCTATGATATTGAATGTGTTAAACTAAATATCTCAATTTATAGTGCTATCTTTAGTTACACTCTAGGATCATAAAACAAAAAAAAAAAATTAGGTATATTGTAATATTATACAATAATTCAATTGAGTGTTTGTCTTATGATGGTGAGACATTCAAAGTGCATCCTTCGAAATCTGCTTATGGTGATGAGTCCAACAAAAAGCAGCTATCAAGCTTTGCTTACGGTGGTGGACCATCAAAGTGCAGCTATTGAGCTCTGCTTATGGTGGTGAGACAATCAAAGTGCAGCTATCGAGCTCTGCTTATGGTGGTGGACCATCAAAGTGCAGCTATCGAGCTCTGCTTATGGTGATGAGACAAACAAAGAGCAGCTATCGAGCTCTGCTTATGGTGGTGGACCATCAAGGTGCAGATATCGAGCTCTCATTGCGACAGTACTAATCCTGGAATATCTCTGCTCTAATAAAAAAAAAAACTGAAAAGCCAAACGATTTTTCAATTAAAAGTATAATCTTTCTCATAATTTTGTTTCCAGAAGAGACAAAAAAAGAAGGAAATAAGCCAAGGAAGAATTCTTAGAATGGAGAACAGGAAAATATTGCATTAAGTAGCAACGATGTGGAATGGAACCGTCCAACTTGAGAAAGCCAATTATAAAGAGCTGCCTAAATATTTAGCATGATGAGTGAAGTGTTCTCCGATGAATGTAGCAATGTAGAAGTAACTGTGGTCGTAGCCGTCTCGCATTGTCAGTATAACAGGGACTTGAGAGTTCTTACAAGCTTCTACAAAATTCTGAGGAAGGAGCTGGCCGTTCTTCAAGAATTCATCATCCGACCCCTGAAATAAAATGATGACAGCATTAGCAACAAAATAAAAAATAATCAACTATAGAACAACTCTGCCCTGGTAAATAAATTTACACAATTTATTCATTTATTTATTAACTTTATGAGCTCCACAGGAATGGTGATCTGCCCTAAAATAAGTTATAAGAAGAAGAATAAATAAAACAATTGTAGCACTTAAGCTTTCTCTTTAATACGCTTGAAGGTAGACTTAGATAGGTTTCCTAATGTAGGAAAATGAATGAAACCATTTTTGAAGCGATATCTCTAACTGTTTACGAGAAATGTTGATACAACTAGATTTCCTAACTAATTGTCGGTTTGAGTGTGCAGAAACGATTGATTCAGTGGAAAATTGCTCCAGGCGTTTCACATTCATCTGAACTACAATACATAAATTTTAGTTGTGTTTGGAGTTAATGAAGTATTCGAAAACAAATATTTTATAAATAGGCATGAAAAGTTTTTGGCTCTTCTTATATTATCTTAGATATCTCAAAAATAGATAGGATGTCAAGGTAAGTGGAGGGAACCAATCTTATTAAATTCTCTACAAAAGCTCTGAAGTCATTTTTGATGGGATGATGTCGATTGCAAAAAAAAAAAAAAATGCTTAAAACTTAAAAAAAGTGATAGTTTCGGAAAGTGTTTGTTTTGTTGCTTTCAACGTTTTTTTTGTGTTTTGATCTCCTAAGTTTTTTAATGATTGTTGTTGTTTTTACTGATTTTAGCACTGATATTCATTTTTCGGTAAAACAATATGATATGTCTTCTCAGCTGTAATTGTTGCTATGGTTACAGATGTTCTTTTGTTAACAATTGAATTGCTTAGTAAGAGTCAGTGAAAAAGAATATAGTAATGTTTTGGTTTACTTGAAGTGTTGTTTATTTTAATGTGGTAAAAACATAACAAATTGGCGACGCGACGAGGATAAAAAGAAGAAATGGAAATTAAGGTTACTGAAGAAATAAGAAAGTTAAAGCTTTCTAGAGCATCTATCAAGAGTAAGTTAACTCACTTGGGAAAATATCTGGATCAAGGGAAGCCAGAATTTCAAGAAGATATAAGTGTAAGATTGAGTCTTTTAGAAGCAAATTGGGAAAAATTTAATGACATTCAAGAGAAAATAGAATTGTTAACTTGTGATGAGGAATTTGAAAATGAAATTGAGCATCGCCATAGAGTGGACGATATCTTCACAGAAGTGAAGGTAAGGCTCAAGCAGTATTTAAATTCTGAAACTCTGAATGAACCTAATTGTGAAACTAGAGATCAAGTTAAGTCCTCCCTAGTAAGTACTACTGCTAACCTTAATTTTGTTCCATATGATGAGCAGGAGTCATTCACTAATTTTGTGAATAGGTTAAATGTTTTTATACATTTAAAAGGGATAAATGATGAACAGATTAAAGTCTACACACTCTAGAAGAGGTGAGATCTTGAAGGAACTACACATTGGGCACCTAGGGATTGTTAAGATGAAGGCATTAGCAAGGAGCTACTGCTATTGGCAAGGGATAGATCGGGATATTGAACTGCTAGCTGGATCTTGTAATCAATGTAGCCTGAAGAGAAATCAGCCTCCGAAGTGTGAACTCCATCCTTGGGAATCCCCTACAGGCCCCTGGCAACAAATCCACATCGATTTCGCTGGTCCTTGTTTAGGGGGTAATTATTTCTTCATTGTAGTCGATGCTTTCACTAAATGGGTAGAGGTTATACCCACGAAAACTACAACATCCAGTTGGTGCAATAAGGAACTGTTATCGCTTTTTACTACTTTTGGAATTCCATATGTTTTAGTTTCAGATAACGCAAGACAATTTACCTCTCATGAATTTCAGGAATTTTTGATACAGAATGGAGTGGTACATAAAAGGTCTGCTCCATTCCATCCAGCTACGAATGGGCAGGCTGAGAGATTTGTGCAAACAATTAAAAATTCCTTGTATGCCATGCAGTACGAGAAGGGGAATATACACTGGAAACTTTCCCGTCTCCTCATGCATTTACGAGAGGCTCCAAATGCTACCGGAAGTTCTGCTTACAAACTAATGTTTGATAGAGAAATAAGGTCAAGACTTGCGGTTATGTTCAAAACCAAAAACGGGGAACCACTGGAAATGAAACAAGCTCGAGAGGATGCAACAAGAGCCAGAAGATTTCAGGTTGGGGACCGCGTTCAAGCTCGGAACTATACAGACAGACACAAAAAGTGGAGTTTTGGTATTGTTGTGGCAAAGACTGGTGACCTCCATTATGAGATTAAGACAGATAAGGGACCCATTTGGAGGAGACACGTCAATCAAATGCTACCCACAAAATTTAAGGGGGAGGATTGATATGTCTTCTCAGCTGTAATTGTTGCTATGGTTACAGATGTTCTTTTGTTAACAATTGAATTGCTTTGTAAGAGTCAGTGAAAAAGAATATAGTAATGTTTTGGTTTACTTGAAGTGTTGTTTATTTTAATGTGGTAAAAACATAACACAATATACAATAAATTATAAGCAATATGTTTTTGTTTATCTTAGATTCCTGAGCAGAAGTCGAAGATCTTGAGTGAGCAATTTTGGCTACTGTTTGTTAGTGGCAAATAAAATCTAACTTTCCTTCAGGATTTCATTGGAGTAGGTGAATTAATTATTCACAAAATGTTAACTACATTTATTTAAGGCTTTCCAAACGTTACTAGACATAAATAAGGCATAATGGAAAGATGCTACAATTATGCAGTTCCTGCCTGTTGGACTTTTATTTACAAATACGTCTTGTTACAGCTGTTTTAGATCGATTATTGGAACGTTCATCAGACATTAACTTATAATGTGACACCTTATAATTGTTCAGTACGAAGAGTGCCAATGTAATCAATAATTCAAATTTATAACTAGAAATTCAGATGACACTAGATGGAACAAGCCTAAACCACAACCTATCCATGGCTTCCTCAGAACTAATTATATTAATATTCAATCTAAACCTTAAAGAGAGAAGAAATACATCAAAGCTTAAAATTTCTAAGAACTTAAAAATAAAAGAAAGAATAAAAACTAAAGTTAGAAGAGAGAAAGTAGGATGGTTCTGAAAGGGAGTTACAATCTGTGTGTGCTAGCTGTGAGCATTTAGCCATCAACTTGAAAGCATTAAATTATGTAACTAAAGTAACGATTACCTGATCTAAAAATATGTCAATTGGTGGGCCATTGTATTTAGAAACTAGGCTGGTAGCATCGTACTCCGCCCAGACATCCTTCTCGGAACCAAGATAGCCTCCGAACGCTTTCTTCCCCCAAGCACATTCGCTAGGATTGCAGATAGCAGAGAACGCACTCACGCTTCGATATTTACCAGGATTCTTGAGGAAGCAGATGAGAGCTCCGTGGCCTCCCATGCTAGAAAACATTTTCAGGAGATTAAAAAATATTTATTAAGTTTTGCTTTACTATAACTATAAATAAAGGAAACAACTCCAATTATTTATTTATCTAAATGTTGTTCTTAGTTTACAGAGGAGCTAATTCTATGGGGATTAACAGCCAGGACTGTGAAGTGAGAATCTCTTTCAGCGAGTCCTCAGCTGAAGGAAATCATCTTTCCTTAGAATAGATTCGAACGGAGAGCACCAACAGAGGAGCTAATTCTATGGGGATTAACAGCCAGGACTGTGAAGTGAGAATCTCTTTCAGCGAGTCATCAGCTGAAGGAAATCATCTTTCCTTAGAATAGATTCGAACGGAGAGCACCAACATTTAGAGACCTTTATGGAAACCACAAGATACTAGAAAATATCATTGTGAGAAATGTAGTCAAAATGTATACATATTTTGAAATACTTCCCCCCCCCCCAACAAGACAATTCCCAAATCAATAGTTAATATTAAGTGTATAATTACCTATGGCCCATAATGCTCTGCCGGTCGGGATCAACAGGAAAATTAGAATTGATAATTTCAGGAAGTTCTTTAGTTATGTATGAATACATATGGTAGTTCTCTTTCCACGGATCTTGAGTAGCATCGACGTAAAAACCAGCACCAGAACCGAAATCATAGCTGTCGTCTTCACCAGGAATATTCAAGCCACCTACAACAAATAATGGAAATGATGTTCCAGTTTTTGCCAGAAGAAGAAACCTTTATCACTGGCAGAGTTTAGGGTACTCTTGACAAGTTTCTTCCCTACGGAGCATGTAGGGACATTATAGCCAAACAACCTATAAAAATTGTTAAATTCATTGGCTTAACCCTTTCGTTGCCCTGAATGAGTTAACTTGTGTTCGACTTGCAAGGCCCCAGACGCTCCACACGAGTTAACTTGTGGCCTGTATTGGCCCTGTGTGTTGCTTCTCCAGCCTAGTGCTATTAGCTTGTATAAAATCAGTGGGACCTAGCAAGAATAAAGCTTCATTAAATCCACATCAGAGCTAACTGTCTTGTCCCTGAGGCATCCAAAGAAGTCATAATGAAATAATACATAACATTTTCTGACAATTTTTAGAATCTGTAATGACTAATAATTTTTCAGTAAAGGTTCAAGTAACCGAGGCTTTATACCTCAGTTATCTATTAATTGCTAGTCGTGTTGGTTTTATTATTTACGAATAGAGTTTTACCTGGTCCCTCAAATATACAATTTTTGATTTCATTAAATCTTATATTAATTGAAATTATGCATTGTGCAAGTATATTGAAATCTATAAAAAAAACTACAAAGTGTTACAATCTTCATTGTTATGGGTAATTGTTGGAGGTTGAAGCTGGTGTACTCTGCCGCCTTTTTGCAGGGATGTACGCATGGTTCTTGTTTAGTGCGGGCAGTATAAATAGCCTCCTCAGGTATGAGTGAAAAAGCAACTCGTTCTCGGTCTGACGAAGAGATAAGACAAATGTCCCAGCAGAGCACAGACGAAGATTTTGGGGGAACTTCTTCAGATTCATTTCCATGATAGAAAATTCCTTATAGCTTAATTATAAAATCATCAATGTAAAGGGCATTTGACATTATAAGTTAATAATTACAAATATATAACAAGAGGATGCTGAGAGAGACAAAGAGTCGAACGGTAGAGAGGTTGAGATGAGGAGAGATTGGCGAGCGTACGGTGGGAGTTAGACGGATAAGTATCGAGCATAACAGGTGCTGCAAGTAGTTTCATTCGCCAGCAGTGAAAGTGTTAAGTATCGTATACAAGGAAGGTTGGACTTGATAATTAGATCTGTTAGTAATGTCCTAACAAGCATTTGTCCAGAGACTTGAGTCCATCACTGGAGGAACTCCTCCCTCCCCCTTCCATGTAGTTAGTAAAGTTTATTTTGCCTAACGTTAAAATTCCCTCTTATCTCACAATTATACATTAACATTATAATAAATAATTTTGAAGTATAATTAAATGAAAAATGAATGGATTATGGTGAAGACCTTTTTCTATAGATAAAATCTGCCTGTGTTATCTATCACCTTATCAGTATGAAATGCAGAATACTTACGAGGGCTAGTATCAGGCATCACTACAGCAATATTGTACTTAGAGGCATGTTGTTGAGCTCCAGCTTTCGTCATGAAATTCTGTTCAGTACAAGTTAAACCTGACAACCAGTAAATAACCGAAACTTTCTCAGATTCACTTTTCTCTGGTAAAAATATGCCAAATTTCATAGAACATTTCAGAGTTTGGCTAAAAAAAAATAAAAATCATTAATACATATCAATTAAGTTCTTTCAAGTGCAGAACCCGTATCATTTTAGAGAGATTAAATTTTCTAGGAGCCTACGCAGAATTTCTAGAAATCAATTTAGGAATGTGTTATAGGCATTTTTAAATAAATTATTGGTAAACCTGAAGGAGAGCCTCCTCAACACCGATTTTCTTCAAAGTTTGCACTATAACGTATTTTCATGCACTAAACACGAATCCGTTGAAAAAAATTGTTGTTCTCAACCAGGAAAGAAGTTATTTAAAAAAAAAGTTCACTGTTAGCGGGTTACAAACGACCAAAGGTGCTGTTAGCGGGGTACAAACAACCAAATTTTCTTCAAAATTTGCACTATAACGTATTTTGATGCACTAAACACGAATCCGTTGAAAAAAAAAGTTGCTCGCAACAAGGAAAGAAGTTATTAAGCACTAAAGTTCACTGTTATAGAGGTTATAAAAGATGGGGTAAACAGCTTATATGTAAACACGCGCATGCGCAATAGTCCTTAATGATGAAGTGTAATTGAAATTTAGACTCACCTGTGGTAGCTGACTTGGTCGTAAACTGTCGCTTTTGGGCATACGTGCTATGCGTTTCCGCTCGCTCCGCTACGCTCAAGAAAACATCAAAACCCCTAGTCAATCCAACTCCCAGAAATAAAAAGAATTCTATGCCCAAAAGTCGTCTAAGGCAGTCTTCCCTAACCTTCATAACAGTGAACTTTTTTTTTAAATAACTTCTTTCCTGGTTGAGAACAACAATTTTTTTCAACGGATTCGTGTTTAGTGCATGAAAATACGTTATAGTGCAAACTTTGAAGAAAATCGGTGTTGAGGACGCTCTCCTTCAGGTTTACCAAATTATTAATTAATTAAATGGAACTCATCAATTAATGATCACTTAGTATAACCAAATCCAAAAATACATTATTTACATATTTTTTTGGTAAATAGACCCATTCATTATTTGAATCATTAAAACCCACTATAAGGAAAAAGACAAATTTGAAAATGAAAATCCTTTTTAAAACAATTTTAGCTTGTTCCTAATTCAAGTTAACAAAAGTGATAATAATAATAAAGGAATAGAAAAAGAGAATTTAAAACATCATTTAATAGATCAATGTCATAATAGGACATGGATATGTGTATAATAATTAAAATTCAACATCGCCTGCACAAGGATTTTAACACTATAAAACATGATAGATATAATAAGTCAGTACAAATTTATATCATTATAATTAAAAATAATAAATAGACAATCATTCCAAGAACAGTATTGAATAAGTATTTATAGTTTATATCCCAAATTGAGTAATATACGCCATTGAGATTTATACATTCAAAATACTACTCAAATACATGACTAAATATAAACATAAACAATAAAGATACATTTTATTTTTATTTTTATTTTTTTAACAGCGCATCTACATCTTAGTCATTAGCGCCCAGTACAGATACACTTGACAACTTTATTTACGATTGATTTTTTTGTTTTGTTCTTATAAATAACGTTTTAATTTATGTATCGCATTGTACCCTTAAACAATAAATACAAACATAAACCAGCTACATACCTTTCATGGCTATAAACTTTTTGATACCCTCCAAACATTTTATTGGAGGAAATTTGTGTAAGGGCAACCATCCTAAGAAATTGAAGTATTTTGCCAGTGACTAGCAACTAATGATTAAGATAAAGGAACTAAATCAAGAAGGATTTAGCCGGTGATCTTGGGATAAAGATAACGAGCAAAGGAGAGTGACGATAATGTTCCAAGTTAAAGAGGTATATCTATTTTGCATGTTGTGAATATCAGACTATGACGTCATGTTGCTATGATCTATTTAATTGAAAAACAAAGTATACAATCTCCATCCACCTTTTCCCCCTACCTTTATTCAGTTAGTAGTGGTCAGTTATGTATTTAAAAAATCTTATTATTTGAGGATATGATAATATGTACCATTTTTAATATTGTCTATTTAAAATGGTACATATTATTAAAATTACTTTTAAAACTTCCACTCCACTCGCGATGAATGTTCAAACTAGAGTGGCTAAAATTAGGCGTCCCAGCCGAAGGTGCCTTAGTAGAAACATTTATTTTCTTAATAGAAACACAAGTTCTTGCCTTTAAAACAAAACATATATGCCTTTTCTGTCTTCCATTCAATGAAATATCACGAAACAAATGATTGGCTAGCAAGGAAGGGAAGGTTTTCTAGGAACCCTCTAGCTGGTCTAGTCCGGTGAGTTCCGAGATCCGTTACTCATTCCTCTCGGGGACCGCCAGATTAGAGAGAGCTACGGATGAGAGAACGCTGGATAAGGGATAGCCTACTGTATTTATATATATATATATATATATATATATATATATATATATATATATATATATATGCTATTTTTCAAGCTACTTCGCTGGGAATTAAATGTGTTGTTTGTTCGGCATCTGTCTCCAGCGGTCTTGCTCCTCCTGTCATCGCAATATTTCGCCGGATTCCTCTCCGGCTTCTTCAGGCAATCATTCATCCTTGCTGGTTGGTAAGGGAATGAGCTCGTCAGTGGTTTGTAAGAAGGGCCCAAACCACTGACGAGCTCATTCCCTTACCAACCAGCAAGGATGAATGATTGCCTGAAGAAGCCGGAGAGGAATCCGGCGAAATATTGCGATGACAGGAGGAGCAAGACCGCTGGAGACAGATGCCGAACAAACATCACACATATATATATATATATATATATATATATATATATATATATATATATATATGTGTGTGTGTGTGTGTGTGCGTGTGTGTGTGTGTGTGTGTGTGTGTGTGCGTATTTATTTGTCTGTTAACACGAAACACACCAGAGTTTTTCGGTTTTTTTTTTTCACCAGGAAGCTTCGTAGCAAAATCGCTCCATCTAGGGGGGGGGGGGTTACTCCGCATCCAGAATTCCTAATTTTTGTTCTATTGCAAGGAAACTCGGTGTTCATTAAATAAAAAATAAATGAAATATAAAAATATGTAAAAAAAATTAATAACTAAAAAATAGATATATATATATATATATATATATATATATATATATATATATATATATATATATATATATATATATATATATATATGTCTGTTAACACGATAGCGGCCAGAGTTTTTGTTTTTTCGTCACGAAACTTGGTATATAGCATTCAATTAGCAAACGATTGAACGAGTTCGTTAACGACCAAAATCGGTCTACCGGAAGGGGGGGTTTACCCCGAACCCAAAACACTAATTTGACCATTTCAGCCGTAATATTTGTTATATTTCAACGAAACTTGGTATTCGTAGTGGTAATATAGAGAGAAAAGTGAGATATAAAAATGAACTAAATCGGTTCATAAGGAGGGGGGGGGGGTTTAATCCGGACCGACAATACCAATTCGCCACTACCAGCCGTGATTTTTGGTTTATTTCGACGAAACTCGGTATTCATAGTGGTAATCTACAGGTAAATATGTGTTGTAAAAATAAACTAAATCGGTTCATTAGGAGGGGGGGTTTACTCCAGACCCACAGTACCTGTTCGCCACTACCAACCGTGATTTTTGGTATATTTCGACGAAACTCGGAATTCGTAGTGGTAATCTACAGGTAAATATGTGTTGTAAAAATAAACTTAATCGGTTCATTATGAGGGGGGGATTACTCCGGACCCAAATTACTAATATACTCATATTAACGCGTAATTCGCGTAACGAAACGCGGTATACGTCGTGGGTAACTCATGAGAAAGAAGTGTTGTAAAAATGAGCTAAATCGGTCAATCGGAAAGGGGGGTTTACTTTGTAATATATTTCAATAGAAAAGCCAGCCACACATAGGTTCACAAAGGCGCCGTAAGGAGGGCTAGAGGGACTTTATCCGGTTCCTGCGTTAGATCAAAATACGATAATATGAGGTTTTTTGTATTTATTACGTAGTGTAGTAGGTACCATGTGTAAACATAACTCTGGAAGCAAATTAATAATTTATCAGTTACTCATTACAAAATTAAAAGAGAACTATTTATGTTTTTATTTTATTTATGTAGGATATTTTAAGCAAATTGTTCTGGAAAGCAGTCTACACTACCCAAATTCTGAGGAAAGTGCTTAGTTATGCAGCTCCTGCGTGACGGACTTTTTTGGTTATTTCGTTGTCGAGATGAAAGAAAATTGGGTCTTTTTGCGAAGACTACATCCAGTTACTTTTGAAGTATTTATTTAGTTAAGTGATTTATAACAGTTACTCGTACTCGCTGATAAGCTTACTGATTAGCTTACAGGTTCTTTGCTGGTTATCTTTTACTACTTGACTCGTTATCTACGGTTATAATTCATATTAGATAATGGCAAGTAATATTTATTAATAAAAAGGTTAATATGATCAAAATCAATTCTCTCAACTATGAAAAAAGTTATTAAGCATTAAAGTTGATTGTTTTGCAGGTTATGAAGGATAACAAACAACGATATTTGTAAACAAACATATTTTATTCCTTTTCTCTCTCTTTTTTTTAGATCTTTTGCATTTATTAAGCAATACATGATATGCGTTTCCGCTCGCTACGCTACGCTCCACTCGCTCAAGAAGATATAAGAAAACTCTAGCCAATCCAACTCGCAATTAATAGAATTATATTAATTTAAGCGACTCTAGTCTATCCAACTCGATAAAATTAATAAGATTCCATTAATTTTTCCGAGTAAGAAACCAATCCCTTTTTCTTTGTCAGGAACATCGCGAACTAATTGTAAAGGCTCATTTTTTCTCACTAACATAAGCAGAGCTTTTTCATAAACAAAAGCTAATTCACTGTTGAAGGTTACTTTACTCCCAGCAAGAACCAATGCAATGGTGAGTCAGCATGAACACCCTCCATCGATGTAGAATACATCGGGGCAGCGCTCATCGGAGTAGCTATCGTAGCATCGCAGAATCAATCCTCACCATGAACGTACCCTAAGTATATGTAGTTTTATCTTTACCTTGCATGGATAACTGAATACATACCTACTACCTTTTTGTCGGAGTTTGAATGAATTTTTCAATAACTATATATACATATATGCAGGTATGCTGCGATGGTTAGGTTATATTGTAAGAATGAATGAATACAGGATGCAGAAGAAGATGCTATAGAAGGTAATCTTGGGGAAAAATAGGAAAATAGGAAGGCTGGGAAGCTGTTAGAAATAGAGATGCTGCTAACCTGGACATCTAAAGTCGGAGGAGCTGTCAATTACCGTGACGGATGGAAGCCAAGGGTCATAAGGACTTGTAGAGCCGGGGAGTCAAGTAAAGGTTATGTATGCAATGACTCAGCACGAATACATGAATATGTAATCATATTCTCAATGAATGTATATTCACATTATCAAGCCACTGAACTAACTTAACAGTGGCTTGATAATGACGTGAAAGCGTTATGAAATTTTACACAGGTATTATTCTACTAGATGTGAGTAAAACTGGAAATTTTCATAATTCTACATCGAATAGTTTCTGAGATATAAGCGATCGAAAATCGGGATTTATAGGACTCACTCACTCACTGACTCATCAAAATTATTAGGCACTTCCCATGATGCTAGAGACTTGAAATTTTGCATGAAGATAGATATGAAGATGTTATTAAAGGAAAAAATCGAAAAATCGCGAAAATTTGTGTCTGACTCCGCTTCCGGGGCGGGGGCGTGCCAGTTTTGTACTTCCTTCGGAAACCCATCATTCCGTCCGAAACCCATGTTGTGGGGTATCAAATGAATTGTCTCGTTATGAAGAACCTATATTTGATGTTTGATGATAGGCTCGGTAAAAATCTTATACCAGCTGTCTGTCTGTATGTTTGTTTCTTATACAAATAAACACCGTATGACCGATTTTGACAAAATTTGACACACATGTCGGTCTTTATCCGGGTAGTGTCATAGGCTAGTCAAAATCGTCTATCAGCTGTCTGTCTGCATGTTTGTTCCTTACACAAATTCACACCATTTGACCGATTTTGACCAAACTTAGCACACAGGTAGGCCTTGGTCCGGGGAATGCACTAGGCTAGGTAAAAAAGGTCTTTCATCTGTCTGTCTGTATGTTTGTTCCTTATACAAATTCACACCGTTTGGCCTATTTTGACAAAACTTGGCACGCAGGTAGGTCTTGATGCGGGAGTGTCATATTACCTATGACGTTTTCTACTTTTTGTTCCATCGAAATGCCATCATTCCTTCTGAAACCCATCATGTGGGGTATCAAATGAATCGTATTGGTAAGGAGAACCTATATTAGATTTTTTAAAAAACATTTCGACGCATCTTAACAAAAACAGTTGTGACTTCTTTCTTAAATGTAGTAAATAAAGTCGAAGGGGTTCACTGCATAATATACTTCAAAGCAGATACTAAGTTTTTCAAAGTCGAGCCATCTAAATTACAAAGTTTAGGATCACAAACCCAAAATGTATCGTCTTTGTTCTTATATTTTTCTTGAAGGCCTTCTGCACTTTCCCTATTGTGATCTTTATCCTCGGGATAAGATTCCTGTGTTTTACAGAGTAATAGTTTAGTTAAGAGAGCAATCAATTTGTCCTCTAGAGTAATGTCATCTGGAAGAGCTTCTAACATTTCTATTCTAGTGATTAGATGTATGTAGGTTGATTATTGGTATCAAATATCAAGCAGTAAGGAGAACCTTATGCAGAATCCAAAGACCCTGGTTTTACAAGAAGTACAAAAGCCAGTAGGTATGCGGCAACTAAATTCTATTTAATACTTAGAAAAAAGTAATGAGATCCCCCAAATTTGCACTATAACGTATTTTGATGCACTAAACACGAATCCGTTGAAAAAAAAAGTTGCTCGCAACTAGGAAAGAAGTTATTAAGCACTAAAGTTCACTGTTATGGAGGTTATAAAAGACAGGGTAAACAGCTTATCCCCAAAAAAAACATAAATGTGAAATAGAGGCCAAGTTCCTGCCCCCACAAAGAAACACTCCCGTCCTCAAAAATATCCCCTCCTAAAACCCCCCCAAAAACGCCTTACCATTCTACACTCCAAAAAAGTAGTATGAGTTGGTGTATTAATTCAACCAAAAATATTTTCCAATACAAGAGATGATACAAGAAAGAAATGTCCAAGTTCATTACTTGGAAGACCTCATAGTTACTTACTAAGAACAGTAAAGACACTTCAACTGACCTTTAAAAACAACAATAAAAATACTTATATCCAGTTACTAAAATATCACTTTCCTCAACCAGGTATATTCTTAAACTTGGCAATGTTTTTTTGTGCCGAAATTATCTTTAGAGAAAAACTAAACATTGCCAAGTTTAAGAATATACCTGGTTGAGGAAAGTGATATTTTAGTAACTGGATATAAGTATTTTTATTGTTGTGTTTAAAGGTCAGTTGAAGTGTCTTTACTGTTCTTAGTAAGTAACTATGAGGTCTTCCAAGTAATGAACTTGGACATTTCTTTCTTGTATCATCTCTTGTATTGGAAAATATTTTTGGTTGAATTAATACACCAACTCATACTACTTTTTTGGAGTGTAGAATGGTAAGGCGTTTTTGGGGGGGGGGGGGTTTAGGAGGGGATATTTTTGAGGAAGGGAGTGTTTCTTTGTGGGGGCAGGAACTTGGCCTCTATTTCACATTTATGTTTTTTTTGGGGATAAGCTGTTTACCCTGTCTTTTATAACCTCCATAACAGTGAACTTTAGTGCTTAATAACTTCTTTCCTAGTTGCGAGCAACTTTTTTTTTCAACGGATTCGTGTTTAGTGCATCAAAATACGTTATAGTGCAAATTTTGAAGAAAATCGGTGCTGAGGACACTCTCCTTCAGTATTACCAGTTATGACACGTGTTGTTCGTGTTTTTTTTTTTTTTTTTTGCTATTTAATAATTTCCCAACAGTTTTATGACAAATTTGTCTTTTTAAAGACAACATGAACCTTTCCCTTTCACAAAGTAATTATTTTTAAACAATATATGTAAGAGGTAGTGAAATAATTCACATTTATGCAACCTGCACTCTTGTGTGACTATAAACAGCTTGCAACCCATTTTACCCGAATTAGATTTAATTTTAGAAATTCAGAAGGTATAGATATTGATGAACAAAAGTATGTACAAAGGAATTTCTTTGGCTATCTAGAAGCCTTAAGTAGTTTCAGGTGCATAGTTGAAGGTGAAGCAATTGTGAATGCACATCCATTACCTAAATACCTGTGGAATTTTGGAGAAGACCAACCAATCTATTAAGTTGTTTGCACAAACACACTAATTAGGAATGTCTGTATTAAATTTAAATGAGTGTACTACTTCATATTTGATACATATGACTCCTTTCATAAATATTACGGTGCCTTTTGATAAAGCATATTTATATAATTTAATTACAACCTTAATAAGTAAATGAAATGGTGCATGTAAATCTGGAATAGAGATTCAAAGAAATTTTGAAATATTTTCTCAATTTTTAAGTTGTTCATGATTTGTTGATGTTCAATAATATGCAATATTATAAAATAAATGTATTGTATTAAAATCTTTTCACAATGGTATGAAATTATATTTACATCAGTTATAATTTGCAAATTATAATGTGGCTTTTCTTTCGAAAAAAGAAAAGGCATCACACCTATCCTGGCTAGAAAAGGTTGGTAACCTATAGATAACCCGTCCTAAAATTCGTAGTTAATAATAAATGGACGTTAAAATTTAAATAAATAAATAATTTGCAAATAATGTAAGCAATAATTAAAATTTGTGAACAGAAACGATTCAAAACTAAAAAAAATAATGGTGCATGTAATGTGTGAAAATAAAGATTTTGAAGTATTTTTTTCAATTTTCAAATTATTCATGATTTATTGGTGATCAATAATATGCAATATTTATTATAAAATACATTTATTGTATTCAAAGCTATTCACAATGGTATGAAATAATATTTACCTCACTTTTGCTTATCCATCACAATAACAACAACTCACAATAACTCACTGTTAGTCCAATATTCTTACATATTTGAGTACACAAATAAAGTAGAGCTTCCAAAAACCCTGTTTCTTGGTGAAAACACTAATATTAACGTGAAATAGAACCACAACAACTGCGAAAACACTTGTTATCAGCAATCACTGTGTACAAATGTCACAGGTTACCCTATGTATACCGCCATTTTGACAACGACAGTGGCGCCGCCATCGGTAATGTTAATTCCCAATAGGCAACTAAAATGTTATTACACCTAAAATAAAATATTTTTAATGAACGAAGTGATCTTATTTAATTTATTTTTAAGGGTCTTATGATATTTTTACTGATCAAATCAAATTTCGGGGGGAGGGCTGCAGCCCCCCTTATATACACCCATGATATATTTATATATATATATATATATATATATATATATATATATTTATATATATACACATACACCCTCAAACACGTATAAAATTAAACCGACCGGTATTTCGACATCTTCTGTCAGTACATCCGGTACGCGTCATCGCGTAAGTGCTACTAGAAACTGGAGGCTTTTTATTTTTCATAATTCTTTGGTAACATTTTCTTGCAAGTAAATATTAAGAATCATTGCTTGTAGTTGTATATAAACTTGCCACAGGAATATTAAGAAAACACACTGGGGTTCCTGTTAGGCCAATTTGTTTTAGCACTTTCCTCCGAAGGAAAGTAGCTATTGAGGTTGGACTCATGACGGAATTTTTGAAAAATTTCTTCAAATCTCTATCGATCCTACCTAGTAGACACCGAAAATGACCCCCGTTAAAATTTATATATATCTATATCTATATATATATATATATATATATATATATATATATATATATATATATATATATATATATATATATATGTGTGTGTCTGTTAACACGATAGCGGCCAGAGTTTTTTTTTTCGTCACGAAACTTGGTATATAGCATTCAATTAGCAAACGATTGAACGAGTTCGTTAACCACCAAAGTCGGTCCACCGGAAGGGGGGGTTTACCCCGAACCCAAAACACTTATTTGACTATTTCAGCCGTAATATTTGTTATATTTCAACGAAACTTGGTATTCGTAGTGTTAATATAGAGAGAAAAGTGAGATATAAAAATGAACTAAATCTGTTCATTAGAAGGGGGGGTTTACTCCGGACCCACAATACCAATTCGCCACTACCAGCCGTGATTTTTGGTATATTTCGACGAAACTCGGTATTCGTAGTGCTAATCCACAGGTAAATATGTGTTGTAAAAATAAACGAAATTGGTTCATTAGGAGGGGGGGTTTACTCCGGACCCACAATACCAATTCGCCACTACCAGCCGTGTTTTTTGGTATATTTCGACGGAACTCGGTATTCGAAGTGGTAATCTACAGGTAAATATGTGTTGTAAAAAGAAACTAAATCGGTTCATTAGAAGGGGGGGGTTTACTCTTGACCCAAATTCCTAATATACTCATACCGGTCGTAATTTCTGCTGTATTGTAACGAAACGCTGTATACGTCGAGGGTAACTCATGAGAAAGAAGTGTTGTAAAAATGAGCTGAATCGGTCAATCGGAAAGCGGGGGTTTAATTTGTAATATATTTGAATAGAAAAGCCGGCAGACGTAGGTTCACAAAGCCGCCGCAAGGAGCGCTTTCTACCACTAGAGTGACTGTATCCTGTTCCTGCGTTAGATCAAAATACGATAATATGAGGTTTTTTGTATTTATTACGTAGTGTAATAGGTACCATGTGTAAACATAACTCTGGGAGCAAATTAATAATTGATTAGTTACGCATTACAAATTTAAAAGAGAACTATTCATGTTTTTATTTTATTTATGTAGGATATTTTAAGCAAATTGTTCTGGAAAGCAGTCTACACTACCCAAATTCTGAGGAAAGTGCTTAGTGATGCAGCTCCTGCGTGACGGACTTTTTTTAAAAAAAGGAAGCCTCATTTCTTCAGAAGTTCTGTTTTTTCAATTTCCTTATTTATCAACATTCTGGGATGGACCTAATAGAAGATTTTATTTTTCTTATAGTTTAATGAAAATGAATGTATGTACCTTCAAGTCGTTAAGTTTTTAAACTTAATGGAATCATGAAATAAATATATTTCAAAAACGTAAGTTGAAACCTTCACTCCCCCCTCTCTTTTTTTATTACATTTTTCTATTTCACAATAATAAAGAGTTGTATAAAAAAAAAAATTAGTTACAGAAACATAAAATTACCATTATACAAATTTTGTTCATTGATTGGAATTCAATTTCTGAAATTTCATTACAACTGATCAGATTTTTAATTGTTGAATAAATGAGAAGAATTATTCTACGAGAAATAGCGAGCGGCTAAACAATTGTCTTTCTATTTTGTTTATAACAAACATTTGGAAGGAATGTATAAAGCTATTCATAATTATTAATTTACATTTTATTTTATTTTTGCATAAAAAAAAGGTTAACAAGTGGTAAGCAGGTTTGCTCATTGCTACAAAATATTTGAAGATAATAAGACTTCGGTCTAGCGTCAAAATTTATTTTCACTATAAATTAGAAAAATTAATTAGACTAAATAAAAAAAAATACTGCACTTTTAAATAAAATATGTAATCATTGATTTATTTACTTTTTTTCATTATATTTTCATAATGAAGCCAAGTATGAGTGAGTAATGATTGGTAGGTTATATGAGTCACTTGGTTTTAACCTCTTACTAACGTTAATGGAGGATTGACATGGCGGTGTGTCAGACTTATCGCCTCGACAATTGTTTATTTTATATTTATTTTTATCATTTTATATTTGTTCTTTATTAGCCGGAATTCAAGCCTGCTATGTGCCAATGATATCCCGTAGAATTAATAATTGTGCATCGATTAAGTGGAAACATTTTACGATACCTTCTTACCTGGATAAGTCTCAATATACTTAACAATAATCGGTTTCTTTTTAACTTATTTTGATATTTTTTAATCGTATTTGTAGAAGCTGTGATACTATTTATTAATCGTCTTATAAATAACCAATGTCTCCAAAGATAGAGAATCAATTGAAGAGGTACTAATGTTATTTTTATTTTTAATTAATTATTAATTATTATTTATTGTAATAGTGCTCATTAATGTATTCGCCAAGCTTTTATTTTCCTTGTTTTACTTCACCATTTCTTAAAATGAGATACCTTTCTCTCCTTTTTTATAAAGTATACTTCCTTTTATACACACTTATCATTAAGTGTGTATTATCATTAGGAGCTAAGTGAGTCATCTTGTAAATATAATTGCATGCCTCTTTATGATAGGCAACATTTGCTCATTGATAGTGCATACCTCATGCTCATTGTTCATTTTTACAGTATTCATTATACTTTCTAATGTTTTCATTTTTCAAAACAAGAGTTCAGTGAAGATATTTATTTTGGTATTTTAGAATATTTCGGTGAACATATCAAGAAATTAGCATTGAAAAGATTCTATGATGTCTGACGATGAAGACAAACCCCCAGCACCTCCTGTCCGCCTCACCAGCAATCGGTAAGTAAATACCACTAATTTCTATTTTTAAATCCCTTCATTTCCTTAATTTAAATACCTCTTCAATTGAACTTAGTCGCTGTGTTTATTGTCTACTTTAATTTTAAAAAATGTATTCTTCTGCTACCTTACTTGTGCGTATAGATTTTTAAACATTTATTTTTTTCCCCAAATTGATACAAAAAGGTCTAGTCCTTGTCTAAAGGAGAGGACGCTTATCTTTCTTCATGACAGTGTTAAAACACATGTTTTTTATTAATTTGACAAAATGATAAGGTCTGAAATTAGTAATTTTTAAATATTCATGTGACTTGTCATCAACTGACAATCATTTTCCAGAATATTTGACAAATTTTTCTATTAACTAAGTGAAAGCAAGATATACTTTTTATTTCTCAAATGCATTGATTCGAATGCCTAAGTATTTCTCTGAAGAGGGGATAATAAACCTCATTGTGGATTTTGAAAATTTTATCAAACCTGATGGAAGTTATTTAGACTAAAAATAATCTCCTAAACCGATGAAGATAGCTGTTGAAGTGATAAGAAAAGAAGGAATGGTTGTGATTCGGCTAAGAGAAACAAACATCACATTTCTAGAGAAATTTATATTCCGAATGTTTTGGTAGCCTTCATCAGCTAAAAACAAATACAAATACAGAATCACTAAAGAGAATAATTTAACTATGTTCCATGATAAACTATTGTTCACTTACATTTTTTTAAAGTTGTATTACTTATTTTTGTAAACAAAATATGTTTTTATAAGCATATGTGTAGATCTAACATATTGTTTTTATTGCTTGATTATTTATTTATTTTTTTTAATTATTTTTTTTTTTTTGTAATTCTGGATTTAGTATTTGTTTTTAGCTGACGAAGGCTACCAAAGAGTAGCCGCAACATCTGGAATATAGGTTTCTCTAAAACTCTGACGTTTGTTTTTCTTAGCCAAATCCAAACTATTTGTTGATTTGTAAAAATAACGATAACTGACCAAGTTGGAAATACACAAATAAGTGAGAGTGTATTATTAGGTTCTTGATCAAGTATTAACACTTTCGCTGCGGCAGCTGTAAAAGTGAGTCCCCTCCATTTACGAGCCTTTTGAATCTAATGGGAAAAGTAATGGAGGAGTGTCCTTTCAAAGGGGCACTCGTAAGCGGGTAGGATCGCTAGTGTCCTTCTGGAAGGACACCCGTAGCAAAAGTGTTAAGAGCCTAAAACTTGGCCCAATACTATGATATCATAACTTTCATAGGCAAACTGTTTTGGGAGGGGCCTGGCAATTGGCCTCTTTTTTTCGTTTGTTTTTGTAGGGGGGGGGGCGAGGTTAGCTCAGTGGTAGAGCACTCGACTAATGAACTGGAGGACCAGGTTCAAAACCCGAGCGCGCACTAAAGATTTTTTCTTCTAGTGCTGCCGTTCGAGGGTTGGATTTGGGGGTCCCAGATCGTCCCTAGGCTCACCCAGCCTTTAATTAATAATGGGTACCTTGGGTGCTAATGACTCTAGCAGTCGAAGCAGCCAAGGGGAAAATCAGGCGGCCGGAGCATAGTGTTGACCACACTATCTCCCTAGTGTGCCGTACGGTCAAGAATCAGATACCTCTACAGTATCTGCCCCTCTGGGCCCTTGTGGCCTGTTACGGGACTGATTTTTTTTTTGTAGGGGGGGGGTATTAATACTTTCTCTAAGTGAATTTTGAGTTGGCTCTGTCAACATTTGGCTTGAGGAGGATGATGGGGGGACCAGACACTTGGCTGTGGTACGAGCTGTTTCGGCTGTTTTTGTGTTTTACGAAAAGCCCTGGGGAAAGGCCCCAACTCAATTTTTCTGTATTTTTCCCTTTAGTTTTAGATTCTTCTTACTGAGACAATTCATTTGATAACCCACATGATGGGTTTTGTACGGAATGATGGGTTTCCGAAGGAACAACATGTTCAAAATGGGCACCCCCCCCTGGGTGTTATTTTCCTTCAATAACAGCCTAATGTCTATCATCCTGCAAAATTTCAAGTTTCTAGCTTTTCAGGAAGTGCCTAATAATTGTGATGAGTGAGCCAGTGAGTCATATAAATTCCGATTTTCCATTGCATATATCTCAGAAACACTTAAATGTAGAATTATGAAACTTCCAATTTTCTTTACATCTATTAGTATATTACCTGTGTAAAATTTCATAAGTTTATCTTTACCTGGTTGAAAGTTATGAGAGGGTAAAAAATCGGCTATAATACTTTGTGTAATATACACATAGTGTGCTTAGGCTAGAACTTGGCCTCGTGTACTACCCACCGCCTAGATATTGAACTTATACAGACACACGTGGTCAATGAATTCTAGCTTAGTTAAATTCTATACGTATAAACAAGAAAAAATATATGTTTCCTAGATATCATTGTGTTCACAGTTTATACCATCAATATTATCGAAGTATTTTTATAGTATTATCGGATTAATATTAAATCAAGAGTTTGCTTTAGGAGGAATCCAAAGCAACTAGTTATATAATAATAAAAAAAATCGTAATTGTTTGACATCTCTACTCTTATGGAATGAAAGTGAATTATTTCTTAATCTTCTTATAACTTGTGATGGAAACTGTGTGTATCTGGTATTGAAAAAAAAAAGTCTGAAAGGCTGACAAAGGTTGGGTGATGAAGCCATCTGTACGAGGTAGGGAAACCTCCATTACATTCAAGAAAGGGAATTCTTCCTGTTTGCTAAACTCCAACTCCTCTAATTCATTATAAAGTTTTATAAAAAGAAGAGGCTATTCCAGAGACGTCTTATCAGAAATAAGCAAGTTTTATAAAATATTGAAAGAAGAAGGTCCAGTCCATAGGACTTAACTGATAAGGGCACTTATCTTTCTTTATTACAGTGTCTGGACTCTTCTTTCTTATCAACGCTAACAAAATTATATCATCCACAATTAGTAATTTTAAAATATTCATCTCACTTGTCACCATCGCTAAATAATTTTCAAGAATATTTGATGGATTTTTTCCATTCCAAGAATATTGGAAGGCGGAAATAAGCTAGTAGTAGAGCGTCAAACTCCATATCTATCTATCTAAAATGAACTCAAGATAAACTTTTAATTTCTGAAATTGATTGCTTCAATGATTTATGTTTCTCTGAAGAAGGAATGAAGAGCTGTGTTGGGGGGCGTCGGGAGAAATATATTCAAGCTAATGGAAGTTATTTCAATTAAAAATAATATCGATAAACTTTATTTTTTCTTAAATTTCCCTCATAAATTAGGAACCAAAGTTTCATATCTTCCAAGCAAATAATATCACAGTTATGAGTAAACTACAGCACATCTAAGAATGAAGAATTATTGTGTTCTCATTTATTCTTCCCAATCTATTCATACGTACTACATAATAAATACAGTTAAAAGTAATATAATTGGTTCCTGTAAACATCTTAAATATCAAAATTTCTATATATCTATTTTCTTGTTTCATTTTTAGAATATTTATTCTGCATTTTGATTGTTCCTTCTTGAAAACACCTATAATTTTTTTTTTTAGGGGCGATGCTACACCGACGGTTCCTGTGGACATGCGTCCTCTGCCAAAAGAGCCGGATGCAGAAGATCGGAAGAAGAAAGGAGGAGGGAAGAAAGGACGGAGTGCTGGTGGTGGAGGAGGAGGAGGCGGTGGTAAAGGACATCATCGAGGAGATCACTCGGAAAAGCCAAACATTTCCTATCCGACAAACTTTGAGCATACTGTTCATGTCGGATACGATTCGGTCACGGGAGAATTCACTGTAAGTAGATATTAATTATTAAAAAAAAATGATTTTGTCAGCTTGTGTCTAAAAGATGCTTTCTCTGTTCTTCAATGCTACGCACATTCAATACACATCACGTTTTTATAAGATCTCAATAACTACACTCAAGAATAGTTGTAAATAAAATAGGTTATCTCATAATGAACAATCTGTCTAACTCATAAAAATCTCTTAATTATATTTTTATTATGTTAAAATAAACAAATTAGTGCCAGATTTTTTTTTTTATTTTTTGCTAATTAATTGGTCAAAGAGAAAAAAATGAGTGAATATAACTTTAATTTCTTTATTGCTTTATGATTTTCATATTTTATAGAAACTTCCTGAGGAATCTCCGCTAAATCAATTACTTTTTTAATCTAGTTATCATCGCTACTTGAAAACTGGCGAATCCTTCTAGATACGCGGTTCTATTCCTTAACTTATACTTTTTGCCAATTCTTTCCGATCTTCTGATGACAATAGTTCAAAGAAAGTGACAAGAATGGAAGAAACATACACATTATTAATCAAAACTTTATGGAATTATATTTAATTATTTTTTGTAAACAGTCATACGAGCTTTGTCGAAATTAACTCTGCTTGCCAGGGTTTGCTCCCTAGACCCCCCCCCCCTCCATTCGGAATACTCAATTACACTATGAAATAAATGACTACATAATATAAATCTTATCGAAAAAAGCTAAAATTCACTATTTTATTTTGTTCTATGTCATATGACAGTAAGCGTATGTGAATTAGATTATCACCATTTAACACTTTTATATTATACTCGAAACTTATGGAGAGGTAGGCTGACAATACTTCTGCTATTCATTACAAGAACAACTGGGCCTGTCTGGAAATTTGGTATTATGTAGTAGTTTTTCCTAGCAGTTTCCTTATAGTATAGATTCGTCCGATGAAGATTGTGCCTGGAAAAAGCTTTATCAATGGAATACGAATATAGGATTGGTGATTCACTTCAACCCTTCAATTTATTTTCACTCTCAAGAGGAAAATATATAGCTGCAAAGAACGATCAGAACAAATCTTCATGATGATTAGATAGTTAGCAGTCGAGGTGATAAGTACAGATGGAATGGTTGGGATTCGGCTAAATAAACCTCAATATGATTTTGTTTTAAAAAAATCTATATTTCGGACGTTTCGGCTACTCATTGGTAGCCTTCGTCAGCTAAAATGACAAAAAAAAGAAATTAATACAGAAACAATCAAGAAAAATTTATAATTGTGATAGGTAACAGAACTATAGATACAGTTTAACTTATAACAGAACATATCGTCTTAAAATTCTTAGAATGAGTAGAATGAAAAAGAAAATAGGTACAGTAATTGATTTTAATAGTAATTAGTAACATTAATTGATTTTACAAAGAAATAAGAGAATTATATACCAATGACAAATATAGTAGCTAATAGTAACATTAATTAATTTTACAAAGAAATAAGATACTACATACCAATGGAAATGCCGAGCGGCAGAGGAAGACCAAGGTTGGCAATTAAGTAACCATTGTGAAAGTGTCTAAGGAAAAAAAGGAATCTGCAAGGGGTATATGTAACTGGAAACAGCAAAAGGTGGGGGAAAAGGGGCGGTAGGATCAAACAGATGTTTATGACATTTTATGACAGGAAAGGAGAAAAAGGTGTTAATGGAAGGATACCCAAGGGGCAAGGTAAAAATCTAGGTAGGTGGTCGGGCGAGTATTTGGAAAATATTAGCGTACATAGGAGAAATGCCTTGTTGGTCAGTTTTGTAATTTATATTGTTTTTGTTTAAGTTTATGTGTACACATTCCGAGATCTGTAGTCTTTTTTTGTTACGTTGTGTAGAAAGAATTTTCGTGTCGTCGAAGTTAAAAGTGTGTTTTTGTGTAATGGCGTGTTTTGCAAGTGCAGATTTATCTATTTCTTTATTAGTGATGGTTCGTTTATGTTGTGTAAGACGTGAGTGAATGTCATTTATGGTTTCTCCTATGTATACACCATTACAGGAAGGGGTTTGGCAAGGGACTTGGTAAACACATCGGGTTGTATGTTCAAAAGGGATGGGATCTTTGAGTTTGGTGTAGAGGGTAACCCCTTGCAGATTCCTTTTTTTCCTTAGACACTTTCACAATGGTTACTTAATTGCCAACCTTGGTCTTCCTCTGCCGCTCGGCATTTCCATTGGTATGTAGTATCTTATTTCTTTGTAAAATTAATTAATGTTACTATTAGCTACTATATTTGTCATTGGTATATAGTTCTCTTATTTCTTTGTAAAATCAATTAATGTTACTAATTACTATTAAAATCAATTACTGTACCTATTTTCTTTTTCATTCTACTCATTCTAAGAATTTTAAGACGATATGTTCTGTTATAAGTTAAACTGTATCTATAGTTCTGTTACCTATCACAATTATAAATTTTTCTTGATTGTTTCTGTATTAATTTCTTTTTTTTGTCATTTTAGCTGACGAAGGCTACCAATGAGTAGCCGAAACGTCCGAAATATAGATTTTTTTAAAACAAAATCATATTGAGGTTTATTTAGCCGAATCCCAACCATTCCATCTGTACTTATCAGAACAAATCTTTTTTCTCTATTATTTTTGGAAAACATTATACTCTATATCAAGTTCTCCCCAATACTATAGCCTCTTCAGATTGACGGGGAAGCTCAATTCCCCATGCAAATTCTCATGGAAATATTCCCGACGGTTCTGCCATTTGCAAATTCTCATTTCGATACGTGCAATAAATTAAAGAATAATTATATCTTGTTAAAGCCCAAGGAAGGCTTTGTGAGTTCAGGCAAGGGAGATAGTGTTGAATAATTACACAGCCACACAAAAATAAAAATAAAAATCCGGACCCACGACACCAGACCATGTTTACTGATTGTTTTTGGGGTCGCTGAATCCGAATCCGGGGTCAAAAAACCTCCACTTTGATATAAGCCTTACCGCGCAAAACTCATAATTTAGGATAATCAAAATAAACGACCATTTCCTGGGTACTTCCTTTTAGTGCATAAGAATCCTAATTTTTTAGACTTCAACAAACTCGATTGGTCCATTTGGGGCGAAGTTAAAGCCCTTTAAATACATGACTTTTCTAAAAAATTCGCGTTTTTGCTTATATTTTTGTATTTAATTTGTTTTCTAATGCATAAAATCTTTGAGTTTTTACACAAAAATTGACATACGGCCTTCGGAGGTAATTCCTGAACTGATGTAATCCTTAAAATCCCAAATTACAACCCCTAAAAAATCTCCCAATATTTTATTCGAGCAATGTATCAATTAAAGTAAATTAAATAAACGACCTAAAATAAATTAATGAAGCTTCCTACTTTGAACTAATTTTTTATAAATTTGCCTACATGTTAATTACAGTGTCTTCTATGCACTGGGAAAAGATAAGACCCTCCAAGCAGTACTCGTTTTCCAGATATTCAGCCTCAAAGATCCACTTTATAACACGGGAGACAGAGGCAGGCCGTATCCATGTTTACTTAATAAAAATGTGAGTTTGCTCACCATTTTTCTGGAAAACTAGTATATGATACATAATAGCAAACTTAATCTTGCTGAAAGAAGTTTTAATAGGGCAAGCGTACTTGTTGTGGCTGTTTTATCAATACTTAGCTAGAGCTCGCTCACATTTTAAACCTCATAGTGATAAGGAGAAGAAGAAGGCAACATTTTTACCACCAATTTTCCGCAGTGGGAATATAGGCCACACTCTTTTCCCTCTAACTATACCATTTATTTGAACAGGCAAAATGATAGTTTAAATTGTTTTCGGCCTTAATTTTGGCTAATTATTGATAATCATTAAACACTATCTCCCTTGTCTGATCTCTAAAGCGTTCCCTGCTCCTAAACGTGACATAATCAGTTTCACATTCCATCTTCTTCATTGAAATGGGAATTTGGAAATGGGGAAACCTTTGGAATATTTCCCTGAGAATTTGACACTTGCGGAATTGTAGTAACACTTTCTATCTAACTAAGCGAGCTATAGTAATATACAGCTTGTACTCAGCCCTAAAGTACTCGGATTGGTTGGAGATATCCCTCTATATTCTCTCCATATCTTCACCTCTCCTTAGCTCTACGGCGTATATGTATTCCTAGCTTGCTCATTCAAGGATATTTTTCCAATTTCCTTTCTTTAAGAGTCTTAAAATAAATAAATATCCTGTTTTTCTACTGGATGAAACATTCTAATCATTCCAAATGTTCGATGTTTTTCCAATTTCCTTTCTTTAAGAGTCTTAAAATAAATAAATATCCTGTTTTTCTACTGGATGAAACATTCTAATCATTCCAAATGTTCGATGTTTTCTTCGTCCCAATTCTATTGCCAGGAATAACAGGCAGAAAATTGTCTTGTGTTCTCAAAATCTCAAAACATGAAGCTTCAATTGTGATTGAAGTTAAAGCAGACAGTAAACTTTAATCTTTCAAAAGAATTGCATGTTGCGCTTGAACAGAAAGTCTGAGTAATTGTTGTTTGGCAACATTTTAGCCCGTTTTTTCCATCTCTCTCTAGGGAGGAATCGTGCTTATGAATTCGACCTCATGGCACAATCTGGAACTAAAGTATTACGACTAAAAAGTTTTACGTCAGAACACTGTGGTTGAAATTTGTATACTTATTTTGTCTGTGCGCTCTCTAGCTGGCTCAAAAATTACCAATTTTAATGAAATTTGGTAAAAAAAAATACTTAAGTCTGATTTGAAAGATCAAGTTTGTTAACCGGCAGAATCCGTCCACCGGAACATGTTTTTTTGGGCAAAATTTGTGCGAAAAAAATCGTAACACTAACATTTTGTGTCTCTAGACTTTTGGGTAGACATTTTTTATGTAATTGGTTGTGAGGAATCTAATTTTTTTTTTTTTTTTTTTTTTTTTTTTTTTTTTTTTTTTTTTTTTTTTTTTTTTTTTTTTTACGGCGCATCGACATAATTCTTGGCCATTAGCGCCATGAGGAATCTAATAAAACCATTTCCAGGGCTGTTCATGGAAAATGGAAAAAATTAGATTTCTCTTAGGCAGTTTGGAAATCATAATAAATGTAAAGCATTTATTCAAAAGCTTAAATTAAATTAAATTTCTTACAAATATGGTTCTTATGAGATTTTTGCTAGAGCGATCTGATTAGGAGAAATCTATGCTTAAATGGAGTATTTTCCTCTGAGGATATTGTCAGAGCGCTGTCGTGGCATGTGTTTAAGATCTTCCTTCGCTTTGAGGCTTCATTTTACGTGTTTATATTTTTCACGAAAGATTAGGACAAAACATTAACTGTATCGTAATAATTAACTGCGACTCAGACTCTTTTTTTCCTTCCTAGATCTTCCCCTACCACACTCCAAGTCACTCTCATTTCCATAAGAATATTTGGTAATTTTACTGTTATTTAATAAAAATACTTAATTAGAATTAGCTTCATATAATTAAATTGCAACTGTTTATTTTATTTTCATTTTTTAAATTATGTGCAACTTCACATATTAATGTGTTAAGTATTGCATGATAGAAAAAATGTCATAAATAAATTTTGTAAAAGTTGGTTCATTACCTGTCGTATAGTGATTGTAGTTGTTGGAGAGTTGAGTCGTCTCCAGTTTTCGTTTTTCCAACTCAATTGTCTATTCTGCCAAAAAAACTCGAGCATTCTTTAAAAAAAAACAATTGTATGAAAATGATTCCTTTATTCAGTTCTGGGACTAATACCTTAGCTTCGAACAACACGCAGCTTTGAATAACACATATCTTCATACTTTTCTGTAAATATTAAAATTTTAATTTTACATTCATTTTTTTCTGTACATTCATTTATTTATTTAAACATTTTTTTTTTTTTATGTTTTGTTGGTATTGTATATGCAAATTATCTCATTTCAAAAATACACTATTTCTTTTAACCAAGCTAATCATTTTTTTCTTTAAAAACAAACATTTTATTAAATTTGTAAAATTGAGTGGAAAAGTGTTATTTATTTTGTTTTCTACTTTATTTTGGAATGATGCACTATTTCTATGAGAATGGATTATTCCATTTGTCGAGAAAGGAGAATGTATACAATAGTTTTGTTTTGTTCTGTTCCAAGCTGCCGCTGAAAGTAAGTAAAGAGTCGTTGCATGTTCTGCTTCTTCGATCAGCTCTATTCATTTATTCTTCCCCTAATTTATTTTCTTTCAGCTGGATTATGAATACGCTATAGTATCTTACCGTTTCAGTCGTTGTGCTTTCTGCATTGCTTTCCAACAGCTTCTGCAATCTTACCCTCTAAGCACATACCAGCACATACGTCGCACATTTGCTTCATTTGATTTTAGGCTGTCATGCGAATGTACGTTGTTATCATTTTTGCTTCATTTTTATTTATTTTAACATTTACTTTACAATAATATTTAAAAAATATCCTTTTTTATGTCAATTTTCTTTTATATGAAACAAAAAATATTGTATATATCTATGAAATGCTAGCAATGACTTTTATTATTTGTGTTTGTCTAAGTATTTGATGTTTGCTTTTTTGTTGTGTGCAATGAAAAAAAAAAAGATGTATTTTTATGCTCGAGTAATGATGTACGATTCCAGAATTCCCAGAGTTTGACTTTCCTCACAATAGGACATTAGGGTCTTCAGGATAGGAAATTATGTGTGTGTGTGTATGTGTGTATAAATATATATATATATATATATATATATATATATATATATATATATATATATATGTGTATATATATATATATATATTATCTCAACCAAGCCTCAAAAGTAGTTAAAGAAAAAAAGGCAATATATGAGAAATGCTTCCTTATTTAAAAGAGAAATTCATTGAAACATAAGGAGATAGGCTTTTGGGAGTCTCTTTGCAAACACCTCATCCAGTTATTTTGAAGTATCTGTTGTGATACTATACAGTGATTTTGGTACTTACGGATTAGCTTACAGGTTCTTTGCAGGTTATCTAATGTTGGAAACCATATTATATAAATATAGTAATCAAAAGTTAATAAAGTAATTAAAAGTATTTAAAATCACTGCAATCACTACAAAAAGTAACTTTTTTTGACTACTATATTTATATATCAGGCTGTACTGTATGAAATGTCAGTTTTGTTTACTTTGCGATTTAATCCTTTCCCTTTTATATTTCATTATTTACAAACATCATTGTTATTCATATAGAATTAAAGCTCTTTTATTCCTATTATTTAATCAGTAACTTGTGTACTGTATTGTGAGAACGATCCTCTGAGAAAAAAATAAAACTTAAATTATGACTTCAACGGAAATCCGTATTATTTTTCGTTATGAATTTAAGCTCGGTCATAGCGCTGCTGAGGCGTGTATGAACATTGGAGGATTCATTGGAATCCTCCAACATTGGAGGAACATTGTATCGGGGAGGGAACGGTGAATGAACGAACTGTTTACCGGTGGTTTTCCAGGTTTCGAAGTAGAAATTTTGACCTTGACAACGAGGAGCGAGGAAGGCCAGAAACCAAGCTTGACAACCTGAAAGAAAGAGTTGAAGCTTTTCCCTCACAAAGCACTAGGGAATATGCCTAAGAACTCGGAGTAAGAGCCACGACAGTTTCAAGACATTTGAAGGAAATCGGCAAGTCCAAAACTGACGTTTCATACGGTACAGCCTGATAATATGGTTTCTAACTAACCGTTAGATAACTTGTATTTGTTAGTAATACTTTTAGGCTTCTAAAGTATAAATGAAAATAAGCAGAAAATATTTCAGCAAGCAATATTTATTAATAAAAAGGTTAATATTATAAAAATCAATTGTAATTGTGAAGTTTAGGGGCCTCCTCCTCACCGATATTGTCCAGTGGTTCTATAATGTATTTATATTTTATATTTATTTCACATTATGGGCATACATGCTAAGCGTTTCCGCTCTCTCAAGAAGATATCAAAACTCTAGTCAATCCAACTCGCTAAAATTAATAGAATTCTATTAATTTTTGCGAGTTGGATCGACTAGAGTGTTGAAGGTTACTTTACTATCAGCAAGAACCAATAGAATTATCCAGAGGAATAGCCAATAGAAAAGCTAATGAGTTATGCGCGTCCGCTGAACTACAGATACTTTACAAGTAACTAGATGTGGTCTTCGCAAAAAAGACCCGTTTTTGAAGGTGAGAGGCGTTGGTTTGGGGCTAGAGGAACCATTCCGAGTAGCAGAGGAAAGGATGTGAAAGAGGAGCTGAATGTTTAGTCGAACTGGGTGTGTGTATTATTGTAGAGTCGCTAGAAATCCTGAATCACCACATCTACAAGCACGACTTCAGGGCGCTATATCTCAATGCCCACAGGAGGAGGAAGATGATCCTGGATTTACGATACTTTTTTTTAACGCCTAATTTTAAGAACTCTTTTTTTTCTAGATGAATCTTCAACTTGAAGTATGCTGAGTGTTATAGTTGAGTGTTAGCCACCTACATGACGTTAATAAATCATGTTTTCCCTAGGAATAAGAACTGATTAGTTAGACTATATCTTAATATTATTGCAAGGTGAAAGTAATAGATTACAAGAAGATTAGGCAAATAAAATATAAGAAAAGCTACTCAATGAGGGGTCATACATATATACCGTTACATATACGGGGACAGTCAGGGCTTCCTAATTCCGGACGCCTCCAGGTATGCCTGGATTTTTGACAGTCAGTGCTGGCTAATTCTGAACACCTCCAGACATACTTGGACAGGACAGCCTAATCCCAGAAGGCTCCAAGTATGCCTGGACTTCTGCCTGTCAAGGGCTCCTTAATTTGTCTATATCCTGCTCTATTCACCCCGCCTTACCCCTATCCCTAACATCGCATATTTTTGTGAGCAGACATCAACCCAAGATCGCTGACTATCAACTAGAGTTTGATGTCACCTAATTAAAGGAGATCCTATTTTGTTGAATGATTTAATGATCCCATCACAGGTTTGTGTTAAGCATCTCATTCTAATCACCTAATGAATATATTCAATGTTTTCTTCCTTGTGCATTCATTGTTTCTGCATGTTCTTCACGTCCCATGTTTGGCCTCTTTCCTCTTTCTCCATATATTTTATCATCTGTTGTAATGTTGTGTGAGAATTATTTGAAATGTACAGGATTCTTCCTTTAAATCTATTGACTATATAAATGTAAACTATAAAATAATCGTTCAAACTTTTGTAAATAAGTGAAGATGGAGATAGTTAGCCGTTGCAGAGGTACGAAGACAAGGTATAGTTGGGATTCGGCTAGGAGAAAAATGTCAGACTTTCAGAAAGAAATCTGTATTTGGAAGTTTCGGCTGCACATTGGCAGCCTTCTTCAGCACTAGAGAATGCCTAGGGGGGAGGGAGGAAGACCTCCCTCACCCCCCAAGGCATTCTCTAGTGCTGAAGAAGGCTGCCAATGAGCAGCCGAAACGTCCAAATACAGATTTCTTCCTGAAAGTCTGACGTTTTTCTCCTAGCCGAATCCCAACTATACCTTGTCTTTTGTAAATAAGGTTGTACGGTTTCACTTTATCTTAATCCTTTTGATGTTTGCGATGTTTCATGTTGTATACCGCACATTCCAATCATGTTGTCACTCTTAGGTATGATCTATTTCAAAAATAATTTTCATAAACCCTAATTAATTTAATATTTTTCAGCACTAGACTGTTCTTCCCATAATTTTGTTTGTATTCCTATTTTATACTCCTTTTAATAAAAAAAAAAAAAAATAGATATTTTCAAGGAAAAAAGCAAGTTCAATTTATCAGTGTGAAATTTTTATTACCCTAAATCTTCAAAAAATGTTTTTTGTGATATAGGTATGAAATTAATCTCTTGTAATTTCTATTTGACTTTGTGCCTTGGCGTTGGGGAAGCTAGAAATTAGGAACAAAACTGAAAATAGGAAAATGAACTACAGTAAACTGCCTCTAATCTGGCATCCTATGACCCGGCATGCTTGATAATCCGGCACGGCAGGGGTGTCAAGGCCAAACATGAAAAGTGCGCCTCTTCAGATCTTATGCAACAAATCCGCGAAATTCCCACCCCTACGACCCCGGGGTTGTAGACAAATTCCTGGAAGCCCTCTCTGTGATGAAATACCTACTTGTGGCCAGTTCAGTTTATAGATTTCAACTGAGGCAGTACAATTTTAACAGTAGTCATTTACATTAAATATGTACAGCTCTTATAGTCTACATTTCATTTAATTTTCGCCTCTATCCATTTTTTTCAACATGCATCTGATAATCCGGAATGCTTCAAGTCCCGAACGTGCCAGATTAAAGGAAGTTTACTGTGTATATTGCTTGTAGATTTCTTACTAAATCCTTGTATGCCTTGTAATAGATCTATCTTAATTCACTCTTATTTCACACGAATATCGGAATAGGTTCAATATATTACTGGATTCTCTCAAATAGAAGAGGCGACAAATTTTACTAAGGCACGCTATTTGTTGGTGGTAATTCATAACCACGCATTTCTATGTCCATCACCTCCATGAAATAATGGAAAACTAAATTCTTTAATCAATTGCCCAGGTCTACATCCAAAAAACTTCATCAAATTTTAAAACTCTGATAAATATTTAATTATTACCTCCTCGGGGGCCATTAAATCCCCAAGTATGGTTTGCTCAAAGTCTTGATATGGGTGGCGAGTGGATCACACATGGGGATGTAATGGCCCCGAGGAGGTGGGATGTAGTCTACGAAACATGTAGGGCAATCAGAAAATAAATTGGTACAAAAGGAAAGGAAGTACTATTTTTGGACTTAACCTTTTCGATGCGACGTGAGCTAGCTACCTACTCCCTCCACAGGTGGACCAAACTCCCTCCCCTAGGGTGGCTGTACAGACCCGTATTTTTTTTTTTTTTTTTTTTTTTTTTTTTTTTTTTTTTTTTTACTTAGGCGCTTGTTACTAATAATCATTTTCATGTTTATCTTTAACGATAACGTGTATTACTTGCAACGATTTATTTACTACAATTTAGAAGCACAGCAAACCTACAATAACCATTTAAAACAAAGTTTACTTACTTTTTCCCCTATATTTCTCTTTCTACTTCATTCCGAAACCACTGCTTGTTTTTAGACGTGATTTTTAAATGCAGCAATGAAAAATTTTTTATTTATTATTATAATAAGCTACTTCTTTATTATTTACAGTTTCACTAAAAAAATGACCTAAGAACATTTTTACCGTGCACACACCTCACAGACAAAAGTTACTTATAACGTTCAAAATTTGTATGTTACCAGTTAAGGGTTAAACCAGGAATTGTCCCCCATTCCTGCTAGAGCACTCTGTACACGCTCAAGGCTAAAGATGGCTCGCAACCAAGAGATACAGCTGTGGCGAGAATACTCGGGCGTCGCCTCTGAGGAACATGTTTCTCCAGCGAGTATTCTCGGGCGTCGCATCGAATGGGTTAAGCCATATATATTCCCCCAAAAAAGCATATTTATTGTCTATTCATAGATGTATTGTACACAGGTTCTTATTAAAACATCTTCTGAGTTATTTATTTATTCTTTTTTCTGAGTTTAAATCCATTTTGGTCCTAAATGTATACATCTCCAAACAGTCAAAACTTTTTTAAATTTTTATTATTTTCATTATAATTCTAAAAATGATTTCTGCTGAAGATTGTATTAATTCTATTTTGTACCGCAGGGTATGCCGGATGCTTGGGCGAGACTCCTAATGAACTCGAATATCAGTAAACAGGAGCAGAAGAAGAACCCACAGGCTGTGCTCGATGTTCTCAATTGGTTCGACAATTCGAGCAAAGAAGTGAAAGGCTCAAAGTTCATGACAACGACCAAGATGATAGGTAATCATTATTTGTAAACATTTTACTTATCAAGAAAAACATAATGTCACTCTTGTTATTATTATTATATGTGTATGTTTTGAATGTTTAATTCACCACAATTACAGCTCTACCAAAAATGAGAATATAATTTATTGAATTGATTGAATAACTTTCACTACTGAAATCATCAGCATATTCTCGCTATCTTTCTTTGAGCATTTTTTGGTGTAGATATGTCTTACGCCAAAAGTTTTCCATGAGGTGTAACATGAAAATGCAGTGGAAATGATATCACTGGAAATTATAGTGTGGGAAATTTATACTCAAACTGTTTTTCTGTTTGTTTTTTTGCTGCTCCTTGGGTTTTATCAAAACCTTGTTTTTTAGGGAATGCATGTATTTTTGAAAGAAAGTAGGCGAAGTTGTAAGGTGTACCCGAACATCATGTTCATGTCTATGTCCTGCAAATGCTCTATTCACCATGCCTTTCCCCTATGCCTAACATCGCATCTTTTTATGAGCAGACATCAACCCAAGATTGCTGACTATCAACTAGAGTTTGGAAGAAAGTAGGCGAAGCTGTAAGGTGTATACGAACATCATGTTCATGTCTAAACAAAAGTGAATATAAATTTCTTGTGAATAAGAATCGGGACTGATATTGGAACATACTTGAATCTCCCAATATAACACTATTAACCCTTTCCAGTCTCTCACGCTTGATTTCTTGAATCAGCCATACTCTACTCAGCTGATCAGGGACCAGCATTAACAACGCGCTCATTAGTTCGTGTCATTTTGTTTACCTCACACCACGGTGATCCGTACACTATTTTACAGAATCACACATTTTGCTTTAATCGTCATAAAAATATGTGTGTATTTTTGTTGAAGATTTGATTTGTATTTACATGAAAAATATGTGAATAAATACAGCTAAAGTTATCTATACGTTGCCGAGGAATTGATAATTCTCAAACATTTCCTAATTTGAAATAAGGAAATTCATCTTCATCCTCCATTTCAAATTACATTAATGTCTGGGGAAAAGCAGAAAAACATGAAACCTGATAAAACTAGAGCCAAAATCTCAAAAACAATTACAAACTACTAGAAGTAGAAGTCACTTCCAGAATCTGTAATTGACAAAGCACCTGTTGAGTGGGGGGGGGGGAGGTGCCATTTGGAATTAAAATGATCAACTCATTGTCTAGAATAGTGTGTCATAGTAAAAATATGCCTAGGAACACGAGGCAAAGAACTCGAGGGACAAAAATTCAATGCCGATGATACTCCGACATTAGACCCTAGCATTAAATAGGTTTTCTGACCGAAGCAGTCAAAATTCTAGTTGGACTGACAATGGATAGAATGACTAAATTAAATTAACAACTTTTTTATGCCGGTCCCAGGTCAGTTTAGGGGTAAAAGACCTGGAAATTAGATAGCTCGAAAAAACCTGCGTTTTTAAGGTTTTTGTATTGCTATTAAAACTTTGATATTCGCCGAAGAGGGATGTAAAATTCAATTTAAAAACTTTATTTTTGTTTTTAATGAAAGTTTTTGGCAAATTTACAATTTTCCAGCTAGGAGTCCAGCCCTCTAAATTAAGATTGATCTTGATAAAAAATATATTGACAGATATCTAAAAGAAATGACAAATAATGTAGAATGACGTCATTCAAAAAGAACCAACCCGATGTATACCTATATTCAATCTCATATTTACCTAATCATTTACCTATTAAAAATAGTAAACAAAATTTCATTACAAATATATTCTATTTGTTGTTTCCAGTTGGAGGAACGGTAGGCTTAGAAGTTTCGCTGCGGGCAGTGAGACACAATTCTGCCCAATCACAATCTCTCTCACAACCTTCGTCTTCGTCGACTCCTGATACTGAACCAAACACTTACCTTCCTGCATCAGCAACGGCTACTTCCACCTCGTCAGAACAAGAAGATGATCCACCTCCTCCGACAGCACCTCCACGTCCAGAGCGAACCAAATCTATTGTAAGATATACACAAATATATTTCTAAATATACACGTAGCGATATTCACTTTTGTTCGGAGATCAAATCCCCCAAGGGAAGCAATATATATATATATATATATTGAAGGTAATATTTTTAACCCTTTCCATAACAAAAAGGAGCACAGAAAAGGGTTCTCCTGTATGGAATATTCGCACCCAGCCTTCGCCCGGGATACTTTATACTTTCACCGCTCTTGCTCATAGCGCCTTGGCTTTCAGTGATCTCACCAAATTAAAACCATAATTTTGATTTTTGTTTTGTTTACTATCATTATTAATTTTTATTTATCTTGAATTAATTTTGGGTTTGAATTATTTATAAGTTGAATAACTTTGTTTAACAAACATGTGAAATATATTCTCTCAACTACTGAAGCAGTCAACGTTAGAGAAAGGGATAAAACATTTTAACTTCTCACTAAACTCTTAATTATGTCCTCTGCATGTTAACTTTTATTTAGTGGCAAAAGCTTCCTCTAGAAATTGGTTTTTAACCATGAATCAATTGGTTGATTGAGAATGGCTATATTTTGATATATTAGTCTAGACATGGCCCTACCCGTGGAGGCTCAAGAGCTATTGACATGAAAATTGCTCCTGAAGAGGAGGCATCAGGTGACATGAAACTTGTGGAGCACATGCTAGAAAATTTAGTAAGAAGGTAAATTGTTTTTAACCCTTTCCACTCATTTTTTTTTTTTTTTTCATTTATATTGAAGGCAAATTTTAAATGGTTCCGTTCCGAAATCCTTGAGCGCAAAGGGTTAATAAATGACATTCTGTCATTTTTAAAATAAATTATGGATAAAAATGTCATAATATATTATTCATGGTTAAAAGTAAAAAACAAAAAGTTGTAATTTTATGTGGACATGCTAATTAATTTCTAATTAACTTTTTTTTTAGTAATTGAAGATAATTCACAAATGAGTAAACTTTTTTGATTATGTATGTTGTCTGCTTTTCAGTATACTAAACCAATCGAAGACTTGCCCACTACTCCTGTCCGTGCTACGAACGGTTCAATCACCAGCCCTCCTTCAACGACTCCAGCTCTCCTCGATAGAAACAAGAACAACACCATCACTACAACTCCTGTTAGTCCTGCAATGTCTGAATCTAAAACTCCGCATACTCCTGCTGCTGTTCGGAAAAAGAAACTGACTGATGATGAAATCCTCGAACGCCTCAGGACGATTGTTACAGTAGGCGACCCGAATCGCAAGTATACTAAAATGGACAAGATAGGTCAGGGGTAAGTTTCAAAACAAACATTATTTTCTTGATTATTTCAATTAATTTGTCGTTATTGAGAGGAATAATAGCTATTGACCTTCATTGTGCCACTTACAAGAAGGTGTACTTGTCTTTAGACTTGATATAGTTTCATCATGATGATTAGATAGTTAGCCGTTGAGGTGATAAGTACAGATGGAATGGTTGGGATTCGGCTAAATAAACCTCAATATGATTTTGTTTTAAAAAATCTATATTTCGGACGTTTCGGCTACTCATTGGTAGCCTTCGTCAGCTAAAATTACAAAAAAAAGAAATTAATACAGAAACAATCAAGAAAAATTTCTAATTGTGATAGGTAACAGAACTATAGATACAGTTTAACTTATAACAGAACATATCGTCTTAAAATTCTTAGAATGAGTAGAATGAAAATAGGTACAGTAATTGATTTTAATAGTAATTAGTAACATTAATTGATTTTACAAAGAAATAAGATACTACATACCAATGGAAATGCCGAGCGGCAGAGGAAGACCAAGGTTGGCAATTAAGTAACCATTGTGAAAGTGTCTAAGGAAAAAAGGAATCTGCAAGGGGTATATGTAACTGGAAACAGCAAGAGGTGGGGGAAACGGGCGGTAGGATCAAACAGATGTTTATGACATTTTATGACAGGAAAGGAGAAAAAGGTGTTAATGGAAGGATACCCAAGGGGCAAGGTAAAAATCTAGGTAGGTGGTCGGGCGAGTATTTGGAAAATATTAGCGTACATAGGAGAAATGCCTTGTTGGTCAGTTTTGTAATTTATATTGTTTTTGTTTAAGTTTATGTGTACACATTCCGAGATCTGTAGTCTTTTTTTGTTACGTTGTGTAGAAAGAATTTTCGTGTCGTCGAAGTTAAAAGTGTGTTTTTGTGTAATGGCGTGTTTTGCAAGTGCAGATTTATCTATTTCTTTATTAGTGATGGTTCGTTTATGTTGTGTAAGACGTGAGTGAATGTCATTTATGGTTTCTCCTATGTATACACCATTACAGGAAGGGGTTTGGCAAGGGACTTGGTAAACACATCGGGTTGTATGTTCAAAAGGGATGGGATCTTTGAGTTTGGTGTAGAGGGTTTTGAGTTTGTTGGTAGTTTTCAAACCAAAGTTTAGGGAAGGGTAGGATTTTTTAATTGTCTTTGTAAGTTTATCAGTCAGTCCAGGTGTAAATGGTAGAGATCGGAACATTTGGGAACTGGGAGTTAGGGAAGAATTGGGAGAGATAGTGCTGGAAGGTTGGGATTTTACTTTTTTAACAAGGGATTTTATGAGGTTGGGGGGAAATTGGTTGCGTGCCAATATATCTGAGGCGATATTAATATTTTTATTGTGGAAAGAAGCATGGGATAGGGAGAGGACTCGGCGAAGGAGATTTCTGGCTACATTAATCTTGAGGTGGTAAGGATGGGATGAATGAAAATTAAGTAACCGTCCCGAGTATGTGGGTTTTGTGTACCAGTCAGTAATAATAGTACCGTCAGTCTGTCTAATTAGTAAGATGTCCAAGTATGGGAGCTGTCTGTCCTGTTCTATTTCGACTGTAAATTGAAGCCTAGGGTAAAAGGAATTGAAACAGGTAAGTATGTCTGTTAGTCTGTTTGGGTTAATCATCAGCAAAAGATCGTCTACGTATTTGCAGATGAATGAGATGTCATGGGGAAACTGTGGGACGAGGGAGTTGAGAAGATCGTTGAGAAGGATTGAGGATAAATCGGGTGCAAGACAGTTGCCCATGGCTAAACCTTCAATTTGTTTATAGAATTTCCCATCATATTTAAAAAAACCGCTGTTAACACAAAGTTTTAGACTTTCTATAAACAGATCAAAGGATAGAGGGCTATGGAGGTGGAGGGTGGGCCAATGGTTTTCGATAATTTCTAGCGTTTTGGCTAGTGGGACGTTAGTGAATAAGGATGTGGCATCAATGGAAACTAAAATGTGGCCGTGGGGAATGGTTAGGTTGGATAATTTAGAAATTAGGTCAAAAGAATTTTTTATATCATAGGGATTATTATGGCTAAGTATTTGTAATGAGGGAAGAAGAAATTTACTGAGGCTGGAAGAGGGAGAATCTATATTGGCAATGATGGGACGAAGGGGATTACCAGGTTTGTGGATTTTGGGGAGGCCATAGGCACGCGGTGGGAGGGAATTGTGGGAAATTAAGAAGGTCTTAGTGGATTTGTCGATTTCGTTAGAGTTAAAAAGTTTGTGAATGTGTTCGTTGAATTTTCGTTCTTGTATTTTCGTAATGTCCTTAGGAATGGGTAAGTATGTATTGGTGTCGTTGAATAAGTTGGTCATTTTTTCGTTGTATTCTGTTCTGTCCATGATGACGGTCGTGTTTCCCTTGTCGGATTTAGTACAGTTGATGATATAGTTTCAGTTTGAATAACATATGAACCAACTTTTTCTTGTTGTTTGCGTTGTTTAAAATATAGTGAATATTAATGTATTTGCTGCCTTATAAATAATTTATTTCAGGTTTTATTTACTTTGTAGAATAATGAATTATAAAAATATTTATTTTAATTATTTCACAATAAATTAAAGACGATGTTATAAATAAAATTATCTTTTCGTTGAAAGTGAGGTTCACACTAATGACTGGTCTATTGCTATATTATTTGAACAATGAGACATCCCTCAACAAAAAAAGTCTTGAATATACTCTAGTGGATTTCACCCTTATAGAAAAAATATTCACACACATTTTCCTGAAAACTACCTTTTTTTGAGTTTGCCCTTTGTATCCTCATCACCTCAATTCCATTAATAGTTTTTGGTAATGTTAATGGAGGATGGCTTAAGGGGCCCGTGAAGTTATTTGGACTGGGTCCCACAATTTCTCTCAGAGTCCCTTCTTAAGAATGGTGTTCCACATGTGTGTAGTGTCTGCTTCACCTTAAAAATGATAGAGAAACAGTTTGAGTAACATTATTCGCAAGTAGCCATCTTAAACAGCACTGCCGTATTGAACAGATATTGATTTACACATAGTTATACAGTGGAACATGGAAAATTCGAACTTCGATAATTCGAAATTGTGGTTAATTCGAATATTTCTCTCGGTCCCTAGAATTTAGGGCATAAACAATGTAAAAAAAATCGTGGTTAATTCGAATAAAATTTTGGATAATTCGAATTTTTTACGAGTCTTTACCTCCAATGGGAGGTGTTCGATCTTAATTTTTTTTTTAAATATTGTCCCCTCGGGTAAGAAGGATAGTAAGATACGGATGTAGGGGTTCCGGGACAAGAAGTGCGGCGGTTCCATCTATGAGAGGTAAAAAAAGTGTGTTGATTTGACATGGAATGACCCATAGTCTAGTTCTTGGAGTCTAGGAGTTCTGCAAAGTGGAGGGCCGCGCTTCCTCCCTTCCAGGGGTTGTAGTTACATACACCATCCTGTTTTACCCTAGAATTCCCTTCCACCATCCCTCCCATCTTCATTTCTTATTCAGTTATAAGTGAGTCAGCGTCTAGATCTGTTATATTGTTTGTGCCTTGAATTTCCGGTGTACAGCGCAGTTCAGTGACTTCTTGATTTAAGATGTCGAAGCCTACCAGTTATAAAACTTTAACGTTGCCAGAGAAAATAGCAATTGAAGAAGTTGAAAATGGAATAAAGAAAAAATCTGAAATTGCCAAGGACTTTAGAATTCCTCCTAACATTTTATCAACTTACCTGAAAAATAATGAAAAAATTCTTGCCCATGAAAATGACTTTTTTCAAAACAATAGACTTTTATTTTTACTTTTTTTATTTATTTATTACATATGTACGTAATCATCAATTTATGAAATATTCGTTATTGTTTAAATAAAATGTATGTATTTTTTTAAATTAAAAAATGTGAAAATATGAAATTCATTTTTTTACCCCTTTATTTTCAAAAACTTTTGTAATTCGAACTTTTTTATCGGTCCCTAGAGGTTCGAATTATCCAAGTTCTACTGTATATGCTTTATATATTTCAATAGGTTTACCAATGTCCTTCAAGAGCAACGGTAGCCTGAAAAGTTATATTGAAAACTAGCTGTTACCCTGCATGCCATGCTGCACATACTTTATTTTAAATAACTGTTATCCGGCTCATAAATTTTCATCTTGGTGAATATCTCATTTTTCAAAATCGGCAAATTCTGACAATTCACTCTTCTGTAACTGTTTTGGGTTCACAGTTTTGAACCCAAGACCTCCGAACTGTGAGTCCTAGACAATTTTTACCTAGCCTATGACACTCCTCTGATCAAGACCTACCTGTGTGGCAAGTTTGGTCAAAATAGGTCTAACGGTGTGGATTTGTATAAGGAACAAACAAACAGACAGTCAAAAAGCTGAATTTTATATATATAGATGTCGAGGAGCCAGTAGATTTGAATGTTTGATCGGGGGTTTGTAAAAAGTCCTGTGGATTATGCAGAATGTCATACGTCAGGAAACTAACCGGAAATTGTGTATAAGGTGTAAAGAACCCTTACGCCCATGACCTACCGTGGTTGAATACACCCTTTGTGTATAAGGTGTAAAGAACCCTTACACCCATGACCTACCGTGGTTGAATACACCCTTCGTGAATAAGGTGTTTGTAAAAAGTCCTGTGGATTATGCAGAATGTCATACGTCAGGAAACTAACCGGAAATTGTGTATAAGGTGTAAAGAACCCTTACGCCCATGACCTACCGTGGTTGAATACACCCTTCGTGAATAAGGTGTAAAGAACCCTTACGCCCATGACCTACCGTGGTTGAATACACCCTTCGTGTATAAGGTGTAAAGAACCCTTATGCCCATGACCTACTGTGGTTGAATACACCCTTCGTGCATAAGGTGTAAAGAACCCTTACGCCCATGACCTACCGTGGTTGAATACACCCTTCGTGTATAAGGTGTAAAGAACCCTTATGCCCATGACCTACCCTGGTTGAATACACCCTTCGTGTATAAGGTGTAAAGAACCCTTATGCCCATGACCTACCCTGGTTGAATACACCCTTCGTGTATAAGGTGTAAAGAACCCTTACGCCCATGACCTACTGTGGTTGAATACACCTTTCAAAGCAATAAAAAAAGGCGATACTATTTTTTACAAACGCGTAAAGGAAAATCGCCTTAAAGCCCTGCTCACTGTGACACTATTTGGTATGGAAAAAAAGGTTAAGGTATTAAAAATTTCCCTTCTTTTTAATTCAAAAAATAAATTTACTTTTTTATGGTTATGGTTTTGTAAAGAGTTGACTAAGACTGCACATTCCATATTTATGTAGTGTTTTATTTGGATTGCTGTCTATGTTTCATGCACAGCTCATTCAACCTTAGACAATGAAACACTACTCAAATTAAGATGTTTTTCAAATTTAAAACTTAATCTGTCATTTTTGATCACCTCAAACGAAAATTCAAGTTTTGCACGTTTCCATATGAGAGTATAAAGTTGTACTACATTGAGTACTAAGAAGTTTAGTATATTGTGTTTGGTTTGCAGAGCATCTGGTACAGTGTTCACTGCAATTGAAGCTTCAACAGGAATGGAAGTAGCAATCAAGCAGATGAACCTCTCGCAACAACCTAAAAAAGAGCTTATTATAAATGAAATCCTTGTCATGAGGGAGAATAAACATCCAAACGTTGTGAATTATCTCGACAGCTATCTAGTGGCTGAAGAGTTATGGGTAAGTCCGAACAGGATTTATTATACTAAACCAGATTTACATTTTTTATTAACACATTCAGGACCAATAGCTTTGAACAAAATTTCCATCAAGGCCCAAGTCCTCCATTTTTATAGTTATTTTTGCAAACATATAAAAAATAAATAAATGAGTGGAGAAACTCTTAAAATTATGTACTTTTAGTGGATTAATTACAATTTAGTAAAATGTCAAATACGCCACAACAGTGGGCCCGCTGAAGGAATTTTTCGGGAGGATATAGTATCATACAATACCAGACTCGCAAACCTAACCGGGAATAACAAAATGAGGTCCCAAATCAAATATGAAGGGTATAGGACAAGGCCCGGAGTAGCGGGGTAGAAAGAAAGGTAAGCTATCTGCTGACGCATATGCCATGACGCTGGGCCTGCGGAACACATATGCCACCGGGTCTGAACGTGTTAAGAAGGCAGTTTCCTCTAAAATTCTGCTTTTCTGCTAATGAGTTAAAAGAATATGTTCTAATTTCTGCATCTGTGAGTACAAGAATGCTTAACCCTTACGAGAGGGGAGCCTCATGAGCTTAGAGGCCCGACGAGCTGGGCCTGTCCAACCCTTTCGATACCAAGGGATGGGATTAAATAGCACTGCCTCCTTCATCCATCTCTTCTCATTTCTCTTATTACGCACTGGTTCTTTATTTCTTTAAAATACTTTCCGGTCCCATTTTCTCATCTTGGATTTTGGACTAAACAAAGGCAAGAAACTTTTTTTTTTCATATTTTAAAAATAATATCAGGTCAAATATCTCAGCGTTGATATAATATCTATAGAACGTGATTTCTATGAACACAATAACTGGTAAAACAGAAAAAAAGGCCCTTCAGAGAAACCCCAACTACACAAAAGGGATTGGCTAACATAAACCCGCATTCAATACGCTCAGACTGCATTTTTATCAACTCTAGCGGATACATGAGCGACTAGTGTGTACAAATCTTATTCCTAGATATCACAAAAATGGCTGAGTGGTGGCTTTCAATTCTGAAGTGAAGAAATGCCCTTGGCACTAAAGTGGCTATCTGTCTCGAATGGGTTAATTCTATGTGCTTAAAATAATAGTATATACTACTTCAAGAACAGTATATAGTATGTTCAGGTTTACCTCAACCTGGTCAGGTATACCTTTGTGCATTCTTTCCATTCAAGTCCTTGTCGATTCACACAAGAATATATTGAAAAAAACAAAATTTTAGGTCTGTCAATTACTTCAGGTCAGTTTTTACGTCTGGCTGCTACAATATTGAAGTCTAAATTTCATTACGAAAGTCTTTAAAGTGTATAGTCATGTTTAAGAGCTGAATATTAGTGAATTATTAGCTAGTTCTAACATCTAACGTTTGGTATTGTCGTCAATTGCATTATCAAGAAATTTATATTGTGTCTTTCCTGCAAAAAAAAAAAGAAAGAAGAAAGTAATCCTAATCTTGGAGGATATGCTCCCAAATGGTGAACGGTTTTCAAAGTTCTGCACGCTTGTCACAAAACTTTTCATCCTTATTCTTTGGTCTCAAGTCACAAAAAAATGGATGTTTGTGGATGTGATTCACACAGACCCACCAATCAGATTTCACATAAAAATAGCTCTTACCTCAGAGAGATCTGAAGGGCTAGTGCACAGGCGATACAACACAATCCTAGTAGCTCACACACACCATCTCCAGGCGATCCCTAGTAGCTCCTGCATCTGGGAGCTAGATGACACATGTAGGTTTGACTACATACCTGAAGGCACGGTATTTAAAATACACAGCAAGTCGGGTTATTTCAATACGTAACACTTATCATGTAATCGTTTACTTCCATTTATTAATTATCTATATTTATTTTATCCACCTCGCTGACACATAATGAGTGGATTTAATGGGATCACTTTTTAAAATTAATAATAAAAAATTTGTTTGGGATCACTTTTCAAAATTAATTTGTTTGGGGATCACTTTTCAAAATTAATTTGTTTTTGCAAATAATATCATTTTAAAAATGGGATCACTTTTCAAAATGAATTTGTTTTTGCAAATAATATAATTTTAAAAACTGAATTTTTAACCACAGCATTGTAATAACTTTTTAGGTGGTGATGGAATACTTACCAGGGGGATCATTAACTGATGTAGTCACTGAAACCTGTATGGATGAAGGACAGATTGCGTCTGTCTGTCGGGAAGTTCTTCAAGCCTTAGAGTTTCTTCATTGTAATCAAGTTATCCATAGAGATATAAAGTCTGACAATATCCTACTTGGTCTTGATGGCAGTGTTAAACTGAGTAGGTATTATTTCATACATTTTAGTAGATTTATTAACTTATTTATTTATAATCATTCAGTTTAGTCATAATTTATTTGTACAATTTTATTTTCAATACATTCTTAGTTTTTCCTGTGCAACGGTTCGAGTGGAGTTCAAAAATTAGATACGAAGAGCACCATCTGGTCAAATTGTATTTATTTGATTGATAATGTACAAATTAATTATTGATTTGTTATTAATGATATGAAATTCAAACAAATAAGATATAGAAACTACAAAGAAAAATATTAAATAAATTTCAATTTTATTGAAACCATTCATTTGATGAGCCACTTAACGCCCAGTATTTTTTCCTCTCTTTTCAACGTTTCTGGCAATGCCACCATAATGTTAACACTTTAATGACCAGTGACACCAATGTGTTTCCATGGTTTTTTTTGTGTGTGTGCGTTTTCAGCCACTAGGCAGCTATTAAACTATTTTAACCATGCCATTGTTTTAATGGAACCAGTTGTGAAAGTGTTAACTTTCCCTTGACCTATTTAATATTTACTTGACTGAACACTGTCTGGATTCACCCGCGCCCGCATCTACTTATCTCTTACTAGTCCATATTAACATCTCAATTTGTATTGTAATCTATTTGATTTGCGTTGTTTAGCGGATTTTGGCTTCTGTGCGCAAATCTCTCCTGAGCAGTCGAAACGTACGACAATGGTCGGTACTCCTTATTGGATGGCTCCTGAAGTCGTTACACGGAAGCAGTACGGACCGAAGGTGGATATTTGGTCCCTCGGAATAATGGCAATAGAGATGATCGAAGGGGAGCCTCCCTATCTCAATGAAAACCCGCTCAGGGTAAGTGTAGTTGTGTAAAATAAATATATTTTAGACTAAGAGCAAGAATTTCTATGTAATTGTTAGCTTAAAGAGCTGAAATGAGGTAACGGTTTAGGAAACTTACTAAATACTCTCTCTCAGAAAGGGTTTGGAAATTCACTGATCAGAAAGGAATTGAATTTATTTTTTTAATTATTTTTGTGTGTCTGTGCGCATAATAATAATACTTTATTAATTAAAAAATGTATTATGTATTGGGATAGGCTTTTTAAGAATAAGCAGAAATGTTTAATCCTAAGTACCAAGTGCCTAAGGAAGTTTTCCCTCGATAAGATATAACGTAATTTATTTATATAGACATCCACTGGATTATTCCAGAGTGGTTATTACATCTCCATTACAAGACTGCATAGTCTGCGATGAAATATGAAAGGAAAATACTCTTGTTCAGACATTGCTTGAATCTGCTAAAATAGTGCTCCCAATGCCACTGAAATTGTTTCAATTTACACGAGATTTGATGAAGGGAGATAATTCTAGCTGGAAAGTTACAGAACACGGAATTCAGAAGACAAAACGCAGGCTGAGAATCTACAAGTTATTATAATAGCCTTGAACCCAATCCTACGCTGAATACTGTTACAAAAATCACAACGGTGCGTACGCTAACTAGGATCTTGCCTATTTTTATGAGATCTTAAACAATCGAATGATTATTCACAACTAGAGAATAATGATGGTTTTTATTTCTCCCCAAAGAAATGATGCTATGGGCACAACCATAAAGGAGGCTGTAGTGCTTTCCTTACATGTAAACCAATTTCATGAATTTCATGCTGCTGATTTATAGCCTGTTCAGGTAGGCGGAAAATTTCAATTCTGTATACAGTTCCACCATTTGCAAACTTCCATTTTAAGGATACGTGAAACATTACAAAAATTGATTATGGTCTCGTTTAAGACTAGGGAAGTTTTTTTTTTTTTTTTTTAATTTGTGTTTTTAGACATATGTCAACCACATGGGTCATGGATGTCTCAGTTAGATGGCTCGTTTGATCTTATATATTTCAATTGGCATATAATTTCAATATGACTATTGATATATATTGATATGATATGTTTATTGAGGAAAGAAAGTGATATTGACCAAAAGTGCCACTTGAAGATGGATTGAGAAGATCGATATAGATTGAAGATAGATAGGAGGAGATTGAAACATATATATATATATATATATATATATATATATATATATATATATATATATATATATATATATATATATATATACATACACACAAATATTTATAAATTAAATATGTCCGATTAACTTAGTTCTTTCTAGGAAAACAAATAATTTAGTTAAGTGATTTGAGTTATTTCCCAGAAGTTCCCTTAGGTCAGTGGGCAAATCTAACTGTTCTCTTTCTTTTATGTAGCCCCTGCATTCGGTGAGGATATGTTTTACGGTTAGATGTACTCCGCAGTACTGACATATCGTTGGTGATTCCTTTGCCATAAGATAGTCAATATCACTTCCTCTCGTCTTCTGTCGCGTATGCTGCTACTCCATGCATCTACGTCTTCTTTTATTTCACGGAGCTTTTCCCCTAACTCCATCCTATTCCATTCTTGGAACCATTTATTTTTTAGTGGTAGTTTCACGGCTGCTAATAAATCGTTTACAGGAACTTGACAGCAAACTTGTCCTTCTTTTGTTGCTTCTTTTGCTGCTTTGTCAACTTTTAAGTTTTCAATTATTCCACAATGCCCAGGAATCCATATAAACAGAGTTTTTATGTTATTTATTCTGAACTCATTTATTTTGTTTTGTATATCTATGACCAGGGAGTTGTCTGGGTAGAGATTGCAGATTGCTAGAATTGATGATAAAGAATCTGTACAAATTACGATTTGCTGAGTGGTTGGGATAATACAAAGAGCCTTTTTCATAGCTAGTAATTCAGCTGTAAAGCTTGAACAAATAGAAGGAGTGAAAATTTGTATATTCTTTGTTCTGACAGTATAGCTGATCCTACTCCTTCCACTGTTTTTGATCCATCAGTGAAGACAAAGTTACTAGGCACTGTTTGACTTTTAATTTTATAGAATTCATTTTCATAGATTAAAGGCGGGGTTTCTTTTTTTAAATATTTTGTAAGGCTGACATTAACGTGTGGAGGATGTAATAGCCATGGTGGATGATTTGATAAGGTTATGGGCTGCAGTTTGAAATGAAATGAAATGAAATAGCCTTTATTATACAAACAAAAAATAAACATATTTGATACTTTCCTATAATGCCTATGGGCTGCAGTTTAATATTATTTAAATGATTCCTGTTTAAGAAAACGTTGGCTCTGGCAGGGAACGGTACTTTTGAAGTATTCTTATCATAATGATCAGAATAATGCTGAATCCAGTTTACACTGGAGAAATAATCATTCAAAGGGTGTGTTAGCCGGCCTTTGATTCTGAAATAATAGGAAATGGTAAGCTTTTTTTAAATAATAGGAAATGGAAGGTTTTTAGAGGTCAGACAAAGGAAATAGTGTCTAATATTTATCAATACTTAACCAAAGCTAAGGCTGAAAACGTTTTAAACCTCCTAGTGATAAGGTTATAACATAGAGAACTTTTACCGCCCAATTTCTTTCACAGGGAATATAGGCCACGCCCTTTTCCCTCCAACTAAACTGTCTACAGGCTATAGCTTAGATTGTTTTCAGCCTTAGCTTCGGCTAAGTATTGATAAATAATAAACACTATCTCCCTTGCCTGACGTCTCATAGCCTTCCCCTTCTCCTAAACGAGACATAATCAGTTTTTATTGAGTTTAAATTAACGTGTTGTTCATTGTAATGGAAATGCAAATGGCGGAAACATCGGGACCTGCGAGATTAGAACTATTCCATCTAAATGAACGGGCTATAGCTATTGTTCACTATGAAATTCATGCATTATAGCTGCTGTTCAGAATCTCTAAAGTATTAGATATGGCTGATTTCATTTCATTTTATAGTCTGTATTTAATTTTATTAAAAGAAGAAAAAATTATCTAAAAATTGCTATTATTATATGTGTTTAGGCGTTGTACCTTATAGCAACTAATGGAAAACCTGAAATTAAGGAAAAAGAGAAACTCTCCCAAATATTTCAGGATTTCCTCGACCAGTGCCTTGAAGTAGAAGTGGATTTGCGGGCGTCTGCATCAGAACTCCTAAAAGTAAGTCCATTTCTCAATAATTCAACTAAGTATTTCCTTCAATTTGTTTTAAAATATCTCATATTATGGCAGATAATATTTCTGCCAAGTACTAACCTTTGATGGAGTAATATACTTATAAGATAAATTGAGCATTGTAAGCATGATGGGAAGTAAATGCTTTGATCGGAGCCAAACTTAAAAGTAGTAAGTAAATTAAAAGTATTAATTTAATACTTAATTCCTTATTATAATTGTAATAACATATTTATTTATCGATGGTAATTAACTACACGTATATATCACAAAATTTAACAAAATAATGAAAATTTTAACTCTTTCAATTTTGTAATTTTCTTTTATGTATTTTTTTATTTTTGTTATTTAAATTTATTTGCTACTTTTCCCAAATTATATTTATTTTCTTTTTGCTATGATAGATAATCTATTATAATTTATTTACAGATTATACCACTTTATCCAAAGCTGACATTTCCATGTAGACTAAATAATTTCCATATAGACTAGATCCAGCAATAAATAATAAATATTATAATTATTTTTCATTTTTTAGCATCCATTCCTGAAGTTGTCAAGGCCACTAGCGACACTGACTCCGCTGATAATGGCAGCAAAGGAAGCTGCTAAGAATCACTGAGGAAAGCTTAATCGGGCGCAGCAGGCTGCTCCCGACCTCGATGCTATCCACGATCTAGGAGAGAGCTTATAAACACTCCCCCCCCCCCCCCACCTCCTTCTCTCCGTTTTATTATCAAGAGAGTATCTGCCGGCCAAAGAAGTATTCCCCCCTTGAATGTTATATCAACGGCTGTTATTCTATTTATTCCAAAAGCAGAAATTATGTTTTATCTCTGATTGAAGATCTCACTAGTTTTAATGAATAGCATGAAGTGTTTGATTCCACGCCCTGCTCGTCCTTCCTTCCTCGCTCAAAATACCTATTACACTATTATCTTTAAAGTAATGCTCAGATATATTCCAAACCAGCGAAGTGTTGTTTTCAACAGAGTAAGCATGTGGAATCTTCATTCTCAAGTCTAATACACAGAAGCTAAATTTAAATATTGAATCAACTATCAGCTATGAAGAATATTAAAGCAGATTGAGAAGCTTAAGGAATTTTTCCCGTAGTTATTATTTAATTTTTTTGAAATGCAAAGAAAAACTAGATATGTTTTAAAATCCTGAGAGATTTAATATTTTTCTTGTTACGTACTGTAGATGTTCTCTGCCCGTTGATCTATTGATGAGATGATCTTTTGCATAAAATCTTCCCCGCCCCCCTACTCATCCCTCACTCCCCCTTCCTAGTATGCTTTGCTACCTTCTCTCATGTACAATAATGGCCTAAATCTAAATAGTATATACGTAGAAATGTACGCTAACGGTGTTTGTTAGCGCTCCGCTGAGAAGAAGCATCAACGCATACTTCAATCTCTTGATCACCTTAGCGCTTCATGCTATTCTTCTCTGAGCTAAAACATTTTTCTTATTATTTATTAGCATGGTTATTATGTTTTAATTTTGTCTAAATTATGATTAGATAAAGGCCAGTGATAAGGATACATATTTTATTATGAATATCAGTATATAATTGAATGTAAATAACGTCATGAATAAAAACTTTCCCTTTACGCTCTCCATCCATGAGCACAATAACAATTTTTCAAAATGGCAGCGTAGGTAAAATTGAAAGAAAATTTATAAATATTTTATGGAATGTTAGAATTTCAACAATAAGCATAACTATTTGTTTAAGAATTTGAAAACACAGGGTGTCTGAGTGCGTTGTGTGTGGTAACTTTTTTTATTTAGTGATAATTATTCTGTGGTCACGTAGCATATTCAATTACACTTATATTAATACTAATATTAATAATGTGGATTCAATTATAAAACTTATTTTTAATATATCTATTCACTATAAATAATTAAAATGGCAGAAATTCAAATTAATTAATGGATTCATAGAATTCTCTATTTTTAATATTAGAAGTTGTACATGTTTCATACGCATCTGGTCTATCTTCAGGAGCTTAAACACCTATAAGTAGTAGAATTGCTAAAATAACTTTGAATATAAACCAAATTCATAAATACTTTCTTTATTTTACAGTATGAATTGGGATGATCCTCCCCAAATGAATTTTATAGGATATTTTTAAATAACTGATTTAAGCAAAAGGATGTAGATAATTAAAACGTCAAATAATTTTATTTTATCTTATTCATTTTTTTTATGGTGCATTGACTCAGAAAGCAAATAGCAGGAGAGTTTTTAATGGATGCCACCATTTCTACACATCCGTGGTGAAGTAGGGATGTATTTCAACGAGGCCTTTACTTTGTACACCCCCAGTAGATTCAAGCCAAGGATTTAACCCTTTCCGAGCTGAGCAATGCGAGCATGCTCAGATGTACGTAGATTGCTGACCGGACCGGGAGCTGACATTCCCTCGAGGCCAACCAAATCAAGCCCTCTCACTCTCTTACATGTATCTCTTAATTCGGCCAACGTCACATCTATTTTAGGCTGAAATAGAGGATGACATTATTTTTTTTTTTTTTTGTCATATATGTGTCTAATAGCTTAGAAATTTCGACTTTATTATTTGAAAAATTGATATATGAGTATATATATATATATATATATATATATATATATATATATATATATATATATAGATATATATACATGTATATACATATATATATATATATATATATATATATATATATATATATATATATATATACATATACATATACATATGTATATAAATGTACATATACATACGTGGTCTGTAAATTAAGTAATGAGACTGATTTTTTAAAATTTGTTTATTCTTATGTAATTACAATTGTATATTGTTATTCTGAAAATAACTTCCTTCTGAAGCCACATAGTGCTGGAGACTGTTCTTCCACTCCTCATAGCAGTGCTGGAACTCCGATACTGGAATAGTCTTCGTCTGGTTGGTAACAGCCTTTTGAATGTTTTCAACTGATCCAAAATGAGATCCCTTGAGATTATTTTTCGACTTCAGGCAGAGTAAAAAGTCACAAGGACTCAAGTCAGGCAAAAAGGAGGCTGAGGAGCCACAGGAATTTTTTTACTGACCAAAAACTTGTTTGTTGAAATTGCTGTGTCACAAGAAGCATTATCATGATGCAATACCCAGTTGTTCTTGATGTTTGGTATCACGAATGACTCTTTTTCTACGTTTTTCAACAACCTCCTGGTAAAAGTTTTGATTGACCGTTTGGCTCGACATTTTCATCGGTTCTTGAGGATGAAGGCCTTCCGCTTATTGTTTCATCTTCAATCCACTATCTTCCTTCTTTAAATGCCTTAAACCATGGAAAAACCTTGGCTCTAGACAAAACGCTATCTCCGAAGGCCTGCTGAAGTTTGGCAAGAGTTTCCGTTGCATAGTGCCCAAGTATGAATCAAACCTGATTATACACCGTTGCTCCAAATTGGTGTTGTGAGAGAGGCAACTACTTAAAGGTTGAACAAATTATTTATTTTGTACATAAAGAAAAAGTGGACTGCGAAAGTATTTGTAACACAGATGTCAAAATCAAACTAAAAACATATTGAAATAATTGATAGCATAAATGTTAATGTTAAGATTCAGGTTATGACATTTTCTCCCCCCGCCGATAAGCGCTCCTGTCGTATCCTTGCTGATCGAAGCTGGTCTGCATGCTTCTTTTTAATTTTTCCATCTACTTCAACGTCGTAAGAGTACGGAGCAGTTTTTTTTCAAAATTATTCCTTTTGTAAAGCCTTTCCCGCTTGTGTTCTGTACCCATACTTCCTTGTTGATGCTAAAATCTCGAAACTTAGACTTTCCGATCGTGAGTTTATTGCTTTGTACATAAGAAAGAAGTGGACTGAAGCATATTTGTAAACAGGTGTAGGAATAAAATTATAAAACATATTGAAATAATTTAGCTGCATAAATGTTCCAAATTCAGGTTATGACATCTTCTCCCCCCCGCCGTAAGCGCTTCTGCTCTATGACATCTTGTCATAACCTGAGTTTGGAACATTTATGCAGCTAAATTATTTCAATATGTTTTATAATTTTATTCCTACACCTGTTTTACAAATATGCTTCAGTCCACTTCTTTCTTATGTACAAAGCAATAAACTTCTACAACCATTAAGCAATTGCCTTTCTCACATTTTTGTGTGTGTTTTGTTTAGTGGTTTTAGTGTTGTTGTGTTTTTTGTTTTGTTTTTTTATTCCCCCGGTGCACTTAAGCGTCGAGGTCCTCATCACCAAATGGTCCCAGCCGGGAAGTTAATCCAAGCTGTGTGAATCCCCATGTCATGCTTAGTCTTCCAGAGTGTACATCTTTCCTGCAACCCTGGTTGGTCCTCTCTTTCTTTTGGTCTCTATGGAATGTTTCGTTCTTTCCCTATTAGACATGGCTGATTCGCAGTCCCCCCAATTGTATCTACGACATCTCGAGCCCTCCAGCATGTTGTTGTAACATCGCATTCCTTGTCACTATTGGTTCTTCTCTCCCCTCAGTTGTGGTAGTCGACGGAGCATACAGTTCTCCAGAGCTTGTTTCCGAACGTGGTGTTAAATCCGTCATTTCGGTGGTTGCCGGGTCCTCAACAGGAGCGTCACTGTTTTCAGTTGCCACATCTACATGTCCTGCCTGTGGTGGCAGTGGCAGCGGCGCTCCGAATGTGACCGTGGGTAATGATCTCTTGATAATATCCCATCTCTTTTCCACAAATTCTTTTACCACTCGGCTAATCTCCTGGCTGTTGTACCTCTCGGTACCTCCTGTGACAGATCCTTTGATCCACACTGATCTTAGTGGATTTCTAGTTACAGCTCCTGTGAGAAATGGTGTGATGTTGGCTGTGAAGAGTCCAAGCATCATGAACATGATGCTCTCATTATCTAGGAAAGAAAACAGGCACACCACTCCAGCTATAAGGACCAACGTCCACACTCCATGCCCATAGCAGGTAGCCATGGACAGAAATGTGGCTAATCTCACCAGTGATAGCATTGCTTCAACTAGCGTGTCCCCATAGAAGAAATGGGTATCATTTCTCCCGTCCACAGAGGTCACCGACCCCATCCTCAGCCAAGCGTCCCTCACAAACAGGATGTAAAGCAAATATCCTAGCCCGATAGAAGGTGGCATTAACAACCAAGTGATTCCTCCCCCAGCAAACCATCTAAGAAGTAGAACCCCACAATAGACGAATGCTAAAGAATGCGATGTTCCTCCTGTTAGGTTTTCGACATCCCTCTTGGTGAAGGTTTGATTTCTTATGTTCAGCAAGGCTCCCGGCACACAACACCACGAGAATAAGATAGCCCAAGTTAGGGTTTCACCTATGACGTGTCTGATGTGGTTCCAGAAACCATTTCCCCCCAAATTAAACTCCAGCGGTGTGAAATATTGCCAGTCTAAGATGCTCATGATGTCTACGGCCATCCCCACTCTCTCTCTCTCTCTCTGTGATGTGCCGCTTCTCTGAATATTTCTTCATCGGGTATATCGACAAATTGGGACACGATGGAGCGGACTATTAACCCTCCATAAGCCATCATTGCATAAGTGAAAATGACCACAACCACGACGACCACCACAGTGGCAACAGCCCACAGTACATAGTCCAGTGAGCTGTGGCGCCCTAGAGTCGTCGTGTTTGTGATCATTAGCAAGAGTATGAAAACAGTAAAGGAAATTCCAAAAACTACATGCGGTCTATTTACCCCAAAGGTCATATAATCACTGATAAGCATCAAGATCAAAAATAACCAAATCAGTTTGTCCGCACAACTCAGTGCTTTTGGTGGAGATAGCCGCTGGTTCCAGAGGCCTCTCTAATAGTTCTCGTCTCCCTTTATCTCGAAAAGTGAAAAGCAGTATTTCAATGAAGCAATACATTGCCAGAAATATGCCAGTCTGATGGACTGTCATACAGTAGATAGTGTAGGCAAGTAGAATGAGAAAAATGAATGTGCTTGGGAAGTAATTGACAAAACGTAAAAAGAAAAAGGTGTACACGCCTGCAAACAAAATGTTGGTGAGTGGGTGCTGTGCAACATAATCATTACTTTTTTCTAAATAAGGAAATAATAAATCCATAACTAGGTTGAATGATAGGTCTCCAAAACCATATTCTATCTCGTAGTTACTTTCCTCGGTCCTTATCCCATCTTCGAGTGGCTGGTATTCCAGCCAATCTAGATCATCTGTTATCCTAAATTCTATGTTGCCAACACACCCACTCACCCCATTCAGTTTAAAGACGTGAACATTACTAACTTTTCCTGGACTTCCTGGTCTATTCTGCCAACGCACATGAGCTTATCCTTCAGTCTGCACTCCCATTTTGGGACGTACGCTTCAGCCTCCTGCCCATCAACCAAGGCCTTCTTTATGATATAATCGCCAATCACTATGTTATAATTATCACCCCTTTCAAAGCATATTTCCTCCGGTGGTAAGAATACTGTTATGTGCTTGTAATAGTCGGCATTGTTTGTTAGTGCTTGGTTGATCTTAGCACAGCCCTTTCTGAAGCTTCGCACATCCTTCACTCCTCCCACCGATCCTCCATGCGCGTATTCTAGATGGAATCCTTTTACACCGGTTAATGCTGTGTACGAGCTCCAGTGGTTAATGAGACCTGTCTCGTCAACCGACTTCCAGCTGTAAGCGAAAACGATTGGCTTCATATCCTTCTGGTGTATTACTCCTTTACTAGGTTTCCCCCATCTAAGAGTTCTCCAGTTTATTCCCACAATATTTCCGTGGGGATCATGAATCATCCCCATTTTTAGACCCCACTTGTTTGTTATTCCGATGGCAAGCATGACTTCGTCCGGTGGGAATTTAGATACAAAATATCTTATCCCTCGGTTGGCTGTTTCCTCGCTAATGAGATCATTTATTTTCATCATAGCGAAGCACTGGATGCCCTTGTAAATATTATAATACTCGTAGCAATCTTTCATAGTTGTTCCCTCCCCCATCTCAATGAGGGGCTCGCCGTTCTGTCCGTCTTCAATGTCAGGTTGGTCTTCGATAATAGGTGCATTTTGGTCTTCAATGGCGGGTGCATTTGGTCTGTCCTGAGCGCCGCGAGTGCTCCTAACAACATGGCAACATATATAATATTAAACATGTCGCCAAATAAATATAATAGTGGAACAATCATAAATTATAACTTTTTGTAACATCGGGTCCTTCCTAGTCGATTCTTGGAGATTTTTCTTGCTTAACGGTATGTTATCTAACCGTAGGCTCAAAACGGATCCCATCCTCGTCGCCAATGTGAGAGAGGCAACTACTTTAAGGATGAACAAATTATTTATTTTGTACATAAAGAAAAAGTGGACTGCAAAAGTATTTGTAACACAGATGTCAAAATCAAACTAAAACATATCGAAATAATTGATGGCATAAATGTTAATGTTAAGATTCAGGTTATGACATCTGTCACTCATTTTCAGAACACTTTAAAAAAACTGTTTCACAAAAAAAATCGCTAGAGCCAACCAAATGACTCGAGCGAGTTCGAACCCGTACTGAAGGCAGATCACATGTTCCCCTCCTCCCACTCCTAGCCCAGCGCCTCCAGTGTTGCCAGATCAAACACTACAATGCCAGTCTCATCATCATTAATTTACACACCTCGTACATATACATTTTCTACAGAAATTTTACACTGTTCCTATAATGCATAGTTATGAAATTTAATTATGTATATTAAAATGCTAACTATAATTTGAAGATAAAAAAATAGTTTGCTTAAAATAGACAATATTTTAAATTAAAAAAAAAAAGCTTATAAAAACAATACGGCTGCTAATTGAAATAAAATAACTAGTAATCAGAACAAATTAGTAGATTAAATTATCACATAGTGAAGGTAATAAATTACGAGAAGAGCTCCTGCTTCTCTTCAGATTCCATCCTATATACTGTAACTCCTTTCTATGGTGTGCCTCGGAAATAGGCCTGTGGTTGGGAATAGTCGGTTCCAACAGGCTCAAGGTATATTCCTGGAGCCTACCTACTGCCTTATCTTGTTCTCGGTCTGCATTCCTCTCATGAAAAGCTTAATCTTCTTTCATAGTATCGAGAGGCTTATTGTCAACTCTTTGCTTTAACACTTTGTAATATAAACTACAACAGGCAACACTCTCTAAAAAGTTCTCCTGTATCGGCTTCGGCAGAAGAGTTATTAGTAGAATTGTAAGTATTTAAGCTCATGAAGAAGTACGAAAGTGAAATGTAAACGTGTTTAGCCTCTGATAAACTGACAGAATTCCATATTCATTTGACAGTCTGCCATCGTTAATTAATTCAAATCCATAGATTTAATATTTGAGATTTTGTTGAGGAGTCGCTATTGAATTAGATACGCTATTTACTTATGAATTTATAAGATTCTGGAAGTCTGTTTTAACATTCTACTGCACCATAGTACTGTCTCTATAGCCCTTATTAGTCCAGGTTACTTAGAAATACAATTTTCATAATTAAGAGTTCTTTATTTACAAAAATATTTGAATGCTTTAAATTTTTTAAAAATATATATTTAAGGAGAAATAATTTTCCTGCCTAGATAAAATTGCAAGTGACACAAATGGCTAGGCATATTAACATTTCTGTTACTCCATCTTGTAATATCATAAGTAAATTTATATATTCAGTCATCAATTTATTAATTTGATAGTAAAGGTAAATAAGTTGTGGGTTCATCAATTAATACTGCCAAAATATATTTATTGTAAATAAATTGTGTTAAGATTTCCATGCACGAGTAGTCAGATAGGAAACCCTGGTAAAAAAAAAAAGAAGATTTCAATTCCTTCTAAAAGTGAATAAATCTATTGATGAATGTATATAATTCGTTGTGCGCATGTTGTTTTGAATATTTCTGTCGATCCTTCGATGTTGTTTGTTCAATACGCTGAATCTAAAGGAGAACTAAAAACGCCAGGTGCCTTGAAACCGTGTAGTATTCCTGGGAATATTCTTATGTTCTTTACATTTTTTCATCTATGTTTGTATTGAATCGTATTAGTCGTGCGACGAGAGTGGTTTCGTTCTGCGGTACAATAAGTCTTCTAATATTAGCATTATTTTAAAAATTTATTTACTTTTTTATTTATTTTCAGATTAATTTATGTTTTAGCTATATAATTCTAATGCCTGTCTTCATAAAGTGTTTTATTGTTTGAAATATTTTTTTTTTTTTTTTTACATTGTTAATTTTATTTTCTGTTTCATAATAGGTTTCATTGTTAAAATCTAAATAGCTGTGAGCTAACTAAAAATCTAATGTTATTTATGGTGTATTGTGTAAGTGCCTGAGAGAAACAGGCATTAGACTGTTTAGTTACTTCTGAAGTCTCTTTCCTCCTATTTATTCTCTACCTGGAAATATTTATATTTTTTGCCAAATAGAAGATTCAACCACGATGAAGATAAATACGTTTTGAGAAATCAATTTTATTTGCTAGTTTTTCTAAGCTTGAATTTTGAGTCTTCTTCAGGGCTGTGGGAAAATGTACAATCTGTTTGAATGTTAGTTACTGTGTAATTTTCACTCTTTGTATGCATTTTAATGTTGTGCGCAGAAGGTGAATAATGAAATATGAAAACCTTATGGTCTATAATAAATACGATTCCTCTAGATGTTTAGCGTGCTTTAAGCGATGCTCGAGGATCCAAAAAAAGAAATACATAAAACAACAAGTATTATGTTTATAACTAATCTGCGGCCTTCTTACCTTTATGCCCTCCATCCAGTAGTTTTTATTCATAAATTTATTCAAAATTCCTTCACCTTTAGTATTTTTATTTATTGAAGCGGAGCTGTTATCGTTGCTGAAAGCATCAAGGCCTGTTAAGAAATGTATAAATCTCTACTTTTCAAAGTTGGATCTACGAGCCAGTACCTCTCGGCTCTGGAACAGGAATCCTAAAGAAAATTAACGTCTATCTTGTAATTAACTATTAAAGTCTAGATTGTCTGTGTAGCTATTTCTATACCTTGGAACAAAAAGGGCCAATTTACAAACCTCTGAATTTTCAGTGAACTGCACAAGTGACATCAGGGTGGGATAAATATAATTGTTAAAAGGGCCAATGTTAAAGAAATATATTCTTTTCCTCAATAAATAACAATGAGAAGATATTGGACCTTTTAACAATTAGTTTATATCCCAGCCTGATGTCACTCTTGCAGTTCACTCTAAATTCAGAGGTTTGGACATTGGCTCTTTTTGTTCCACGGTACCGATTTATTCATTGAAATAGTTATTTGAGATTATGGGATGAAAAATAATTTGACTTGTTATTGTTTGGTTGCGATTAGGTAAGTTTCAAGCGAGTTTCTACTCGACTAGAGGATGTGGATGTAAAACTCGAGCTCGAGTTAGAAGCATCTGGAACTCGTTGAGATACTTTATTATCATTTTATACCTTCTGCCTACTTCCTATTAAATAGTAGAGAATAAACTGTTTAATAAACATTCGAAAATAAACTGTTTTTGGTTTCTTATTTTTTTTACACAAAAGTTGTACCTTTTCTGTTGTACTGGCTCGAAAAGGCTCCTAATTCAATATGAAACATCTGAAAATAAAATGTTTACATTTCTTGTGAAAAAGTATTTTCAACTTTTCGGCCTAAAATTGACTACATCCTGATAGTAAAGTAAGCAAGAAACGTCTAGAAAATTTACACATGTCATCATAATGCTTTGTGTAATTCTACATTCGTAGTATTAGGAGATAAATAGGAGGGAACGACATTATTATATTGTGTCGTATACAAACTCTTCTCTCTCATCTCCGCCTTGTTTCTTCTGGGATTACGTCTTGTAGATTTTACCATTTATTTTCCAAACCACACATATATAAAATATTCCTCCTATATTGCCCTTTATAAGACAAGCCTCCGTTCCTACGTTCTGCTGCAGTTCTTCGAAAGGATTTAGACCACTCATAGACCAATTAATCTAATTATATTTTTATTACTAAGGGAAGATTATTGTTAATGTGATATCTTTATTTTGCATTTCTATATCGAATAGGTTTATAGAAATTCGTAATAGTAAACTAATTATTTCTTCTTTTCATAAAAATTTCTCATTTTGTTTTTCTTTTATTATATATATGATAAAGGATTTGTGCCTAATTCCTGTGAAATATAATTTTTATATGTAAAAATAATCAGTATTGTTATATATATAAAAATATTATAAAAACTATTAAGTGCAGCTGTTTATATTGCTATTATTTTATGCATTTATTTTTTATGTATTTTTGAAATTATAAACAAATTCCAAAATGTTTTCCATTACTTGTATTTGATTCATAGTTTAGAAGTTCATGTCCGATAATTCATTTATTCGAGTTTTATTGTGTTCATTTTTATTACTTTTACTACAAATAATATAATTTAAAATGGTTTTAAAAAAAAATATTCAAAATTATTATTTTGATGATTAAAGAATGTGTATTATATTGTATTATTATTTTTACATGCAAACATTAATTATGATTGATAGACTTACAAAGTTAAAATAGAGCTATGTGTATATTATGTATAATAATTGACTGAAATGTACAGAAGTGTTTTATAGTTATAAATAGGGTTAAACAATATTGTTTTAATAACTTTTAAGATGTAAATAAATAGATAACTGACTTTACATTAATTTTAGCAGTGCCTGTTTATATTAGAGGTTAAGAACTATCACTTGATTAAGTGAATGCAGGGAGATGAAAACAACCAAAAAAAAGTAAGAGAGAGCAGAAAATACATTAATACTAAAAACAAAATTGTAATTATTTCACCCTTAACGTTTTTTATGAAAATTCTAAATAGGAAATCCAGTACGTTAAGGAGCCCATGGGTGGACTATTAACCCATTAAGTAGCCAATTTTTATTTTTTGGAATTATTTAATAAAATTTTAACAGAGGGTTTACATACCTTAGAATAGCATCTGCACAAAATTTAAATCAATTCCAACAATTACTTTCAGAAATATTAGCTGTCCTATAAATAGGACGCTGCTCCCTTTGGGATAAGTTATGGTACCATTACTGAAATATAATACATAACAAATATGTCATTTATTTTAACATATTTATACATAAAATAGAATAGCCGAACATAACAATACATGTATTGAAATAAAATACATATGTTCTAGGGTTGTAAACATTTTTTACGATTGAAATTTTGGAAAACAATTTGTGTTATATTGCATTTTGTGCAAAATGTCAAAAGTTTTCCTTTACAATCAGGAACTTGACATCTCTGTTGCATTTCTCTCTTCCGAATGAGTTGGTCCTTTCCGTCTAGCCTACACTCTCACCTGCATTTGCTTCGAGCATCAAATGTGTCACCGCAATCATCCTTCAAACGTCTTTTAGGCTTTTCTTTTCTTTTGGCAATGTCTCCTATTTCACTAAAATTATAGATAACATCATATTTCTTCCGAGATAATTTTTCTTCCGAGATAATTTTTCTTCCGATGTTCTGTTTTGGGGAACACTTTTAAATTTTTCATTGAATACCTTATTTTTTTTTAGTGGGGCGATTATTTATACGTTTCTCTTCTTCGGAGCTTGATAAGCTGATACTTATATCATCTATGTTACTTCACGGTTGGTCATCCAGAAGATTTAGTTCAATAGTGCCAGGAATATCAGGAACTAATGGTGGTCCCAGTTTTTCATCGTCTATTTCCTGTTGGTCCGTGTCTTCCAAGACATCTGGTAGTAAAGCTAATATGTCAGCTTTTATTTCTTCCGAGAATAGATAGGCCACAGTATCCTCGATTGTATTGAAAACTGAAGGAATATTTGTTTTCTACACATAGGAAAAATATACTCATAGTAGCAGCGTCCTATTTATAGGACAGTCGATTCAATTGCAAAAAAAAATTAGATGAAAATATATTTTTAATAAACTATAACTTAGAATAATATTTTCAACAGTTCTAGTTCAGAAAATGAAAGAAAAATTTACTTACCAATTTTTTAGTAGGAATAAGAGACAAAGAAAATAAGGAGTTAGGGAGCAGTTGTAAAACACTGCTTTATTACCCCACAGCTTGGAGGAGACTGAAAGAGTGAGAGTTTAAACACTTGGAACTCTTAGACTGGCATGTCCTGATGTGATATGAGGGTAGAGGAAAATTTCCCTGCAACTCCTAATCCTGCCAGGTCATGAACAGTGACTGTCCTATGAATAGGACGCTGCTTAACCCACCTAATGGGTTAAGATGGTCACAACGAACACCGAGTTTTGTTGCAACACAACGAAAAATATCGCCGGTATGAACAAGTAACAATTTTGGGTCCAGAGTAACCCCCCCCCCTCCTCTTCCAGATGGACTGATTTTGCTGGTTAACGAAGTCGTTCAATCATTGGCTAGGGGAATACTATAAGTATGCCAAGTTTCTTGGCGAAGAAACAAAAACTCTTGCGTGTATCGTGGACACACTCACAAAAATATAAATAACGGGGGTCATTTTCGGAGTCTACTAGGTAGGATCGATAAAGATTTGAAGAAATTTTTCAAAAATTCCGTCATGAGTGCAACCTCAATAGCTACTTTCCTTTGGAGGAAAGTGCTAAAACGCGTGTGGGCCGACTAGGGGCAGTATCTTCGGGAATTCCAAGTATTTTCTCATGATTTAGGTATGTGGCAAATTAAAGGCAACAATATTGTAAATAATGTATATTTTATATATATATTTTATATATATATTTATATATATATATATATATATATATATATATATATATATATATATATATATTGTGTGTGTGTGTATGTATATACATACATATATATATATATATATATATATATATATATATATATATATATATATATATATATATATATATATTGTAATGATATTTTACATTACATATTTAAAAGTTTTAAAATTAACACAGAAAATTCGGAAAATCCAAAAAGCTCATTGATATGTTGGATTCATTGTTGGGATAAGCAAATATTATTTGTTATATTTGTCTAGCAGTGGATACAGGTAGCATTGGATACCGGTAGGACGCTCCCCCCATGAAAGTTGAGTTCAGTCTGTGAAAAGGTGGCTCCAGTCTCATATTGCAGTCTATTGAAAGCAGTTCAGTCTGTTGAGTTGTAATGGAAGAAACAGTCACATACATGTCAGTCTATTGAAAGCAGTTCAGTCGGTTGAGTTAACATGGAGGAGCTAGTCTCATACGTACAGTTCAGTTTACAAGAAGATACAGTCTCATAAGTGCAGTTTAGTTAAAAAGAAGATACAGTCACATACAGTTTAGTGCAGTTAAAAAGAAGCTACAGTCAGTCTGAATCGAGATCCAGTTGGTGCCATTCCTAATGCAGCTCTAGTTCAGTGCATAGCTAGTCTCATATAGTCATCAGTTTTCATGAAGCCGAGGCTCAGTCTGTTAATGGAGATACAGTTGGTGCCATTCTTAATGCAGCTCTAGTTCAGTGCATAGCTAGTCTCATATAGTCATCAGTTTTCATGAAGCCTAGGCTCAGTCTGTTAATGGAGATACAGTTGTAAAGAAGATCCTGTCCTATGCAGTTAATACCAAGCTGGCTTTATATCAGGTAATGCTTGTTTATCTGTATGCCTGGATGTAACTTATCTATGAGTTTTAGCACTTTCCTCCGAAGGAAAGTAGCTATTGAGGTTGGACTCATGACGGAATTTTTGAAAAATTTCTTCAAATCTTTATCGATCCTACCTAGTAGACACCGAAAATGACCCCCGTTAAAATTTATATATATCTATATATATATATATATATATATATGCATATATATATATATATATATATATATATATATATATATATATGTCTGTTAACACGATAGCGGCCAGAGTTTTTGTTTTTTCGTCACGAAACTTGGTATATAGCATTCAATTAGCAAACGATTGAACGAGTTCGTTAACCACCAAAGTCGGTCCACCGGAAGGGGGGGTTTACCCCGAACCCAAAACACTAATTTGACTATGTCAGTCGTAATATTTGTTATATTTCAACGAAACTTGGTATTCGTTGTGGTAATATAGAGAGAAAAGTGAGATATAAAAATGAACTAAATCGGTTCATTAGGAGGGGGGGGGGGGTTTACTCCGGACCCACAATACCAATTCGCCACTACCAGCCGTGATTTTTGGTATATTTCGACGAAACTCGGTATTCGTAGTGGTAATCCACAGGTAAATATGTGTTGTAAAAATAAACTAAATCGGTTCATTAGGAGGGGGGGGGGGTTACTCCAGACCCACAATACCAATTCGCCACTACCAGCCGTGATGTTTGGTGTATTTCGACGAAACTCGGTATTCGTAGTGGTAATCTACAGGTAAATATGTGTTGTAAAAATAAACTAAATCGGTTCATTAGAAGGGGGGGGGGGTTTACTCCGGACCCAAATTCCTAATATACTCATACCGGTCGTAATTTCTGCTGTATTATATCGAAACGCGGTATACGCCGTGGGTAACTCATGAGAAAGAAGCGTTGTAAAAATGAGCTGAATCGGTCAATCGGAAAGCGGGGGTTTAATTTGTAATATATTTCAATAGAAAAGCCCGCCAGACGTTGATTCACAAAGCCGCCGCAAGGAGCGCTTTCTACCACTAGAGGGACTGTATCCTGTTCCTGCGTTAGATCAAAATACGATAATATGAGGTTTTTTGTATTTATTACGTAGTGGTACCATGTGTAAACATAACTCTGGAAGCAAGTTAATAATTGATCAGTTACTCATTACAAATATAAAAGAGAACTATTCATGTTTTTATTTTATTTATGTAGGATATTTTAAGCAAATTGTTCTGGAAAGCAGTCTACACTACCCAAATTCTGAGGAAAGTGCTTAGTTATGCAGCTCCTGCGTGACGGACTTTTTATTATTTAAAATTATCTGTGTTTTACTTTACTGGACTCGAACCCGACCCCTGAGATAAAGAGTTTTTAAAATTAAATATTATAAAATTTTTATTATATTGGCTCCCAACGTAGAGACGTAACGTAAATAACTTATTAATAATGAAATTTTTATTTTAAATTATAACAATATATATATATATATATATATATATATATATATATATATATATATATATATATATATATATATATATAGCTACTTGTAGTGGAACTAATACTAGATAGTACAACAATAGCTTCAACCTCTGTAATAAGAAGCAGAAACAAAGATAAAACTTTCCTTGTAGGCTATGTGGCTCACCAAATAAGCGATTGTAAATTTCTCTCTAAACGTCAAGTTTCTACTTTGTTCTTCAACTTGAGTACTGTGAAATTTAATCTAAGAGAATCAGCAAGAATTACCATAAAAGATGTATTTGTTTTTTGAGGAAAAAATCCTACAAACCATGTGAAAGATGTTATTACAAAAGTAGAGAAAGCACACGCAGAGTGGAGAAACGCTCAAAAACACAAGAATAAATCATCGCAAGCTGCTAAGAACATAATCAAAGAATTTGCCTCAAATGTTGATGTCCTTGACATCAAGATCCGTTGAACATGATGAAATCAGAAGAAGAAAAGGCTTTTCTTTTGAAACAAAGGGAGCCAGGCTTGGAGTAGATCTGAACTTAGATCGAGCCGATGAAAGAAAACTAAAGAAGGAAACAAATTGAACAAGCAAATTCAAGCAGAATGTTTATTTGATATTGGTAAATTTCTTTTATTTTGGCTCTGGGGCGCTCCAAACCAGTGTCAAGAAACAGATTACCCGTTAAATTAACTCGTAGGCTTCCACGGTCCGAATCATTACAAATATTATAGTCTTCTGGTATTGACCGTGTCACAAACTTCTTTATCGACGTTTCGCTAGTCATACTGCCAGCTTCCTCAGGGCTTAGTCTGAGAATGAGGATGTTCTTCTAGTTCTTCTGTATAAATACCTCTCTTTGTATTCATCCGCGGGCGTAGTCTGCTCTTCCATGTCCCTGATTGGTTGGTCCCGGTCTTGCTTGATTCTGGTTGGTGGGTTCCATCTGGATCATTGATTGGCTGAATTTCGTTTTTTCGTTTTTCTCTAGTTTTAATTACCGGATGCCATAATTTTCTGAGCTTGTACCCATCTTCTTTGTTGATATTTTCAGGGCATCGTACTATTTCTATGGCTTCCCTTATGATCCGTTCTTGATAATTTTCTATATTCGCCAGAATGCTTACTTGGTCGGACTGGATAGCATGATTAGTGTTATAAAAATGTTCTGCTACCGCCGATTTTTCAATGTTGCCATTCTTAACCGTCTTCATATGTTCTGTTATTCTAGTGCACTCCAATCTTCCTGTCTGTCCAATGTATTCTTTTCCGCAGGAGCATGGGATACTGTAGACACCTGGTGATCTTAACTGTAAATTATCTTTGGGGTTATTTATTATTTGACTTATCTTGCAGTCAGTGGTGTACACTGTTTTTATGTTATGTTTCTTTAGAAACTTTTTAATCTTCTCTGTAGTACCTTTAACATAGGGAATGATTACTTTTTTTCTCGTTTGGGTCTTTTTGCATTCCCTTTTCTGTATATATTGCGCAATACCATATGTCGGCGAGGCAATGGAGTTAACAATTGGCCTCAGTGGAATATCTTCTTTATGAATCTTTGGCAAACCGTAAATTCTTGGGGGCACTGGGTCGGATTTTATTAGTCTTGGTAATTTTTCTTTAATCGCTGTGCATTCTTTAAATGTTTTAATGATTTTATTGTTTATCTCTTTAGTCGGGTCGCCATTTAGCGGTATTCGTGATACCTCCCCCCGGATTTCTTCAGCTACTTTCTCCTCTACGTTTTAGCACTTTCCTCCGAAGGAAAGTAGCTATTGAGGTTGGACTCATGACGGAATTTTTGAAAAATTTCTTCAAATCTTTATCGATCCTACCTAGTAGACACCGAAAATGACCCCCGTTAAAATTTATATATATCTATATATATATATATATATATATATATATATATATATGCATATATATATATATATATATATATATATATATATATATATATGTGTCTGTTAACACGATAGCGGCCAGAGTTTTAGTTTTTTCGTCACGAAACTTGGTATATAGCATTCAATTGGCAAACGATTGAACGAGTTCGTTAACCACCAAAATCGGTCCACCGGAAGGGGGGGTTTACCCCGAACTCAAAACACTAATTTGACCATTTCAGCCGTAAAATTTGTTATATTTCAACGAAACTTGGTATTCGTAGTGGTAATATAGAGAGAAAAGTGAGATATAAAAATGAACTAAATCGGTTGATAAGGAGGGGGGGTTTACTCCGGACCGACAATACCAATTCGCCTCTACCTCCCGTGATTTTAGGTATATGTCGACGAAACTCGAACGATTATTAGTTTGCACCAATAATCTTTGATTTTTGTTCGATATCTCGGAATTATCATTAAGATCTCTTTTACGCTTATTATTCGGCACTTCCTAGTTTATTACTTCTGTATCTGTTTTAACTTTTTTAGATGGCCTTGATTCAATAAAAGTTTCAGAATATTTTCTTTTCTTTTTGTTTTGTAAATCGTTAAAAAATTCGTCCGGTAAATTAAAAAGTTGAGGTTCAAATTTACATTTATCACTATTTTCCGGAAGGTCAATAAATCGTGTCAATAAAAAGTGTGATATTAGGTGGAATGGATTAATTTATAGAAACAGTTGTTTTGATTTCACAGATGTTTTTGGTTGGTTATGTTCGATTAAACTTTAAATTAGTTAATAAAATGAGATAAATATTTAAACTGCGTTTAAATACTATATTTGCGACGAGGATGCCGAGAAAACAATCTGTCCCACTGAGGATGGAAGAAGAAGGAAGGGAGGAGTTTAGTTTGGCACGGCGGATTGCTGCCTTCAGTTTCCAGGCTTTCGATAATTCAGTAAGTTGGAAATGTTATATAAATCATTTTGAACGTATTTGCAGGCTAAAAGGTTTTGGATCACCAGAGCAGAGTGAAATAAGAAAAGAGCTTCTACTTGCGTATGTAGGGACTACATGTTTAGCTGCAATTCAGAATTACTTTTTTCCTAAAAGCTTGGACGACTGTACCTATTCAGAAGTAGTGAATGGATTCACAGCAATATATATGCCTTCAACTACGATTTTTACTAGCCGTATAAACTTTGAGCAAGCAAATAGGTCTGTTGGAGAGTCTTTTATGGAGTATGCAAATCGATTGAAGGAGCTTAGCTCGTTCTGTTCGTATGGGGCTAGCCTGGACGAAAGACTCCGAGACCGTTTTGTGGCTGGTGTTGGCCACCTTAAATTTGAAGCCGATGTGAGACAAAGATGGCCGGATGGAGTCGACACTGCCAACAAGCCCGTGTCATTTCAGCAGGTCTTACAGTTAGGATTAGTGTTAGAGAAGTCAGAGAAGGAAACCGAGAAAGACAAGGGAACTTTCTCTATTGAGAAGGTTAGTTCATTTTCCAAATCCCCGACATGCCAGGCCTGCGGGTTTGAAAAGCACCGAGTTGGGAGCTGTCCAGCCGAGAAGGTTGTGTGTAGACGCTGTTCTAGACGAGGTCATTATGCTAGATGTTGCAAGCGTTCGGACAAAGGAGTGAGGGCTGTGACTACAGGAAGTAGGAGTAGTGGAAGCGAAGATGAGGTGGAGCCCACAGTCGTTCGGGCAATCGAGACAAAAGCACCAAGGGCCACAATCGATGTTAAGCTTAATGGACAGTGGTGCAGAATGGAGTATGATTCAGGGGCACGTGTGTCGACAATCAACAGATATTGGTGGGAGAAATTAGGGTGCCCAAAATTATCCAAGTACAGAGGCTCGCTAACAGGGTATGAAAAAAATATTTTAAAATCGTTGGGCACGACGAACTTGAAGGTTGAGCTGGATCAGCGGACGTTAAGTCTTCCTGTAGTAGTTATGGATGAGAATGATGGGCCTCTATTTGGATTACCATGGTCTCTGGCATTTGAACTGAGCTTACCAAAGCATGTGACAGTCAGAAAAGTAGGTTCAGCTAATTCCACCTCTCCAAACAATAGACCTCAGAAAGAGCGACCTTTAGGGAAAAATATTACTAATCTATTGAACGAATTTCAAGATATTTTTAGACCTGAGTTGGGCACGGTTCGTGGAGTAAAAGTGCAGCTGCATCTTAACGAGTCTGCTGTCCCGAAAGCTTTTAAAGCTAGACGCGTCCCTTTTTCACTGAGAAAGCCGGTGGAGCAGGAGCTACGTCGACTGGAGTCTCAGGGGATTATTGAAAAGGTGGATCCAGCGATGACTCCGATAGAATGGGCGACTCCAACGGTAAATATAGATAAGGGAAACGGAGCAGTGAGAATCTGCGGTGACTTTCGAGTGACTCTGAACCCTGTGTTAGCTGAAGAGTTTTATATAATGCCGACTTTTGACGACCTAGTATCCAAACTGGTAGGGTCAACTGTTTTTACGGTTGTCGATTTACGGGATGCGTACCTACAGTTGGAGGTGGCAGACGAATCCCGGAAACTACTAACCATTGCGACCCACGTAGGATATTATCGTTACCGTCGCATGTGTTTCGGGTTAACGAACGCCCCTGCTAGATTTCAAAGATTTATGGATGATTTGCTGGCGGGAGTGTCCAAAGTAGCGGTCTTACTTGATGATGTAGTGGTGGGGGGAGAAAATATGACGGAACATCTGCGTCTTCTTAAGGAGGTTTTTGCACGAATAAGGGCAGCGGGACTACGGTTAAAGCTGGAAAAATGTCAGTTTGTACAAGATTCGGTGCAATACCTAGGCCATCAGCTCGACAGAGAGGGCATTCACCCGACACCAAACAAAGTTCAAGCAATTAAGGACACCCCCTCTCCGAAAACGGTTAAGGAGCTTCGGGCTTTCCTTGGTTTGGTAAACTTTTATGAAAAATTTATCCCCCACCTCCATGCAATTTGCGCGGATCTCCATAAGTTGACCAGCAATAAAATGCGATGGAGATGGACTGAAAAGGAGGAAGGTGTCTTCCAGCGAATAAAGGATACGCTCGCAACCAGTGACAATATTGTTCCTTATGACATAAATAAACAGCTGATTTTGCGTTGCGATGCCTCGGAAGCAGGTTTAGGGGCGGTACTTTTACATCGTATGGAAGACGGGTCGGAGCGACCGATAGCTTTTGCCTCAAGAAAGTTGAATAAATCTGAGGAACACTACGCATCCATTGATCGTGAGGCACTGGCGTTAGTGTTCGGAGTAAAGAAATTTCATCAATTTGTCTAGGGAAGGAAATTTCAGCTGATCAGTGATCATAGGCCTCTATTGCGTATATTTGGTGAGAAGAGGGATTTGCCAAAAGTAACAAATAATAGGTTAATCCGATGGGCTATACTGCTGATGGGGTATGACTATGAAGTGGTTTATTGTAAAGGGCAAGACAATACGTTAGCTGATTCATTGTCAAGATTACCGCAAAACACGTTGGACTTATCGGAGGAAGAACGGTTGGAAATCAAATCTCTCAGAGCACTGCGAAATGAGAAGATTGACACATTGACGGACCGACATCTACTACAAAAGGAAACTAGGGACGACCCACTACTGAGGAAAATTAAGGAATTTATTCAGCTCGGTTGGCCGAGAAAGGTAGCAGAAGACCAAGCTCTTCGACCATATTGGCTGAAAAAGGAGGAACTGGCCGTAGAAGAAGGAGTCATAACTAGGTTAGGACGGTTTATTCCACCAAATTCGTTAAGAAAGGCGGTTTTAAAAATCCTACACGCAGGACATCCTGGAATCGAGGGAATGAGATCTCTGGCTCGATACTACACATGGTGGCCGGGGATGGATCTGGATCTCGAGCAGTATGTGAAACGGTGCCAAAGTTGCCAGGAAGGAAGAGACCAAGAACCAGAAGTACCTCTGTATCCTTGGAATCTCCCGGACGCCCCTTGGGAGAGAGTTCATTTGGATTTGGCAGGTCCTTTTGCCGGCAGGCAGTGGTTGGTAGGTGTAGACGGACTGACGAAGTGGCCCGAAGTTGAAATGCTTCAGAAAACAACCTCTCAGATTCTTGTAAACAAGCTAAGGTCGTGGTTTTCCAGATGGGGAGTACCCAAGACATTAGTGACAGATAACGGGCCGCAATTCACTTCACAGGAATTTAGGAAGTTCTGCTCAGATAATGGCATTCGACATGTCACATCTACTCCTTACCACCCCAAAACGAATGGATTAGTGGAGCGGTTCATTCGAACTTTTAAGAGAAGATGGTTGGCTTGTAAGAAAGAAGTTGGCGATTCCCTCTTAGCTCTGCAACGCTTCCTGTTGTCTTATAGGAATACCCCTCACAAAACAACTGGTATGTCACCTGCCGCCTTATTTCTTGGAAGACGACTTCCGACGTTATTGGATCGGGTGTCTCCAAACTTTCGAGATGGGGTAGAAGATAGAATGTGGAAACAGAAGGCCTATCACGACAGATCTGCACGACCTAGAGAGTTCCAGGCAGGGGAAGAAGTCTGGATTCAGTCAGAGAAGAAGGACGGTTGGACTGCAGGGATCATTCTCAAGAGAACATCAGACCTATCCTATGAAGTACTCGTCGAAGGCCTGAAGAAGAGGAAACACGCGGACCAGTTGAGGCGAAGGGTCGGGGCTGTCGAAGACAATCCACAACCATCCTCTTGAAGGAGGGAGAAGTGTGATATTAGGTGGAATGGATTAATTTATAGAAACAGTTGTTTTGATTTCACAGATGTTTTTGGTTGGTTATGTTGGATTAAACTTGAAATTAGTTAATAAAATGAGATAAATATTTAAACTGCGTTTAAATACTATAATTACTTCTGTATCTGTTTTAACTTTTTTAGATGGCCTTGATTCAATAAAAGTTTCAGAATATTTTCTTTTCTTTTTGTTTTGTAAATCGTTAAAAAATTCGTCCGGTAAATTAAAAAGTTGAGGTTCAAATTTACATTTATCACTATTTTCCGGAAGGTCAATAAATCGTTTAGTATATATTATGTGTTTTTCAGCCCTTTTTATTTGAATTTCAATTAAATCCCTAGGGTAATTATGTTCCGTGAATAAATTTCTCAATTTATTTTTTATTTCACTGTAAAATTTAGGAGATGTTCTCCGTAAAGCTGATAATGTTCTGTTATATAAAAGGTTCTTTTTGAAATTAAAAGGGTGGCTGGAGTAAAAATTAATCATCCTTGTTGAATGATATGTCTTAGGTTTCCATTTATACTCTAGGCAATTATTCTCATTTGTAATTATTTCCTTATCCAAAAATCCGAAACTTTTATTCACTTCTAACTCTTTTGTAAACTGCAAATTATTGCATTTATTATTAAAAATGTTTAAAAGCTCGTCTACTTCATTTTCTTTTACGCATAAAATAAGGTCATCAACGTATCTGTATAAAAACTGTATATATATATATATATATATATATATATATATATATATATATATATATATATATATATATATATATATATTAGCGCGGGTCCTCCCTCCCCCATAGGGAGGAACCCCGCTTATAGGGTTGATACAATGAAACAATCCGGAAGTGCCGACTAGAAAATTTCGCGTTTCAGAACCCCTAGAGACCGAAAATAACGGTGGTTCAAATTATATATATATATATATATATATATATATATATATATATATATATATATGTATATATTTATTTATATATCTATATATATATATATATATATATATATATATATATATATATATATTGTCTGTTCGCTCATTTCTGGCTTCCCTGATGGTCCGATTGTGATGAAATTTGGTACAAAAATCCGTCGTCCAATTTGAAAGGTCAAGTTCGTTAACCAGCAGAATCCGCCAACTGGAAGATGGCGTTTGGGGCGAAATTCGCGCCAAAAAATCGTAACGCTTACGTTTTAAGTACTCATTTTATAGGCTTCTTGGGCTAGGAAAACGAATGAAACCATTTTCAAGGCGATAGCTTTAACCGTTTTCGAGAAAATTGGGAAAAAAAGTTTTTGAATACCGTTTTTGGTTTGGGTACTTAGAATCATGGGATTCAGTTGAAACATTTTTTGAATGTTTGAATTTCATCAAAACTAACATGTTAAACTTTTGGTTACGTTTGGAGGCAAGGAAGGGTTAGAATAAAATATTTTATGGACAGACATGAAAAGTTTTGGGAACTTTGTATACTTTCCACAATATCTCGAAAAAGGTTGAGAATCTTGGTAAACGGAAGATTACCATTAAAAAGCTTACTAAATGCTCTACAAAAATGGTTCTAATGAAAGTTTTGATTAGACGATGTCAATGGGAGAAACAAGTGCTTAAAACATTAATTATGGGATTTAGTTGAAAAATTTTCTGCATGTTCGAATTTTATCTACACTAATATGTTGAAATTTTAGTTACATTTGGAGTAAAGGAAGGATTAAAATAAAATATTTCATTTTTAGACATGAAAAGTTTTAGGAACTTCTAACATTTTCATTGATATCACGAAAACGGTTCGGAATCTTGGCAAGCAAAAGATTACCCTTCGAAAGGTTACTAAATTCTCTACAAAAAATGTTTTGAAGACCTTTGCGATGGGATGGTCATATTTGGAGAAATAAGTGCTTTAAACATAGGTAATTTCGTTTATTTGAACGAATCTTTTTGTATGTTTCCTACAGTTTTTTTGCACTGTTCGTTATTTTTGTGATTGCTTATAGTATTCAAATGTATTAGTCAATAAAACAGGATACGTATAAATAGAAACAACATTTTGTTTCATCTTGGAATTCGAAGATGCCCTATGAATATCTAGATTACTGTACTGGTGTTGATTTCGTTCTTTAGAATTGTTTTTGGTATTCCCTATTTTCAGCAGTTTTTATCTATTTATTAATTTTTTTTTTTTAAATTCATTGAACAAAATCATATGAATTCGAAGGTGAGGAGCTAGGAGGCTTAGGGTAGGGGGCATTTTCCCTTTCCAGGTAGTGCCCAGTGTACCCTCGTCATCTGTAAGTCCTTTTCTAGAGTCATAAAGATAAGCCTCCAAACAACTTTAGGAATGTAGGATTTCTAATTTTTGCCAGCCGCTCTTTACATACCACAGTGGTACTGACGTACCGGTCTATACTAGTTGCACTCCACACGGTGGTAGTACTTGGTGTATGCAACAGCGGATCGCTCATTATAACCTTATTTTATTCGTATTAAATAGGTACCTAAAAAAAGTTTATTTGCGTATAAGTGTTGCGTTATTGGGATTAGAATAAAATATTTTATTAACAGACATGAAATGCTTCGGAATATTCGTATATTGTACTTTTTTATTTATTTTATGGTGCATCGAAATCTGAGCCATTAGCACCATTTTTTCCTTATGAGCTTATATAATACTTAGATTTAGCTAGCAACAATATTTTACACCGCAATTAAAGTGACTTGATCTTCTCATAAACATAATATTTATATTATAATATAAACGTAATACATTAATTTGTCTGAAAAAAAAGTCCGACCCGCAGGAACTGCATCATCTTAGCGCGGTTCCGTTCTTATCTCAAGTGCGATTAGTGAAGAAATATAGCAGCTATTGGTAGGTATTAGCACCATTTTCAAAACAGTTAAGAAATTGTGGGAAGTACGATATAACCATTCAAAAGCTTACTAAATTCTCTACAAAAAAGATTCTGAAGCAAATTTCGATGGGGCAATATCAGTCGGAGAAGTAAGTGCTTAAAATTACGAAAGTTTTAGTTTTGTTATTTTAAACGGGTTTTTGTCACTCTTTACCTCACTTTTGTTTTTTAAGTTTATTTAACGGTGGAATGAGTATTTCATTAAAGCTGAGAAAATAAGAATCATATTGGTAATAGAGTTTTCCTAGAGTGAGAGCCGCGATGACGGGAGAGTCCCATCCGCTTAGAAAACAGTCAGTTTCCATATGTGGCGCTTTAAGCTTCCTTCTCTTTGAGATTTTATTTTATATTTTTAACGAAAGATCAAAACCTACCGATAGCTGCTACTATTCCTTTACTAATCGCACTTCGGATAAGAACGGAACCGCGCTAAGATGATGCAGTTCCTGCGAGTCGGACTTTATATATATATATATATATATATATATATATATATATATTTTTGTCTGTTCGCGCTGTAGCTCTCAGACGAACAGTCCGATTTTGATGAAATTTGGTACAAAAATCTTTCGTCTAATTTGAAAGGTCAAGTTCGTTAACGAGCAAAATCCGCCCACTGGAAGATGGCGTTTCGGGCGAAATTCGCGCAAAAAATCAAAATATTAAGGAGAGTATACAAAGTTACCAAAACGTTTTATGTCTGCTAATAAAATATTTTATTCTAACCCTTCCTTAACTCCAAACGTAACAAAAATTTCAACATATTAGTTTTCATGAAAGAAGAACATGCAGAAAATGTTTCAACTGAATCCATTGATTCTAAGTACCCAAACCAAAAACGGTATTCAAAAACTATTTTTCCAATTTTCTCGAAAACGGTTAAAGCTATCGCCTTGAAAATGGTTTCATTCGTTTTGCTAGCCCAAGAAGCCTATAAAACGAGTACTTACAAGCTTATGAACTCATAAACGTAAGCGTTACGATTTTTTTTTGCGCGAATTTCGCCCAAAACGCCATCTTCCAGTGGGCGGATTCTGCTCGTTAACGAACTTCGCCTTTCAAATTGGAAGACGGGTTTTTGTACCAAATTTCATCACAATCGGACCATTAGGGAAGCCAGAAATTAGCGAACAGACAAATATATATATATATATATATACAAATTTGAACCACCGTTATTTTCGGTCTCTAGGGGTTCTGAAACGCGAAATTTTCTAGTCGGCACTTCCGGATTGTTTCATTGTATCAACCTTATAAGCGCTAAAAGGTTCTGATGAAACTTTTGATTAGGCGATGTCAATCGGAGAAATACGTGCTTTAACTTTGAAGTAATTGATTTTGGTTATTCGAACTGTTCTTTTTGTTTGTTTTTATTCCTTGTTATTTTTTCATTACTTATAGTAGCATAATGTATTTTACAATAAAACAGATTAGGCAAAATAACAAAAACAATTCATTGTTAGAAATATAGCTTGCCAAGAGAACGAGATTCGATGACGTCTTTTGAATATTTTCAATTGCCTTCATGCTGATGATTTTTTTTATTTTATTTTTTAATAGATTTTATTTGTAGAATTATTACTATAGTAAAAGAACACAGGAATATGTGAAAATTTTTGATATTTTCCAATTCATTGAAACGTATGAAATGAAGTATCGGTAGAAGAGGTTTCTAGGGTCTGGCGGACCCGACCAGGTAAAGTCATAAAACCCTTTGAACAAAGGCCGAGGAAAATATTATCTGTTTCTATTCTAAGCTTTTCAAATGACAATAGGGATATGAATAGGAACCGGGGTCTCCCGTGGTCTAATGGCTAGCACCTTGGATTCATAAGCGGGAAATGGTTGGTTCGATCCCCAACCTCCGGTAGCAAGTGGAGAGTGAACACCTCCCGTGCCGCGCTCCGTATCGTAGCCTCGATATTGCCGGTTTAAGTGAGCGATTGCGATCTGTGATGTGTGGAAACGGCGTGTTTATACTTCCTACTACACTTTAGTCAAGAGCGATCCGGCTTCAGGGATTCGCCATCATCTTATGGGGCATAATAGTACGAGGAAAATTGCGGAATGATTTCTTTAAATTTCAAGTGCCTACGTGTTTCCCTTGGCCAAGAGTACCTTTTGTGAAAATATAAGAGAATTCCATCGAGCAGTTAACTAGAATGCAAATGTAAACAACAGAAAATGTGCTTGCCTTTTTCTGTTGTTGTGGTAGGTACACCCTCATTCTACATTTATGATAGCCCTTCCAAAAGAGTTTCAGACAAGCACCCTTTGAAGTATGTATCTAGCCCCTGCACCGGCAAATAGAGGCCGACCCGCAAGAACTGGCAATCTTCAAAATACCCATGAATTATATCGTTAACACCTTTTATAAATAATGGTATGATGAAGTATCAATCCTGACCCCTACTAGGAGTTTTTGAGCGAATTTAATGAATATCGCACGAGCGGTTTCAGCGCTATGCCGCTAACGCTCCTTTCACATAATCTTGTTTATCGGGCCCAAATCTGCTCCTAGGCTGCGGCCTACCTTGTGCGTACTAGAAAGGGTCTTAAAACAAGCTAAACATAACATAGTTATAACGGCAGACATCAACGCATGGCATCCAGGGAAACCAATTTGCGGGGTAGGGTTCTTGAGAATTGGATTTTGGAGATGGGGCTGACATGTTTGAATGACCCGTCCTTGATCCCAACTTTCTCAGGTCCCCGTGGCAGTTCCCATATTGATGTTACGTTAACCAGCCCCGAGCTTAGCCCCAGATGCTTGGGGTGGAATGTCATACACGATACATCAAGTGACCATGCTACCATAAGAGCCGAAGTACGATGGCGGACAAGGGCTGAGCATGTTTCCATAAGAAGATTTGGAGAGTGTAACGCGGACTGGGGTCGGTTCAGGGAGTCTGTAGAAAGAACACTGACGGGCGTAGTGCCACTTAACGATGACTACTGCAAGGTGTCATCGGCTGATCTTGAGACGGCGGCTGCGGAACTGCAAGGAGCGGTGCTGGCGGCGGCAAAGGAGAGTTTACCAACCATAGGGCCCCGGAAGTTTCCACCTAAGAAATGGTAGTCCCAGGATATCAAGAGAGCAACAAGTGCGGCAATAGCAGCAAGGAAGTCAGCGATGAGGATGAGGGGTACGGAACGAATGGAGGCCTCCTACACATTGTACAAGAAAATCAGAAAAACCTACAAAACGAAGAACACTAGGGCCAAGAAAGTATCTTTGGGGAACTTTGTACAGGAGTCTACAGCTAATGGTCCTTGGGGAGTGGCATTCCGCGTGGACACGCAATGATGCAAACCCTACGGCTTTCCCGGCCTTTACGAAGGAAGGAGAGGATATCCCATCGTCATGCGCGGAAGCTCATTACAACGCTCTTGCTCAAGTATATGGAATCGACAATCCTGAGGAGGACACAGACGGGCAGCGGGAATTAAGAAGGCTGGTAAATATCCCATTGGATACTGACTGCTCCAGCGATTGGGACTTACTAGATGTAGTGATGGAAATAGAGAGGGCTAATAGAAAAGGAGCTCCGGGCATGGACGGCATCACGGCTAGAATGCTCTACGGGGCTAGGGAGATACTCGCTCCATACCTCCTCGCAATATATAATGGTTGCCAAAACGTCGGCTACTTTCCCGTCATTTGGAAAAAGGTGGTGGTTCTTCTGTTATAGAAAAAAGGACCCCGCGACCCTTTGCGACCTTATGCATAAAGGCCTATTTCTCTTCTCCCCGTATTGGGCAAAATTCTCGAAAGGCTGGTGTGTAGAGAAGTACGCCCTCGAACTGAGTCGTGCCTGAGTGATAGGCAATACGGATCACGCCCTGGGCGGTCAACTGGTGATGCCATTAAAAGAATAATTGAAGTATGCATGTTAGCCCCAACAAAGTATGTTGTGTTAATCAGTGTGGATATTGCTGGCGCCTTTGATAACGCGTGGTGGCCGGCAATCTGCCAGGCTCTGAAAAGCATGGAAATACCAAGCAATATATACGCCCTTATATCTAGTTACCTGGAGTCCCGTGCAGTTGTAATGGCATCCTCGGGAGCAGATGAGGAGCCGTAAATGATTACCAAAGGATGTCCTAGGGCTCAGTTCTTGGCCCGTTACTGTGGGCGGCAATGTTTGACGGGGTGCTCGCGAATCTAGAGGAAGCTTGGTTCCCAGCCGTGGCCTACGTTGATGACCTGGCAGTGGTTGCAACATGTGACTCGAGGATAGCTGCTATGAGGAGAACGGAGCTGGCGTTGACCCGTGCCATTGTGTGGTGTGAAGGGGTAGGTTTGCCTGTCTCGGCGGAGAAGACAACGGCCATGGTAGTGAAGGGCCGATTTAAGGGGCAAACTGCACTAGTAAGGGGCAAACGGGTAAACTTTGCGGAGACCATCACATTTCTGGGTGTCTCTCTGGGACCGGGACCAAGCATAACACCCCATATAGGTGCTCTCCCCCAGAAAGTTAATACTGTGCTGAATGTTGTCGGCTCCCACCTGGCGGATGGGATATAAGCCGACAAGAACAATGTACCTGGCCTGTGTCGTCGGAGTGATGCTGTACGCGGTGGAAGCATGGCACATGTTATTGAAGAAGCACCACCAGCGAGCGTTGTCTAGTCTGCAGCGGATTGCCATGAAAAGAATGTGCAAGGCATATAAGACAGTGTCCAACGAAGCTTTGTGCGTGGTTACAGGCGTGCCTCCTATTGGCATCCTCAACACGGCGAGGGTGGCATCTTATCATGCAAAGACAGGAGGTCCACTCCCTAACGAGCTACCAGCGTCACTGCGCCAGTTAATGTCGGAAGTTGAAGCAGCGCCGGATCGTTGTAAAAGGCTAAAAGAGATTATTGCAACCTATGTGAAAGAGACGTGGTCAGCGGAATGGAGGCAGACCACTAAGGTGCCGGTAACACGAAGCTTCTTCCTGGAAGTGAACGAGAGACAAGGGCATGATTGGATATCGCCGGACTTCTGGATCACCCAATTTCTGACCGGCCATGGAAATTTCAATGCCTACCCGAAGAGATTTGTGTTGAGAGAATCGGAGGCGTGCGACTGCGGAGGCGGGGCTGAAACTGTGGAGCATGTTCTGCTACAATGCGAGAAGTTCTCCAGCCTCGACTCAGGATGTTCCGTCAGATCTGCGACTGCGAACCGGAAATGAAGACTCTAGTGGAGAACTTGGTGAACTTTGCCGCCTTTTCTACCTTCGTGAAGGACTGGAGGAAAATAAAATGCACAATATAGAAAATAATAAAGAATAAAGTCCTGTTTCTGACCATCCTTTTCCTACTTCCTTACATATGTAAAAGGCAATTGTCAGCTTCACTAAGCCTTCCCCCCCCCCCAAAAAAAAAACGGCAGGAATTTTATCATCCTACGGTTTGATGGTAAAATTCCTCGCTGCACCCTGGATGTCGGCGCTAATGACCTAGATGTAGATGCGCCGTAAAGAAAAAAAAAAAGATGATGCAGTTCCTAAGAGTCGGACTTTTATTATATTGTATTCATCAAGATCAATAGACGAACATGTGAAGCGTTTTGTATTTATTACTTAGTATAGTACCACGCATACAGATGACACCGACTGGCGGCGTCCTACCCCCTCCACCGGGCACTCCCCCTCCCGGCTCTCAGTCCCCACTACGGTATCCATTCCCCACTCCGACTGACTCTTCCCTCCACAGTCCGCCTAAGGGTATAAGACAGGAGACTCCGGGAGGGTCGGTCACTCGAAGCTGGACTACCACTGGAGCCACACCTCTCAAGCCTGCAAGCCTCCTTGGAAATTCTGACCTGCCTTTTATTTAGACCTGACCTCCTGCGCCTCTCCAGCTCCCACCCCGACCTCGTCACCGCTCTCGCCCACTTTGTCACGGTGACATTTTGGCGCCCAACGTAAAGACCGGAGTATGAGAACCAGAAGCATGGCCGATGAAACTAGCAGTTCATTCCAGGAGTCTAACACGGCTATCAATGAGGAGGTCCTTGGGGACTTGACTTCAACAGAGCAGCAGACTTCAGCGCAGCAAAGACAGCCGTGGGAGACACCGCTAGCACAAGTGTCTCAAGAACTAGCGGCTATGCGACAGCAACTTGCAGAGCTCCTGCTGAGATTCAACCAGCAGTCTCGCCAGGAGCAGCCCGTCCAGGAGCAGCTCGTCCAGGAGCAGCCTTCCTGGAGCAGCTCGTCCAGGAGCAGCTCGTCCAGGAGCAGCAGCCCATCCTGGACCAGACTCGCCAGGAGCAGCAGCCTCGCCGAGAGCAGCAGCCTCACCAGGAGCAGCAGCCCTGCAGCAACAGACGAAAGACTCGTAGACGGCCAGGCAACTCGTCGCAGTCGGAAGTGGAAGCCGTCGGCAGGACCTCGCATCAGGACAATAAGGTAAGATGGCCGTCTGGGAGTGAGCCAATAAGGAATCGCCCAGATAGTGTCATTTTTGCTAATAAGTGCCGTACGGGGCGTGTGCCGTTGTGCTCATCAGTGCCGGAACCACCGCGATTGAGAGAATCCTGTCCGGAAATAGACGAGGTCCTCGGCAGAACCGCGGCGGACCGTCAGGTAAGATGGCTGTCTGGGAGTGAGCCTAAAGGGAATCGCCCAGACAATGCCATTCCACGAAATAAGCGGCGTCCTCAGACGCGGACAGTGACAATAGTTTTTCAATCTGTGCCGAGCCTACGTATAATAACCGCGAAAGTGATAAGCCTGTGCATAATTCACAAATTAGTGTGCCCGTCCCAGAGACTGTTCGTGCCTTAACGCCCATTTCTTGGATGCCCGGTTCGCCCCACGGTACCCACGCAACGTTCGCTATCGGAGAGTGCCCAATAATTTTCTCAGGACATGATTGGGAGGACCCGAAGGAGTTCTTCAGAACCGTAGAAGAACTCTCCGGTGGATCATTGAACGAATGGCAGCTGTTACCGTAGACCAAGAAAAGTCTTCGAGGTGAAGCACTCCGCGTGGCCGAGAGGATGCGCAGCAGAAGCTACGAGGAGTTGAAAAATAACCTCGTCGAAAGGTTCGACGGCCGGTGGCATCGTCGGGGGATTATAAATGATTTCCGACAATCCAGACAACACCCGGACGCTGATGTAGCTGCTTTTGTCAGAGATATGTACGAAGTATGGAGAAGGCTGAACCCAGACGGAGATTGGCGGGAAGCCGCCTACGAATTATTAGAACATCTAGAGCTTCGCATTCAAACGGCGATGGACCCTCTTATGCCCAGACTGACGTCATTCCAGGACTTTGTCGAAGTGGCGGAAAGTGTCCAAATGGGCATAGAACGGCGCCAGAGGCCTAAGAATTCGTCTGGAGGCAAGCAGTCTCAGGGAAACGGAGGAGGGAGCTCCAGCGTAAATCCTACGTTGGCACCTCCCCAAAAATTACAAAGAACAACGTGGACCGCGTCAGGAATTAGCTCGAATGGCAGAGAATTACCTCGGATCGAGCTTAGATCGGGGAACCGAGTTATTCATGCTCTGATCGACACTGGAGCCACAGCTAACCTCATTAGAAGCGGGGTGGTCGACACTGAGGAGAGACCATCCAAGGCCCGCCGGTCATCCAAGCTGACGGAAAGACTCCTTTGAAGACACACCGTGTGACGCGAGTCCATTTTACCATCGGAGAACATTCATACCAGGAGAAGTTTACGGTATGCGAAACTTTAGGAGCTGACGCGTACTTAGGGTTCACGTTCTTGTCGACACACAAAGCCACGTTGGACCTAGATCGCTTTTGCATGCATCTGGGAACTGAGCATCGGCAGACGGTCTACTTCCAAGGAAAAAAGCCACCACAAGGAAGTAACACGGAAAATAGAACTCCCCAGCACGGGTTTCCCAACAGGTTGACTGAAGCTTTCGTTAAACTATGCGTGGATTTCCAACACACGTTGTTTGAACGACATATTGGTTCGGCAAAAGAGGCAACTCATAGAATACGCCTCAAAAATGACCACCCCTTCTGTATCCGACTGTATTCGTGCAGCCAGGCGAAAAAGGACCTAATAAGGGAACAAGTGGAGGAGATGCTGATGACGGGCATAATCGAGCACAGCTCAAGCCCTTATTGCTCCCCAGTGAAAAAAACGGGGAGCGGGTGTTCCCAGACTCCTAGTGAAAAAAAAGTCAGACTCGCAGGAACTGCAGCATCTTAGCGCGGTTCCGTTCATGTCCCTAGTGCCATTTGATAAGCTTAGAAAAGAAATAAACTTATTTTTTTTATATATCTCGTGAAAATTGTCAAAATCCTCTAGAACATCTCGAATAAAAGTGATATTAAGGCGTCAGGGACACCGACAGTAGCTAACTTTTACACAGAAGCGGAAATTACAGAATCTGGCTCTCATTCTAAAGCAAAGCTCTATAAATCAATACAAAATATGCCTAATAAAGCCTTTCTAGTGGATACAGAAGCATGGGCGTATATGAGGGGGGGGGCTGCAGCCCCTCCCGAAATTTTGAATTGATGATAAAAACTTCTCGTAAAACCCTTAAAAATAAATTAAATAAGATCACTTAGTTCATAAAACATATTTTATTTTACGTGTAATAGCGTTTTAGTTGCCTAAAACTATTCCAAGCTCTAAATATTTAGTATTCCATACCCTGGAAATGGTCTCAGCCCACCCCCCCGAAATTGTTTTTATATACGCCCATGTACAGAAGGATCAAGAAGAAGTACACAAGATTGAGTAGAATACCCTGCCTAATATAGCCTATATAGAATAATATGCCGAATAAAACCTATCTAGTTAATACACAAGAACAAATAAAAGTCTTGACGAATAACAAGTCAAGAAAAAAAACTTTATTTAACAAAATAAAACAAAGTTTAGTTGCCCAACTACAATAGAATAATATACCTAATTAAGTCTATGGAGTAGATACAAATGGACCAAAAACAAGTCTTGTGGAATATTGTTTTTTTTCTAATTAAATACTTTTTATCAATATTTAGTATACAACCTTTGTTGAAAACTATTGATTGCTAATTGATGAATCGGTTTACAACTAAGTAGTCTTTATGAATATTTAGTATATAACCTATGTTTGGATCTGTGTTTTTGGGGTGCTCTCCGCCTAGGCTTTGTATTTGTGTCGGCAGATACCTGGGGTATATTTACAGCTCTTGAGGATTAACTCTTAGCAGGTAAATTTCCTGCGGACCTTCTGCTTCTACGGGCATTGAACCGCCATATTCGCTCATAGTATCTAACCCTTGTGAAGTTTATTTTTTGGATTTAGGACTTAATATACATATGTAGACTAAATCATAGCAAGAAGTAATCCTCCGTCGTCGGTTCTTAACTATGTAGACTCGCTAATGTTATCCAATCTTAGATACATCGTATTTAAAATCCACAGCAAAAACACGACATTTCATCAGAATCCCCTGCTGAATAAAACTTATATAGAATAATATGCAAAATGAAGCCTATCTAGTGGATAAAAATAGAGGAAAAAAGCCGTTCGTGGTGGTAGAAAATCTTAAAAGTATTTCGCTCAGAAATCTCCGAAATATTGTCACTAATTTTACGTATCCTGTTTTATAGCCAAATAGATTTATATTCTATAATCAATAAGAAAAACCTACTAACAATAAAAAACTATGGGTAACAGATGAAAATAGGGAATACCAAGAATAATTCTAAAGAACGAAATCAACACCAGTACTGTAATCTAGATATTCATACGGCATCTTCGAATACTAACAAACAAAATATTGATTCTAATTATACGTATCCTGTTTTATTGACAAATACATTTGACTACTATAAGCAATTAAAAACACTAGGGAATATGCCAAAGAACTCGGAATAGGAGCCTCGAAAGTTTCAAGACATTTGAAGGAAATCGACAAATCCAAAACTGACATTTCATACGGTACAGCCTGATATATTTTTAACAATGAATTGCTTTTCTTATTTTAATTAATCTGTTTTATTGTCAAATACATTATCCTACTATAACCAATGAAAAAACAACAAGGAATAAAAACAAACAAGAAGAACCGTTCGAATAAACGAAATCAATTACTTCAAAGTTTAAGCACTTATTTCTCCGATTGACATAGCCTAATCAAAAATTGTTTCAGAATCTTTTTTGTAGAACATTTAGTAAGCTTTCGCATGGTAACCCTCCGTTTAACAATATTCCTAACCGTCTTCGAGATATCAGGGAATGTATACGAAGTTCCCAAAACATTTCATGTCTGTTAATAAAATATTTTTTTCTAATCCTTCCTTAGCTCCAAACGTAACCGAAATTTTAACATATTAGTGTTGATGAAATTCAAACATGCAGAAAACGTTTCAACTGAATCCCATAATTTTAAGTATCAAAATCAAAGACAAAAAGAACAGTTCGAATAAGCGAAATCAATTACTTTAAAGTTTTAAGCACTTATTTCTCCGATTGACATCGCCTAATCAAAACTTTCATTAGAACCTTTTTTGTAGAGCATTTAGTAAGCTTTCCAATGGTATTCTTCCGTTTCCCAATTTCTTAACCTTTTTCAAGATATTAAGGAAAGTATACAAAGTTACCAAAACTTTTTTGTCTGTTAATAAAATATTTTATTCTAACCCTTCCTTAACTCCAAACGCAACCAAAATTTCAACATATTAGTTTTAATGAAAGTAGAAGATGCAGTAAATGTTTCAACTGAATCCCATGATTCTAAGTACCCAAACCAAAAACGGCATTCAAAAATTATTTTTTCAGTTTTCTCGAAAACGGTTAAAGCTATCGCCTTGAAAATGGTTTCATTCGTTTTCCTAGCCCAAGAAGCCTATAAAACGAGTACTTACAAGCTTATGAACTCAAAAACGTAAGCGTTACGATTTTTTTTGCGCGAATTTCGCCCCAAACGCCATCTTCCAGTGGGCGGATTTTGCTGGTTAACGAACTTGACCTTTCAAATTGGACGACAGATTTTTGTACCAAATTTCATCAAAATCGGACCATCAGGGAAGCCAGAAATGAGCGAACAGACAAAAATATATATATATATATATATATATATATATATATATATATATATATATATATATATATATATATCCGCTTTTCGATATCTCAAAAAATTAGTGTTTTCGTGTAAGTTAAAAGTTTAAAAAAATCGTACTCGCGTACCCTTTGAGGTACAAACGAAATGAAAAGTGGTACATACAGGTACAAACGATTCTCTATCGAATACCGTTGGCCGATTTTCGATATCTCCAAAAATAACGGAATTAGTGTTTTCGCGTAAGTGAAAAGTTTAAACAATTCGTACTCGCGTAACCTTTGAGGTACAAACGATTCTCCTTCGTTCCATGTTGTACGTTTTTCGATATCTCCAAAAATAACGGAATTGGTGTTTTCGCGTTAATAATAATGGTCCGATTTTCATGAAATTTGATACAAAAATCTTTCATATAATTTGAAAGGTCAAGTTGGTTCAACATGGTTTTTGGAGCGAAATTCGCGCGAAAAAAATTGTTGCGCTTACTTCATATGCTTGCAAGTACTCGTTTTACAGGCTTCTTGGGCTAGGAAAACGAATGAAATCATTTTTAAGGCGATAGCTTTAAACGTTTAGGAGAAAATGGGAAAAATAGTTGTTGAATACCGTTTTTGGTTTGGGTACTTAGAATCATGGGATTCAGTTGAAACATTTTCTGCATGTTCCACTTTTATTAAAACTAATATGTTGAAATTTTGGTTACGTTTGGAGTTAAGGAAGGGTAGAATAACATTTTTTATTAACAGACATGAAACTTTTTGGGAACTTCGTATACTTTCCTTAATATCTCGAAAACGGTTGAGAATCTTGGTAAGCGGAAGGTTACAATTCGAAGCTTACTAAATGCTTTACAAAAAAGGTTCTGAAGAAAGTTTTGATCAGGCGATGTCAAGCGGCTTAAAACTTCGAAGTAATTGATTTTGTTTATTCGAATGGTTCTTTTTGTCTGTTTTTATTCCTTGTTATTTTTTAGTTGCTTATAGTTGGATAATGTATTTGACAATAAAACAGGTTAAGTAAAATAAGGAAAACAATTTATTGTTAGAAATATAGCTTCGAGAGAGATTTGAAGACCTTGTGACAATTTTCAACTGCCTTTATGCGGGGGCCTTTCTGGGGTTGGCCGACCCAATCAGGTAAGATTATAAGACCTTTTCAAGAAAGGTGGAACCAAAATAATAAACTGTTTCTATTTTAATCTTTCCAAATTAGACTAGGGATAAGAATGGAACCGCGCTTTGATGACGCAGTTCCTGCGAGTCGGACTTTTTTGATTTACCTTAATGACATTGATGGTCGAGCCTACTTTCTCACTTCTTTAATTTTGTATATATATATATATATATATATATATATATATATATATATATATATATATACAAAATTCGAGCCTACTTTCTCACTTCTTTAATTTTGTGTATATATATATATATATATATATATATATATATATATATATATATATATATATATATATATATATATAATTCCATAATGAATAATAGTTAGTGAAGGGATGTTTGCCATCCTTTAGATGCTTAGCAGGTAGAAGACCATGTATCTGTGTAGATGGCCAGGAGAATGTGGCTGTCCTCTCCGGATCATTAACCCACCTATACGTATTGTCTCACTGTTTTCCAAGTTTTTCTTAATGTTTTAGAAATTATAGTTATCCAATGTGTTTATAGTTGTCCAATAAAGTTGGTCTATTGTAATTTTCTCAGAGTTTCCAAAATTGTAGACAAATTATTGTTTATCTTTTATTATAATTTTCCCAGATTTTGTAATTTAGCCATAATAATATGAAACATATTATACAAAAAAAATATTATTATATTCAGTTAAAATTTCACATGTAAAAATTGTATGTTTTGACCAGCAGGAATCATACATTCATCCCTGAATAATGAGAGTCAAACGTACACCAAACGTGCACCAGAATTAATATTAGCTACTAGTTTCCTTATCTTTCAACAGATAATACTCTACCGAACAATTATGACTTGGCAAATTTAGACAGAAAACGACCAACACCACAATAGTGGTAAAGGGTTAAACCCCTTGTCCATCTTGATCCTCATTGTAGTACAACGGGTTAAAAGGAAACGCTCAGATTATTTTTTGTTATCTCTTGGAGTGTTCCTCATTAGGATCCGTATGAACTAACAGGTAAGTATGGCTGGAAAAGAGAGAAGGAATGGAAGAGGTTAAGACAAATAAAACAAAAAATACACAAACATAAATCTATTTCACATCAATGACAAGAGCAACTTACAAATATTAAAAAAATAAATATATTATTTGTATTATTTAATAACAAGCCAAGGAATACATGAATTAGATCATCTTCACACGATAGGATTACTTACTCAGCAGTAAAACACAAATGATTTAAAAACACAAAATTATTGATATAAGATCCTGCAAAGAGGAAAGGATGAAAGAAAACAGATAAGCCTATTTAAAATAAAACCCGTAACCATCGACTAAGAATCACATCAAGTCCGGAGATACAGCCATCGTAAATACAACACGAACACCATCAGTCTTCAAGGAATTTTGTAGAAATACAATGCTACATTCAACATTTCTAATAAAACCTGAAGAGGTAGAGACATATGTACAGTCTCGGCTCATTCTTACTCTTCATAAGGCCTTGTACAGCTTTACGATAACATAAAGCATTTAATACACTCTCTACAGTTTCAAAATGGATTATGTTACATTGAATATTTTCAAACAAAAAATTACAAAAGAATGATAACGTTCCCAAGTATAAACGCAATGATTCTCCTAATCACACTCAAAAACTAAAACTAATAAATTAAAGAGTAAAACCAAAATTTCTTTATTTCATCAATATTTCCAACTGACTAGAAAAGGTTTTCTGTAACCCTTCGCTTGCTCTTCGACAACGCAGTCACTTATCAGAATTAGTCACAGGAAGGCAGTTTAGTAAAAGATTAATTATTATCAGCTTACAAAAGATTATATATAAAAATCCAATATTTTTTTCAACAAAAAAATGTTAAAGAGAAAAAGCAAATGAGATTCATTGAGCTGGAATAAAAAATGTTGATTATTAAATAAATTATAACTTCTAGTTTGTAATTGATGGCGGTGTGATTCTGCATATTTATTATTCTGAAAAAACAAACCTTCCAGAACAGGGCTATTTTCCTCTTATTCAACAGCTGTCAAATCTTAAACTGATATTGAGGTTAATGTTCATTCAACTTGTTTTTATGGTTGTTTTATGAAGACTAACTTAAATATGAGTCGTAATGGAAAAATTTTAATCCAATAATTAAAATATCAATTCAATTTGAAATTATAATTTCCAGCAGTTGATCTACTTTGCCCTGGAAATGTTTTGGACTTGGTCCTGTTTAGCGTTGATAAATCATCCTTTTACTGATTATGTCCAATAATCATTCTGATAAAAACTGTTAGTCTATCACACACTTTCACACCATCTTTAATTACATTAGAATAATTATTATAGCGCTACTTTGATTGTTTCAGCTTTTTTTTAACAAAGTGAAAATAAATATTAAATCCCAATGCATCTGTTTAAGAGAACTATTCTCTTTTTGTAGACGCCTGGAAGAATCCAAGCTCCAAACTAGATCTACAATTCTACTCGCAGTATGGCGCAGTATTTTGATTGAAGTAATAAAATAATGAATTATTATTCATATTTTGGAAAATATTATTTATCAAATGTGAATAATAATAAGAAGAGAGGATTTAGTTGAGTTTTGGCAAAAAGGACGATACCCGCATTTCAAAACTTTTTGGTTAAAATGTAAAACAACAAATATGACAAAAATACTAAAGGATAGTGTGAGCATAGCTTCCGAATATAATTTCTCTTCGATTATGAAGGAAGAATAAAAGTAATAAATAGAATAAAAAAAAATGACTAACTTTCCTTTGAACTTCAATCTAAAACGTTCAATTTTATAAATGTTATTTAAATTATATTATTATTATTCTATTTTTGTGATGCTTCACATAGTTGATAAATTACATCGATTTAATCTTTTCCTGCTCATATTGATATTTTCAATACCAAGTTAATAAAATACAAATCTAAGTAAAAGAAATATTGAAAAAAAAACCAAAAAAAAAAAAACAAATAACTAACCAGAATAAATAAATAAATAAAATTAAAGTATTTGTTTTATTAAAAATATCACAAGTAAACACATAATAACAGAATGTTGGAGAAATGTATGTATGATATCCATTGGCATCCCTAATTCCTTGAGAGCTGTGCCTTTTTATCACCAAAACCCTAATAAATCCAGTCTTGAGGATAAATATTGTAAAGAACAGCAAGATATAGTGAGTAAAATATCATCCTTGACAATAAGGAAAGTATTTTGTAGCTTAGCATTGAGCCGAGCCTAATAGCGTGGCTAGAAATGAATTCCTTAAAGGGTAAGTGAACTCTTCGGTACATATTCGGAAGAATAAGGAGAAGATGAATGCTGTGTCTCTATCAATACAACGCTCCAGGGTTTAGAACAATTCTTCCTCAAACAGAGCGTACTATTTGTTACGGCACATTGACATCTAGGCCAATAGCACCTCTCTTCACTACTGTCCACCTTGGATTCTTCTGAAATATCAACTGTTATCCACTCATCTTCCCCCAAGTACATTTAGAAATTAAATAAATGAACATACAATATTCAACATTGGTTACATTCACTAGAATATCAGCAAATATACAACATTGGTTACATTCACTAGAATATCAGCAAATATTAATTTTACAATTGAGGCATTTGATTACAAAGTCAGCATTTGATTTGGTTTCAGTCTATTCTTTTTGTCTAAAGTCTACAACTTCTTATTGTAAGAAATATTTTGCCATAAATGAGGATTTCTTCCAATGCCCATCTAAAGCCTTCGAATAGAAACACAATAAGATTCTCACCTAGCCCCAAATTATGAGAGCCGTGGAAGTATAAGAAAGCAAAGCATAAGAATGATGAGGCTAAACTCCAGGAAACAATTGAAGTTTTTAATACCCCGCCTTACCATATAGCAGGTGGTAGGGGCTGGCCGATTCTCCAGTACGGTCTTCTCTCTGTCTGTCCGGGCCCCAGTTCCACATCCTCCTCTCTACCTCCTTCAACCCTTTCATCATATCATTTCCTACATTAAAATTTCAAATTCTAGCAAAGCTTCATTTTATTATTTATTTATTTTTCCTTTTTATCTCCGTATTTAGGTTGAATTAGGTAATTATATGCTCCAATACATTTTTTTGTAGACTATATTTTTTAATACAAAGAATACCATGATATTTATGATATAGGTACTGATCAAAAGAAGCTAAATAAAAAAAATAACCTCTTTTTTATTGAAAAAAAAAATGTTTTCCTATTTGGGACAGTAACAGGAATATTTGTCTAAGCTGTAGGGACACCCAACGAGCCTGACCCAGGTATTCCTACTCCATAGCTCTCTTGTCACAAAAAGTGAATTCCCTCGACAACTAGTGATGAAAGAAATAGCTAAAGCTTCCTTCAGTCCTTGCTTCATAGCCCCAAGATAGAACTCCTGGAAAAGCCAGCTGTAGGGAGCCGATAAACAAGAGACGTGGGCTCGACTGCTGTACAAGTCCACTTTCAGTGTCGAGAAGCTCAACTTTATGAGGTGTTAAGCACATCAGTATTAATATACATAAGTGTTCTGTGTGTTGTTGTGATATTTTTTAAAAGCTATTTTTAGCAATTAACTAGCAAAAAAATTGTTTTGACAAATGCAGTTGCAGCAAACAAATTCAACAAATAAAGTTAAGATAATACAAAGGAAAAATGTCACAACAAAAAGTTGCTAATAAATTTTGTTGAATTGTTACATAAACAAGATGACAGAATAGCAATGACATTTTCTTAGTCAATTTATTTTCTTAAAAAAGGAATAGTTTTTGATTGATCTTGAAAACCTGTTGTGCATTCAAATACCTCAATTTAATACATTTTCTGACAAATTAATTCTTGAAACTAAAAAAAGCAAATAATGATCCATAATATTCTTTCTATGAATATTTGTACTAAATTTGATCAAACTGCTTGCCAATTATTTATTATTTAAGCGGCATGCCATTAAAGAAAACATTTTTTCTAATGAGTACGTTATTATAAAAGCTTAATTCTACAAGTTGAGAGCGTGATGCAATAAAAATGATCAGCTTAGTTTATACTCGACCTTCTGGTTGGTATTTATGGTAAAGAAGGAAGATTATAGATGGCCACATCTCCAAGGCTCTCATCTAAAACATCTCTCAACCAAATTAACTGCTTTTACACAGGAAAACAAAAATATTTGTCAAACCTCAAGATAATTATTCAGAAGAAATTGTTGACCATAGAGATTAACTAAGGCTTAGAAAATTAGTGTTTAGTCGTAAAAGTAAATAAAACTATATTTTTATATTCTCCATGTAAACAAGCAGAGCTGATAGTTTTATTTTGTAGCTGTTAGAAATAAAGGTATGTGAGGGAAAAGAACAAATTGATTCAACACTGTAACACATAATAAACTTGGCTAGGTTCACTCTCCCCCCAACAAATAATTACTAATTAGAAATTTTTAACAAAATGGAGATTCAGAGGGCTTCAGTCTGGAGAGTTAACATGTTTACTAAGACTTTGAGAACTTTGAAGCAATTTTTTTTATATTATTCCTACATTGTTATAAACATAAAAACAAATGATTAATTAAAAAAAAAAAAATCAGTGAGGGAAGGCGAATTAAAATCAATCGCAGTGGTAGCCCAAAGTGAGCCAAGATGGCGGCAGCATTGAATGTGTTAATAAATGAGTAACGAGTGATGTAGCGACTTTTATACAGATCAAATCTTCATCTCGTCATAGTCCTGATGAGGGCTTGAAATTCAATCCGAAACATTGGAAACTATAACTCATTTTTATATAAAGAAATCTAGATTTGTTCTCACTGATGAGCGTCCCTCGAGAAGCTCGGCCTTGATAGGCATCATGGTCAACAATCTCTCCTCAAGGAGATATTTACATGGAACAACCAACTACTCATAACTAGAAGGATGGTATTTGGTTGAGCATTAGACAAGTCCCTCGATACAACATTAACACTCCAATAGATGCTCTCACTATTTTATTGGAGTTATCTATCTACCTTCCGATATTGTGATATGTTGCAGAACAGCCGTATTAAGTCTAATAAATAAATACATTTTGATTCTATATTTACATGAATTATTTAATATTTACTTGTCTTGATTGTTGGCTGGATGGAAATGGATTGAAGCGCTGTTGATGCAATATCTCTTCCCGGTAGGTTTAGGTCCATCTCCGAAAACATGTCCAAGGTGAGCGTTGCATTTCGAACACTGCACTTCTGTCCGTATGCGACCTGGGTTTGCGATCAATAACAGTAGGTTCGCTCCAACTTTAGAATGATATGAGGGAGAATAAAGGGGGAGAGGGTGAGAGAGAGAGAGAGATAGCGGCAAGGGCGAGCAAGGCAGGAAGGGAGGGAGAAAGAGAAAAATCCCATATTAGCAGATATTTACACAACCCCTCAGGAAGAAAAATAAGGCAAACATGTTTTCTTTTGGTCATCCAACTTCAAATTAAAAATAATCTTAAGTTGATATAAGAATAGTAGGTCGTCTAAATTTCCATGGCCCCTATGTATAATATGTATACAGCCCGGATGAAGGTTTGAGTCTCAAGTCGAAACTTCAGCAAAAATATAACACATTTTTTATCTAAAAACTGTAGCTTTATTATTATTTAAATCCTGACAATTTCTACATTCACAATCACAATGGTGAACGATCTCCTCTAAAATCATTGTGTTTTTTCTTCTTTAATAAATGAATTAATAAAATAAAGGAATGAGGAGAAGATGGAGAAAAGGATTGAGCACTCAATGAGTGATTGAAACCATCAGAATAAGCAAGATAATGATAATTACAGAGTAAAATCTCCCATTGTTACTAGTTTCAAGATAAGATGAAATGTTTGCCGGCTGAATGTTTGTTTCCATTATGTAACGGTGTTTTTTTATTTAACTCAAATGAGACCATCAATGTCAATATTGTTCAGATTGATTTATTCTGAATATTTATCTCTGAATGTTAAAAATTGTTTGTATAAAAAATAGTGTTTTGGCACATTATTACCTGCTTTGAGTTGTACGACAAGATAAATTCATCAGAAACAATGATATCATCAAACATTTATGATAAAAGGCCTAATACTTGAAGGAGAGTCAAGAAGATGAGATGATGAGGATTCAAGCTAAGAGTTTATCCATCTTTCACTATTTAATAGGAATTTAATATCCCAGCCATTTGCTGCGTGTCCTCCAAGTGGTTTCTAACATCTCTTCAGGGTTTTGCAATATGGGAAATCTACCTTATGAAGCCTACCACATGACGAGCTCAGAGCTTTATGTCTCATATTCTACACCTTCCATGAACCAAAAGCAACAAAACTATCAAGACGCAAGAAATGTTTCAGCAAGATTATTAATCTTCATATGTTCATATTCTTAATAAGCTACAGAACTATTTTCCAAGTTCTTGAGACTTGTCTAGCATTAAGGAAGAGTTTTTGTTTTCAGCTTTACCTTTAAACAGGAAGGACTGTGGCACTATTCGGAGGGCTGAGGCTAGAAGTCATTCTAATATGTCCATGTTATACGACGTAGCTATCTTCTTGACCATATGAAAAATAATATTAAGTCCTAAGTTTTTTTTTTTTTTTTTTTTTTTTTTTTTTTTTTTTTTTTTTTTTACGGCGCTTTGACTACTAGGCCATTAGCGCCGTCATCCAGGGTGCAGCGAGGAATTTTTGCTGTGAGACAACACTATGCCGTCTATATGCTTCCTTCCCAAGCTATGATATAAAGCCCAGTAGTATAATTAGGAACACATCCAAGCATAAAACGGGAAGATCTAGCTTCAAATCCGAACCTGGTAAGTTGATTTCCCTAACAAACTAAAGTGAACTTCTATTAAGGAGGCTGGCAGCCTAAGTTAGACACGAGAAATTCAGGGAAATGTTTCACTCAACTGATTTAATGTAAAATTCATTGTTTTATTTTTGGTATGCTAAAATATTCCCATAGATTTAATTTTAGTCATTCTTTATAAGTAATTATTAATTTAGGGTTATGATTAATCTGAGTTAAAGTTTGTTCACAATGACTCAGAAAGGGAGCTACGCTTAAACTCTTCATTCAGAAATCCCTATTATATTTTTAGCCTTTGTATTGTTTACATTAAACAGGAAATGTGTTGTTGTCGTATAAAATGAACATCTTATAATTAGTTCTAATAATTGAATAGCCATTAAGAAATATACCTATAATATGATGTTAGTAGTTTCGACTTATTTCTCCTGTTATATTGTGGGGACGTGTGAAATCTAACCACTCATATAGCAGATTTTTAACATTTTTAGCACTTTCCTCCGAAGGGAAGTAGCTTTTGAGTTTGCACTCATGACGGAATTTTTGAAAAATTTCTTCAAATCTTTATCGATCCTACCTAGTAGACACCGGAAATGACCCCCCCTAAAATTTATATATATATATATATATATATATATATATATATATATATATATATATATATATATGTATATATATAGATATATATAAATTTTAGGGGGGGGGGGGTCATTTTCAGTGTCTACTAGGTAGGATCGATAAAGATTTGAAGAAATTTTATATATATACATATATATGTGTGTGTTTGTGTCTGTTAACACGGCCAGAGTTTTTGTTTTTTCGTCACGAAACTTGGTATATAGCATTCAATTAGCAAACGATTGAACGAGTTCGTTAACCACCAAAATCGGTCCAACGGAAGGGGAGGGGGTTTACCCCAAACCCAAAACACTAATTTGACGATGCCAGCCGTAATATTTCTTATATTTCAACGAAACTGGGTATTCGTAGTGGTAATCTAGAGAGAAAAGTGAGATGTAAAAATAAACTAAATCGGTTCATTAGAAGGGGGGGGGGGTTTACTTCGGACCCACTATACCAATTCGCCACTACCAGCCGTGATTTTTGTTATATTTTGACGAAACTCGGTATTCGTATTGGTAATCTACAAGTGAAAATGTGTTGTAAAAATAAACTAAATCGGTTCATTAGGAGGGGGGGTTTACTCCGGACCCAAATTACTAATATACTCATACCGGACGTAATTTCTGCGGTCGGAATATTCTTAAACTTGGCAATGTTTAGTTTTCTCTCTAAACATAATTTCGGCAAAAATAAAACATTGCCAAGTTTAAGAATATACCTGGTTGAGGAAATTGATGTTAGTACCTGGATATAAGTACTTTTATTGGAGTTTTTAAAGGCCAGTTGAAGTGTGTTTACTGTTCTTAGTAAGTAACTATGAGGTCTTCCAAGTAATGAACTAGGACATTTCTTTCTTGTATCATCTCTTGTATTGGCAAATATTTTTGGTTGAAAACATGGTACACTTAATACACCAACTCAAACTACTTTTTTGGAGTGTAGGATGGTAAGGTGTTTCTTTGTGGGGGAGGAACTTGGCCTCTATTTCACATTTATGTTTTTTTGGGATCTCATTACTTTTTTCTAAGTTTTAATTAAAATTTAGTTGCCGCATACCTACTGGCTTTTGTGCTTCATATAAAACCAGGGTCTTTGGATTCTGCATAAAGTTCTCCTTACTGCTTGATATTTGATACCAATAATCAACCTACATACATCTAATCACTTGACTAGAAAAGTTAGAAGCTCTTCCAGATAACATTACTCTAGAGGACAAATTGGTTGCTCTCTTAACTAAACTATTACACTGTAAAACACAGGAACCTTATCCCGAGGATAAAGATCACAATAGGGAAAGTGCAGAAGGCCTTCAAGAAAAATATAAGAACAAAGACGATACATTTTGGGTTTGTGATCCTAAACTTTGTAATTTAGATGGCTCGACTTTGAAAAACTTAGTATCTGCTTTCAAGAATATTATGCAGTAACCCCAACGACTTTATTTACTTCATTTAAGTAAGAAGTCACAACTGTTGTTGCTAAGGTGCATCAAAATGTTTTTTAAAACATCCAATACAGGTTCTCCTTACCAAGACGATTCATTTGATACCCCACATGATGGGTTTCAGAAGGAATGATGGCTTTCCGATGGAACAAAAAGTACATAACGTCATAGGTAATATGACACTCCCGTATCAAGACCTACCTCCATGCCAAGTTTGGTCAAAATAGGCCAAACGGTGCGAATTTGTATAAGGAACAAACATACAGACAGACAGCTGAAAGACCTTTTTTACCTAGCCTAGTGCATTCCCCAGGCCAATGCCTACCTGTGTGCCAAGTTTGGTCAAATTCGGTCAAACGGTGTGAATTTGTGTAAGGAATAAACATGTAAAACTTAGCTGAGAGACGATTTTGACCTAGCCTATGACACTACCCGGATAAAGACCTACCTATGTACCATGTTTGGTCAAAATCGGTCAAATCGTGTGGATTTGTATAAGGAATAAACAGTTAGGCAAACAGCTGATAGAATATTTTGAACTAGCCTATGACACTCTCCGGATCAAGAACTACCTATGTACCATGTTTGGTCAAAATCGGTCAAATCATGTGGATTTGTATAAGGAACAAACAGATAGACAGACAGCTGATAGACAATTTAACCTAGCCTATGATTCTCCCTGTATCAAGATCCATCTGTGTCCCAAGTTTGGTCAAAATCGGTCAAACGGTACGGATTTGTATAAGGAACAAACATAAACACAGACAGCTGGTATAAGATTTTGACCGAGCCTATATGCATCTAATTGTTTCTTAAAACATCAAATATAGGTTCTTCATTCCGAGACGATTCATTTGATACCCCACATCATGCGTTTCGGCAGGAATGATGGGTTTCCGAAGGAAGTACAAAACTGGCACGCCCCCGCCCCGGAAGCGGAGTCAAAAACCACTTTTCAGGATTTTTCGATTTTTTCCTTTAATAACACCTTAATATCTATCTTCATGCAAAATTTCAAGTCTCTAGCATCATGGGAAGTGCCTAATAATTTTGATGAGTGAGTGAGTGAGTGAGTCCTATAAATCCCGATTTTCGATCGCTTATATCTCAGAAACTATTCGATGTAGAATTATGAAAATTTCCAGTTTTACTCACATCTAGTATTATAAAACCTGTGTAACATTTCATAACTTTATCTTTACCTGGTTGAAAGTTATGAGAGGGTAAAAATCGGCTCTAAGACCTCCTGTAATATACACACAGTATGCTTAGGCCGGAACTTGGCCTGGCGCACTACCGTGCGCCTAGATATCTCTGATTGAATAGATGACCAAAAGAAAATAATCTATAGACTAAGCCCAACACCAAACCATATTATCAGAGCCACAATTCACAAAAACAACGAGAAACGCAAACTTATTCAGCAAGTGAAAGATAGCTTTGAGTAAATGATTTCCTCTCCTTCTAGTAATCCAAGAGAGATTAGATTATACATTAGTGTGTTTCATTCGACTTTATGGCGACAGAAAACCTCGTAATAACATCCATCTTATGGTATCATGAGGGATTTCGTGATTAATAACCTACAGCTCAACAAAAACGAGACATTCAAATTTATAAATATACGTATGAATTTTTTTTCTCTACCATCGACAAAAAAATCGTCCAAGTTTTATGAAATTTTGGATTTTCTGACCGAAAATGAAAGGTAAATTGTTCAAAAAAATAGGAAAAGTTTGTTAACAAGCAATGTTCACCCCCCCCCCAAAAAAAAAAACCCACATTACACAATATATTTTTTAAAAATTATTTTTGTGGCTCTGACATAAACAGAACAATATTAGAATTATTCAGATGGTTCACACAGGTTTTTAAAACAGTTAAAAAAGAACACCATGCACTTCAAAAGTATATTATTAAACCTCAACTCATTAGAGAATAAGACAAAAACAGAAAGAAATAAGAAGGAGGTGAAAGAAAGCAATACAAGATGAGAATAAAGGAAATGTAAATACGGTTTAGGAAAGGATTAATGAAGGAAAAATACTAAATTAAACTAAACCAAAATGAAGAATTGTGTCATTAAAAGGTAGAACTTGGATCTTACTTCAGATTCATTCAACATTTCCTGCACTTGTACCTTCGACATTTAACAACAGGTCGATTTTTTACAAATAGAATTGGAATAAGCCATCAATATGAGAGGCTTTTTGCTTTTGCAGACATTTCAATATGAAGATAAATGTTGGAATTTGCTTGATTTGTAATGAACATCCTGAGAGGGGGGGATATAAACTAATTTTATAATTAGTTTTTGAGAATAAGTACATAATGAACAAACATTATTTTTGAAGAGAGCTGATTTTTGTTGAACTTTGAAGATATAACATATTAGTTCTATCTTTGAATTGATTTGGAGTTGAATCTTGGTGATAGTACGGTTACTATTTATCTTAATCTTCCTTTCAATCCAAACAGCTCCGTACCTTTCATCGTCTCTTATGAACGCTTTCATTTTTATTCAAGTCAAAATATTGGAAAAATAAAAATTCATTTGTATTTTAAAATATAGTTGTATCTACTATTGTGACTGTACCCTGAGTATCCCCACCTTGGATAAAATATTATTTGACAATAAACAAATTTTAGTTGGCAATTTCCAATTCATTTTCTATTTTTCGGAAATGAACTTTTTATTAATACTTACATTAATTGTTCGCATTTAAGATAGAGATAATAAACTATTCTTGAGGAAAATGCTCGATGATGAATTATCTTTGTGCCTTAGAGATAATTTGATTGCGAACGCAATGAGCCTCGATGGATGTATAATTGATAATTGATGCAAAGAAGCACGACCAATTAGCGTTTAATGAATATCATGTTAATATATGCAATTACTTTCTCCATGGGATATATTCAGAGAGTTCTCCATCCAGAACAGATGGAACTAGAGCATCTAGAGGAGGGGGAAGGGAAAATTCAATAAACTCAATGGAAAATCAACATTTTCATCAAATCTTTAACTTTAGAAAACCAAACCTTCGACGCTGAGTTTAGAAGATAATTCCTCACTGTGCAGGTTTCTTAATCAAATAGGCTACAAGCCTTCATATCACAGCGTGGCAAGCTAAGTCCTTTAATCACTGAGGAATTGGCTTCAAATCACAATATGGTAAGTTAAAGATTTCAACGCCAAGTCACTGCTTATCCCACCCAAACAGACTGGATTCAGGCCACGGCTCTCGTGCGACCATCACCACGCGAAACTCATGGCACACATTACCCACAAAACAAGGAATAATAGAGCCACTGCATTCATATCTCTCAGCCCTTCAATAGTATCTTGCATCTAATCCTGCTTCGGAGAATGCAAGAATACGGCTTCAACACTACATTAGTCAATATTATCCGAGACTACCTCGAGGAAAGAACCTTCTCGGTTAAAGTGGGTGAGTATTTCTCGGGAATCAAGAACACTGTATGCGGAGCACCCCAAGGATCTGTACTGGGGCCGGTTCTGTTCATCTTGTACACCAGATACATTGTGAAGCTCAAATTACCCAGAGTCAGCTTATGGCGACAATATAGGAATCTTTACATCAAGCAGGCATCCATGTGTAAAGCTGAGGCAGCCAGCAAAGAGATATCGAACTCCCAACAAGAGGTCGAAATCGTGAACCGAAAGAAACCGATGCAGTACTCCTCTCTTTCCAAGGAAATAAAGGGTCAGGAAAAGAAGGGAAGCTTCCCAAAACATTCAATATCGATGGACATGATGAACCTGCCTCCTCCAGGATGGACTATCTCAGGATCCGGCTGGAAAGGCAGCTCTCCCTCCATAGCCATAATATGACCCACGCTAACCTCGCTAACAGCAAACCGAAGGACCCTCCAAGAGAAGACTCGCATAGTAAAAGTGTACTCCACCATCAAACACTGACAATCGTACATGGAATATGGAGAAGAACATGCACTGGCACAAGCCAGCAATTTTGACAATTGACTTTGTAAATGTTCTTTGGGGTAGGGGAAAAAAATGTTTATTGTAATTGGTGGGAATTGCTGAATGTAACGAGTCCAGTCCACATACTATCACTAATTATACTTTCTAATGACAGAATCCTTCATTCAAAAATAACACTAAATATGTATTAGAATAACAATATTACTAAAATTGCAATAATACTTCATTATCACTAGCTCTTTAAGAAAGTAGAACCAAGACTTAGAATAACAAGAACACATAAAAAGATAATTTAAAATACTTTCAAATTTCTCGTGAATATCAGAATGAAACACAAATCAAATCAAAAATAGCTCATTGGAGGCTTATATAAAGAATGAAGAAGAAGAATGATTTTGCTAAAACTCCTTGGTAATATTTCGGTAAATAATAATAATAATATAAGATTATCAAGCTTTCTCGGTTGTCTTGGCTTTTGTCATGAGTGGTAGTATTTCCTGCAAATCTGTGTAATACAATAGACTAGCTGAATATGTGCGGACGACTCTAGCCATGAGCAGGCCTTGGATGTAATGCTACAGTCCTATGTACAAAGAAAATGAAGGACTGAGTCAGAGGTAGCCAGCATTTATTAACTACACTCTTATTTCTATTTACATGCGAGCTACAAAACTTTCTAAACAGCTAGAAAGTGGAAGAGATTCTTGAATCTGTTCCAAACTCTTCATTCTCAAGAGAAAGATATTGTGACTGAGTTTAAAAACTGACAATGAAAGGCACTTAAAACTAGTCGATGGTCAGGCGAAAAGAGGAAGGAATGATAATTTTTGGATGATATAGAGGAAAATGAAGTTACAGATATACTGAGGAGTAAATTAGCTGTAGATACTAGAGATCAAATATAGGAATGTTTTACATTGGGCCAGGGGGTAGACTAACCAATATTTAGGCTAATTCTTATTTTCCAAGATAAGAAACCAAACATTGAAGGAAAACAAAAAGCTTTGGGAAGATATTGCATCTTAAAAGCAGGATTTTCCAAACTATTATTAAAAAATTACACCAGAAAGTGCGCTTATTAGCATAAAAATAGGCTGCCTTCTGACAATGAAAATAAAATCAGTAAATAAATAGAGAAATATCTATAATTAACACAAATTAAGGTTTACTAATTGAGCCTTTTCAAGTTAGCAAATAAGAATGAACTTTAAGTTGAGAGAAAATCACTTTTAAGAAAAGCTAGTAGGATGTTGCTACGTTACCTCCATAATATTATAACAATAAGTTCTAAACTTGGAGGCCCAGTGGCCGTGAGGGTTAAGGCGTGAGCACTTTACACTCCATGCCAAAGGTCGTGGGTTTGATTCCCTCTATGGGGAGGTGGCTTTTCTTTAGAAAAAATAAAAGGCATCAGCCCTATCCTGGCTAGAAAAGGGTGGTGACCTACAGAAAAGGGTGGTAACCCGTCCCAAAATTCTTAGTAAATAATAATGGACATTAAAATTTAAATAAATTTTAAATAAAATTTAAATTAATCTTCCTCTGCCGCTCGGCATTTCCATTGGTATGTAGTATCTTATTTCTTTGTAAAATTATTTAATGTTACTATTAGCTACTATATTTGTCATTGGTATGTAGTTTCTTATTTCTTTGTAAAATCAATTAATGTTACTAATTACTATTAAAATCAATTATTGTACCTATTTACTTTTTCATTCTACTCATTCTAAGAATTTAAGACGATATGTTCTTTTATAAGTTAATTGTATCTATAGTTCTGTTACCTATCACAATTATAATTTTTTTTTTGTTTTTGTATTAATTTCTATTTTTGTCATTTTAGCTGACGAAGGCTACCAATGAGTAGCCGAAATATAGATTTTTTAAAACAAAATCATTTTGAGGTTTATTTAGCCGAATCCCAACCATTCCATCTTTACTTAAATATTTAATGATGTATAAACATAATAAATCACTTATGCCCATTTGAGACAAACCTAAATAAACAATGAACAAAACTGTTGATTATAAAAGAAGCAATAATTCATTCTGAAAAGAGTAAACTATAAAATGTTTTTTAAAACTTTGAATATAAAAGAGAATTTTGAGCCTGGAAGCCTCCAATGTACTATTTGCTGAATATTCCTCATGCAACTTGATGGAAGATATAAGAAATGACTACCTCCAGATGTGTCTGGGAGGAGTTTAATCCTTCCTTTTTCCAACACATCATTAAATGCTGGCCATCCACAACCAGAATCATATTTGGTGTTTGATGAAAACAAGTATTGCCCACAGACTATACAGCTATATTCACCTTCATCGTAAACCTTGTTATATTCTCCTGTAAAGGGTCTGCAAAAAAACAATTAAACTAAATAACACACACAGAGCAACTTGAATTGAAATATGAATAAAATATTTTACCTTTCTGTTCCCTTTTCTTGAGTAACGTGATATTGTAAAGGAGATAGTTTTTTCAAAAGCTCCTCCTTAGAAGGTAGATTATCACTTGATTCCATGCTTGAATAGTTTCTAGTTTCCTTGGGATAAATGGAAGACCTTAAAGGTTGGATTTTGCAATAACAGCGCTTTTCGGCAACAAACTGGATTCCAGCCGTTCTACTAATCCTTTTAAGGCAAAGAGATCTTATGGCACTGAATGTTGCAACACCTCGAATACCTAGCATTAAGAAATATATTTCTTCTCAATTCCAATATAAATATTAAACAGTCAGAAGATCTACGACCACTGATATTACTACCGAAATCCTACTTTCAATTATGTCAAGAAAATCAAAGTGTATGCGCTAAGAAAAGTGCGTTGAGCTGTCAAGAGCTTCGGTCAAACTGTTGAAAACTTTCCATCCAAATATGTAGTCTTGAATAGATATCTCTTTTGTATCGATATTAAAGTAATTAGTCCATAGACATTGGACCAATTAAGATATTACTGTTTACTCATAAACATAAGTGGGGGGACACAAATACTTTTACGTCATCAAAGTCAAAATTAGAGCAAGGTCAAATAGATATCGGAAGCTGCTTAATTCTAATACTCCAATAATATTTGTTCTCTTATATTATAATAATTATTTTATTAATAATAAATTTATTAATCAAGTTTTTTTATTCAGATTAGATTAAAAAGTGATTTCATTCACACCCACTCGATTGTAATAAGGAACGTAATGCTCTTGAAATTATGATCGTTTTAAAGTTAAAAAAAAAAATATATATATACATAATAAAATCTTAAGGAACAAATTGGAACGGTGGCCTTATATATTGGACCTTGAAATATTAACTAAATGTGATTTCCTTAAATAATTTGATTTTCAAAACTAACTGATTTACACCACTGATCGAGAATTTTAACAAATAATAATAACGATCAGGAGTAAATTTATGTTCAATCTTCACAAAGAAGGATATGTCTTTGGAAGAAGAAGGTTATTAAATTATTTTTGCAGTAAATGTGAAGACGAGGGTTCTAGGCACCGATTATTTTGAAATTTTGAACTATAAGGTATTTTGATGCACAAAACACGAATCCGTTTAAAAAAAAAAATCTAGCTCTCAACTAGGAAAGAAGATATTAAGCACTAAAGTTCACTGTTATGAAGGTTATAAAATTTGGCGTAATAATAATCATGTATTGGGAATTAACATTACCGATGGCGGCGCCACTGTCGTTGTCTAAATGGCGGTATACAAAGGTATATCTGTGAAATTTGTTACATAGTGATCGCTGATAACAAATGTTTTCGCAGTTGTTTGTGGTTCTATTTCACGTTAATATTAGTGTTTTCACCAAGAAACAGGGTTTTTGGAAGCTCTACTTTATTTGTGTACTCAAATATGTAGGAATATTGGACTAACAGTGAGTTATTGTGAGTTGTTGTTATTGTGATGGATAAGCAAAAGTGAGGTAAATATTATTTCATACCATTGTGAATAGCTTTGAATACAATAAATGTATTTTATAATAAATATTGCATATTATTGATCACCAACAAATCATGAACAATTTGAAAATTGAAAAAAATACTTCAAAATCTTTATTTTCACATATTACACGCACCATTAATTTTTTTTAGTTTTAAATCGTTTCTGATCACAAATTTTAATTATTGCTTACATTATTTGCAAATTATAACTGACGTAAATATAATTTCGTATCATTGTGAACAGATTTGAATACAATAAATTTATTTTATAATAAATATTGCATATTATTGAACACCAACAAATCATGAACAACTTGAAAATTGAGAAAATATTTCAAAATTTCTTTGAATCTCTATTTCACATATTACATGCACCATTTCATTTCCTTATTAAGGTTGTAATTAAATTATACAAATATACTTTATCAAAAGGCACTGTAATATTTATGAAACTGGAGTCATATGAATCAAATATGAAGTAGTGCACTCATTTAAATTTAATATAGCCATTCCTAATTAAACTTGTGAAACAAAGTGCAAACAACTTGATAGATTGGTTGGTCTTCTCCAAAATACCACATGTATTTAGGTAATGGATGTGCATTCACAATTGGTTCACCTTCAACTATGCACCTGGAATTCCGTAAGGCTTCTAGATAGCCAAAGAAGTTCCTTAGTACATACTTTTGTTCATCAATATCTATACCTTCTGAATTTCTAGAAGTGAATTTCAGAAATTAAATCAAATTTGGGTAAAATGGGTTGCAAGCTGTTTATATTCACACAAGAGTGAAGGTTGCATAAATGTGAATTATTTCACTACCTCTTACATATATTGTTTAAAAATAATTACTTTGTGAAAGGGAAAGGTTCATGTTGTCTTTAAAAAGACAAACTTGTCATAAAACAGTTGGGAAATTATTAAATAGCAAGAAAATCACGAACAACACAATAGCTTTATATGTGTAAACAATGCGCGTATACCGTTCTCGCTAGTTCCGAAATTTTCCGCATGGCGACGTATCGCTTAATGTTAATTCCCAATATTAAGAAGAATGTCTAGGACGACTATTTGGCAGACTTGCTATGCGTTTCCGCTCGCTCAAGAAGATATCAAAACTCTAGTCAATCCAACTCGCTGTTATGGATAGAATTCCGATGTTGTGGAGGTTATAAATGGTTTATCAACATTTCAAATGAGAGTTCTTCGTTTCCCAATGTTCCATGTCTGCGCATGCGCGTGTTTACAAATACGCTGTTTACGCCAACTTTAACCTCAATAACAGTGAACTTTAGTGCTTCATAACTTCTTTCCTAGTTGAGAGCGATTTTTTTTTTCTTTTTCTTTTTTTTCTTTTTCTTTTTTTAACGGATTCGTGTTTAGTGCATCAACATACGATAAAGTGAAAAATTTCAAAATAATCGGTGCCTAGAACCCTCGTCTTCACATTTACCATTTTTGCTATACTATAAGGAGTACTCCACAAATATGAATGAAAAATTGAATTGTTTTATTTTTTACAGAGCGGTATATTATATTTTAGGTATTCTTGAAATAACTAATGTATGGGATACATTCCCAAAAACAAATAAATTTTTTTTTTTTTTTTTTTTTTTTTTTTTTATTCTTGAAGTAACTGGTAGGAGTTGCTCCGCAAAATTGTTTAAAACATTAACTTATATTTGAGTTATCGGTTCATCATCAGGCATCCACATAAAATCAAAGTAATATGAAGAATAAGAAAGAAACTTATTGATACAATATAAGGTACCCTAATACATTGTATTATTATATACTTCAATTATTGTATTTGTATTGTTATTAGTGACATAGGAGAAGTTTCCTCCTTACTTTTTTTTTAAAAAAAAAACGCCAAAGGTCGTGGGTTCGATTCCCACAAGGGATGGTGGCTTTTCTTTCGAAAAAAAAGAAAAGGCATCACGCCTATCCTGGCTAGAAAAGGGTGGTAACCTATAGATAGCCCGTCCTAAAATTCGTAGTTAATAATAAATGGACGTTAAAATTTAAATAAATATTTTTAAAAACAATTAACACTTGGTTGCTAAACAACAGAACATATGGTTATTACCATTGCAGAATACTACATCTTTCCCCCCTTATGAAATTATTTATATAAATCATAGTCGTTGAACTTGACCGGTGTTTTCACTATTCTTCCGCTTCTAATTCTTATCTCTCGCGAAAGCTCCGGTCCACTCAAATCTTTATTAGACCTTATACCTCCTTTACGTCAGCTATAGTTGTTTGTATAACAGCGTTGAAAATATCAGCCGCCACTATGGAAATTTCGAATTCGGTCATCCAACTTGACCAGCGACTCGCTGCATTTTCATCGAGATGAGGATCAAATGGCCCCGGTTTTACAGCAACCTCCATATTGAGAAATAGATAAACTTACCGATAACCACTTCTTAATTCGGTAAAAATGAAGTTTCACGCCTTCAAAACCGATTCCTTTCAAATTTTGTACAATAACGTATTTTGATGCACTAAACACGAATACGACAAAAAAAACTTCCGCATTTAACTAGGAAAGAAGTTATTAAGCACTAAAGTTCACTGTTATGCAGGTTATGAGAGCTAATGTAAACAACTAAATTTGTCAACATGCGCATGCGCGGGTATGGAAAAGTTCGTAATAAGGAAGTTTCATTGAAATTTACCATAAATTATCTTAATTCATCAGCAGTTATTTATTCACAATCATTTTTTTTAAATAATGAAACACTCCTCACATTTCTTGTTTCGTTCATGAAAAGTATTGTATATCAGAAATCCCTTAATAATTAGCTAATGCCTTTATAATTATCATTCTAATTCGCGCCTACCGAACTTCAATTGTCTACTCTTATTTAATAAAAAAAAGAATAAGTATGAAATTGCACAAATTTATAATTCTTGCCCACAATAGAGGGAAGTGCGGGATAATATCCCGCAATATGGCCGGCGAGAAGAACATTTAGATGGATATTTAGCCAAATTTCTCTTCAAACGCGCTCATAAATATGAAGAGCGTTTAAAGGCATTTTTCGGTGCGATTGGGGATTTGTATCCACCGAACATCCAGTCTGAAGAAAAAGAAGAAGAAGAAGAAGAAGAAAGCTAAGAGAGATTTCTTGGAGAGAGAGAAAAACTTTATTTCAGAAAAGTTTGGTTGCCCAACTAAATTGGGTTGCTCCACACACAACATAGTAATCAACCCTTCAAATCTGGGTATTCCAATGAAAAAAAAAATTATATAAACGAATGAGTAAAACAACAACAAAAATTATGTAAATGATATAAAATGACGAAATTAGTGATAAAAATGGGAGGGGGGCAATAAAATACTAATAATAAATATACAAAAGAGTTAAATAGTAATTAAAACGGTAGGAGAAAATATGCGGTCAGCCATATATGTGGTTCTGAATAATGGCGAGTGAGTCAATAAGAATTGATTCTGCTATTCTTCCTAGAATGTCCTCGCTGATTCCTATTTCCTGGAAGAAAGCAGCTGTTTCCTTGGGAATGGTGCCTCGGGAGCCGAACCATAGTCCCTTCACGGAGGATTCTCTTGATCCATAGCTCTCCCGGAACTTTTCCTTATAGTAAGAGATGCACTTCTCGTATATGGCTTGCTTCTCTTTGTTTATGTTTTGGCTTTGATTGTTATCATTGCCTTCATAACGAATCGTTGGGTCTATGATAAGAGCCGTTTTGGATTTCCGTTTGAAGGCAACGATGTCAGAATATCTTGAGGAGCCTTCATCGTCAATGCTATAAACTTCCTCGAAGCAGTCGTGACCATTGTCTTTCATAAGCTCCATGAGAGTGTGCTTCACGTTGTTATGGCGACGTGTAACCAGGAGCATGTTGTGGTCGCAACTTCCCAGCACATGTGCTGGCGTTTCTTTCTCTTTGCCACATCTGCGACAAAGGAGACCAACATCCCTTGGTTCACTGCTAATGCCAGGAACAGCTCGAAGAGGTGCATAATTAATATTAATTTTTAATGCATTTATCCATTCGAAGCCCGATAAAACTTCTCTGTTGTAAATGAACTTATTTGCTTTTGGACAGTCTTTGAAGTGTCGGACTCCAATGCCCTGCCACTTCGAGTTAGCCCATTCATTGAAAGAGTTGTCTCTCAAGGTCTGCCTCAGCTTCTTTATGTTATGCATGTCGCCGATAATGTCCATTGGAATTTCGAGTCTTTGGGCACATTCGAACGACTCTTTACTGTAATCAAAAAAAGAATGAAATAATTCGTCCGAAACACCGTCGAGCTTTTGAGCAATGGACCAAAGCTGCAACGGAGCTTCCCAATGGCATCGAAGCAAGCCAAGTCCCCTGTATCGACGAGGTGCATACAGCATTCCATTGCAAGCATTGGCAGGCAGTCCTATTATTGCCTTTACGCTCCTTCGAATTATGACATCCACACCTTCCAGCAAGGACTGAGGAATTTTAATGAGAGGCACTGTTTGGAATGGATAGGCGAGGCTAGGGAAAATATACTGATTTATGAAGTTCAGTTTTTGATCGGGCTTTAGCAGATTAGAGGATGTCAGTAGCTCTAAATTGCTTGTCAATGTGCGTACCGAATCTTCTTTAAAAGCAATTTCTGAATCGAATGAACATCCTAAATATTTAATTTGTTCACTGCCACAGATCGAAATTATATTTTCCCCGTTTTCAAGAGCGAGCTCGTCCTTACAGAGAACTCCCTTTTTAACAATTATCGCAGTGCTTTTGCTCGGATTTATGCTCAATCCAATTTCCTTAAAGGTGCGAACTATTACGTCAACTACCCTTTCTGCTTATTTTTTATTACACGCCGTTACTGCTTGATCATCAGCAAATCCTGTCAGGATGACCCTGTCAATATTCTCCTTTACTTCATAACCGTAGCAGTTAGCGAATTGCGGGTCACAAATTTCTCTGTATAGATGATCTATGGCTGTAATAAAGAGTGTTGGCGACAGCGGGCCTCCTTGGGGAACTCCTCGTTTCACATTGATGAAACCTGTTTTATTTATTCCCACTTGAATTTGGATCGAATTATTTGATAGCAAAGAAGTGATTATATTTTTAAGGTCAGGCGATACCCCTCTGCCTTCCAAACTTTTCACTATGTGGGCATGACCTATGTTGTCAAATGCACCAGTGACGTCTAAAAATGCAACAGCACAGTCATCCTTTCTTCTTTTGCTTGTTTTCAAAACACCGTCGATGATGCGCGCATTGACGTGAGCACCTGGCAACCCTCTTATGAATCCCTAGAAGAATGTCTAGGACGACTTTAAGGGCATACATGCTATGCGTTTCCAACTCGCTAAAATCAATAGAATTCTATTAATTTTAGCGAGTTGGATTGACTGGGGTTTTGTTATCTTCTTGAGCGAGCGTAGCGAGCGGAAACGCATAGCATGTATGCCCTTAAAGTCGTCATTTATGCCTTAAAGTCATGTATGCCTTAAAGTCGTCACAAATTTAGTTGTTTGCATTAGCTCTCATAACCTGCATAACAGTGAACTTTAGTGCTTAATAACTTCTTTCCTAGTTAAATGCGAAAGTTTTTTTTATCGTATTCGTGTTTAGTGCATCAAAATACGTTATTGTACAAAATTTGAAAGAAATCGGTTTTGAAGGCGTGAAACTTCATTTTTACCCTTAATTCAAAGCACTAATCTCGGCTTGGAGTATTTTCAAGAGCCTTTACAACCCGAACAGTTGAACCACCGACCTCCAGTTGTAAGCAAGGATAATGTGGTAACTGCCGACAGCACCAAAATGTAATATTTACTTAGATTAATCTACACTCATTGAGATAAAACACAAGACAGATTCTCTTTTATTTTTAAAAGCAATTAACACTTGGTTGCTAAGCAACAAAACATTTGGTTATTACCATTGCAGGATACTACAGGCCCCAACTCAACTTTTCTGCATTTTCCCTTGGGTTTTAGGTTCCCTTTACCTAGACGATTCATTTGATACCCCACGTGGATTTCGAAATGAATGATGGGTTTCCGAATGAAAGAAAAGCTTTACTCAATAAAGAAATAAAAATTGCTGCCCATGTCTATTGGGTTGCTACACACACAGCCTGCTAATCATTCTATCGATAATGTATTTAATTAATTACATTTAATTTGTATTAAAAACAAATACAAAACGGGCACCGCCCGTGGGAGTGGAGTCAAACACAACTTATCAGGATTTTTCCCTTTCATAACACCCTAATGTTTATGATCCTGCAAAATTTCATGTCTTTAGCTTTTCCGGAAGTGTCTAATCATTTTGATCGGTGAGTCCTATAAATTCCGATTTTCCGTCGACTCTATCGCAGAAACGCTTCAGTTTAGAATTATGAAATCTTCCAATTTTACTCAAATCTATTTTTATAATAAAAAAATCAGTCCCGTAACAGGCCACAAGGGCCCAGAGGGGCAGATACTGTAGAGGTATCTGATTCTTGACCATACGGCACACTAGGGAGATAGTGTGGTCAATACTATGCTCCGGCCGCCTGATTTTCCCCTTGGCTGCTTCGACTGCTAGAGTCATTAGCATCCAAGGTACACATTATTAATTATATTAATTAAAGACTGGGTGAGCCTAGGGACGATCTGGGACCCCAAATCCAACCCTCGAGCGGCAGCACTAGAAGAAAAAATCTTTAGTGTGCGCTCGGGTTTTGAACCTGGTCCTCCAGTTCATTAGTCGGGTGCTCTACCACTGAGCTAACCTCGCCCCCTCTATTTTTATAATACCTGTTTAAAACTTCATACGTTTATCTTTAACTGGTTCAAAGTTATGGGAGTGGAGAAATCGGTTCTAATACTTCGTGTAATACAAAAGCAGTGTGCATAGGCTGGAACTACCGTGGCCTGCCGCACTACCGTGGCCTGCCGCACTACCGTGGCCTGCCGCACTACCGTGGCCTGCCGCACTACCGTGACCTGCCGCACTACCGTGGCCTGCCGCACTACCGTGACCTACCGCACTACCGTGGCCTGGGACACTACCGTGAGCCTAGGTATTGGAAATAGGAATTGATAATGGAAGGAAGCCAAAAGCAAATATTCTCTCACAGGATAATTGAGATCTGGTCCCATACTGGATACGCGAGGCTTCCGTTGTGGCACAGAGTGTGCAAGATCTGAGGACAAAGTTTCAGGAGCACTTTACAAGGAATCTGCTGTCTTTCCAATGTTCAAACTAAAATTAAAACGTCTTTTTTAAGTATGATTGTAGAACATACGCGCATGAAACATTATTGCATTTTAATACAAGTATGTAAATATGGAAAGTATCTGTCTATATAATTCTTTTTTCAACCAGACTGAAGGTACTACTCTGTGTAAGCAATTGAATAAAAAAAAAAAAAAAAAAAAAAAAAAAAAAAAACACGATAGCGGCCTTTCTTTTTGTTTTTTCTTGACGAAAAATTAATAATTGAGTAAGCTGTTCATTACAAAAGATCAAAAGTATACATTTTTTTTTTTTTTATGATATTTTAAGCATATTATTCAGGAATGCTTCGTAAACTACCACGCTTCGGAGGAATGTGTCTAGTAATGCAGCTCCTGCGTGACGGACTTTTTAATAATTGTTCCATAATAAAAATTGAAATACACTTCTTGGAACTGTGGAAGTCCGTGGTCATTGTGGTACCTCCTGGCATCATGAGTGATTAGTAGGTGAGCATTTACCAATATGTTTTTTTTTTTAGGATGAGTAGAAAACTTGAAAAGGGGGATTACTTGTTCTGAATTGAAAATCCCTTACTTTCTAGAATCTACATTTTAGAAAGTGTTAAAAGAAAATAAAAAAAATATTATCAATATTATTCCACAGAAATATACAAGTATGGCACATATTCTGCGGATCGTACTTTTTCCAGTTTTCAGCAGTTAGATCATCTTCAGTAAAATCATCATTCTCCTAAGAATGACTCCTTTACAAAACATAATGTGTAAATCATAGAAATTCTGGCGTTAATGACCACAAGGTTGGCACGCCATAAAAAAAAAAAAAAAAAAAAAAAAAAAAAAAAAAAAAAAAAAAAAAAATCATAGAAATTAATTAAGTACAGATGGAATGGTTGGGATTCGGCTAAATAAACCTCAATATGATTTTGTTTTAAAAAAATCTATATTTCGGACGTTTCGGCTACTCATTGGTAGCCTTCGTCAGCTAAAATGACAAAAAAAAGGAAGAAATTAATACAAAAACAAAAAAATTATGATTGTGATAGGTAATCCCAACCATTCCATCTGTACTTATCACCTCGACGGCTAACTATCTAATCATCATGATAGAAATTAATGTATAAAAATAATACAATAATAATATCTAGAAATTAATGTAGGTAGTTAAATTTAGTTATTTTCATATTTTGGGGCTTGTATGTAGGTAAAGGAATTGAATGATGTATGAAATTAATGTGCTCTGATATATTTATACCTCTTTTTTTAGTTGGCGTTTTACTTAATTTTGAGAATCATTTTTGAATAAGCAATTTTCTTCTTATTGAATTTATATTTACTTTTTTATTTACGTTTTGTTTTCCAATTGGATGTTTTTTTAAAACAAAAAAAATTTGTAATGCCGGTTAGGCGAGGAATATATCTAGCAGGCTTGATTGAGGAGGCCCTTGAAGAGTCTTTCATTTCTACTGGGGTGTCGTGGTCTGATAGTTTGTAAGTATTTATTATCCCTATTAATCCACCTTGATTTGCTTTTATTTTACATTTATTATCCAAAGTAATTTTCGTATATTTGTCTTCAATATAATGCCTCTTTTGAAGTTCATTTTAGTGTATGAGTTTTCCTTCTAGATAACCTCTCTGCTTTGTATTTTGGTAAACTCCATTTGTTTTCAGCCGTCACCTTATTTGTTGTAGATTATGGGAAGAGTTATTCGAGCTCAGAGGAAAGGAGCAGGGAGTGTATTCCGTTCCCATACCAAACATAGGAAAGGAGCACCCAAGTTGAGATCACTTGATTTTGCTGAAAGGCATGGATACATTAAAGGAGTTGTCAAGGTAAGATCAAATCTCCTTTATCATGATTAGTGATTACTTTTTGTTTAAAGGTATTTTTAAAAATGTGCCATTGTAATATGGAATTGTTTACTTGTCTATGTTTTAGGATATTATACATGATCCTGGCCGAGGAGCTCCTTTAGCTGTAGTGCACTTCAGAGATCCTTACAGGTTCAAAACTAGGAAGGAGTTGTTCATTGCTCCCGAGGGGATTTACACTGGCCAGTTCCTCTATTGCGGAAAGAAAGGTTAGTTTTAGAATCTTCTTAACAACTCTTATTACTATTAGACATTAGAATCACTGTAATTCTCTTATTGGTCCTTATAGCTTCTTCTAAGCACTTGGTATGGAATCAGCATTATGCCCCTGATTTTTATCTTTAAATAAACACATTTTTTTAATTGATATTTAGACATATTGAATAAATACTGAATTTGGTAAACCTGAAGGAGAGCGTCCTCAACACTGATTTTCTTCAAAGTTTGCACTATAACGTATTTTCATGCACTAAACACGAATCCGTTGAAAAAAATTGTTGTTCTCAACCAGGAAAGAAGTTATTTAAAAACAAAAGTTCACTGTTATGAAGGTTAGGGAAGACTGCCTTGGACGACTTTTGGGCATAGAATTCTTTTTATTTCTGCGAGTTGGATTGACTAGGGGTTTTGATGTTTTCTTGAGCGTAGCGGAGCGAGCGGAAACGCATAGCACGTATGCCCAAAAGCGACAGTTTACGACCAAGTCAGCTACCACAAGGTGAGTCTAAATTTCAATTACACTTCGTCATTAAGTACTATTTCGCAGGCGCGTGTTTACATATAAGCTGTTTACCCCGTCTTTTATAACCTCCATAACAGTGAACTTTAGTGCTTAATAACTTCTTTTCTAGTTGCGAGCAACTTTTTTTTTCAACGGATTCATGTTTAGTGCATCAAAATATGTTATAGTGCAAATTTTGAAGAAAATCGGTGCTGAGGAGAGTGTCCTCAGCACCTTTGGTCGTTTGTAACCCGCTAACAGTGAACTTTTTTTTTAAATAACTTCTTTCCTGGTTGAGAACAACAATTTTTTTCAACGGATTCGTGTTTAGTGCATGAAAATACGTTATAGTGCAAACTTTGAAGAAAATCGGTGTTGAGGACGCTCTCCTTCAGGTTTACCCTGAATTTAATTATGTTTACCTAAATTGTTACTGATGTTGCCTATATAATTTGTTTAACTTAACGTGGCTGAAGTTATGTGTACTTAACTTTTCAATTGTCCAGTTACACAGACTAAGTTGAAAGTGGAATGTTTGACTGTATTATTTTTAGGGGATACTTACACACCATTTTTAATCAATGAGAGTTGAATACTGAGATCTAAATGTTTAGTAGCATTCAACTAGATAATTTCATTAGAAACGATTAGTAAAAAAAAAAGCTAATTATATGCTACAAAATTGAGAGGGATGGTATTATTTTTACTTAAGTCTTATACAATTATCACTTGTTGAAGGAATGTATCTATTCAGGTTACTCTCCTGAAAGAATTTTTGAAAATTAATATTCCTGTTAAACTTTACACACACACACATAAGTATATATATATTTTATTTATTTATATTTACAAATAAAATCTTCTAACATGATATAAGCAGCCACAATGTATGTTTTTTATGCCCTGGAGCGTGGTGTAACTTGGTCTATTACAAACGAGTGGATGAGTTTGTTTACTAGAAAAATCAGTCGATCTGAGTTGGTTTTGCTCTGGGTACAAATGTTTAATATGCTTCTTAAATAGCAATGAACTCTACATACATTATGCTCAATTTAAGAGAAGGTTTATTGTTAAAATAAACAAATCTGTTCTTTAGTAATAGGAGTTTACTCCTGAACAAAATTAATAATTTTCCTCTATACGTTCTTGCTACAAAACTTGGTAGATATTGTGCCAAAGGACTGATTAACATGTGTTGTCAAAGAATGTGTTATTCTTGTTTAATCCTGAAACAGTCATAACTAGCAAGTTCAGGAATAAGGAATAGTTCAATTGTGCACGTACAAACTTCTCAAGGTAATTAGCTTTTCTCTTTGCCTATCTGCAGAGCTGAATGAACCGTAAATAATACTCAGATTGAAACCTGGGTGGGAACCTATAGGCAGCCCGTCCTAAAATTCATTGTAAATAAAAAAGTATGTTTAAAAAAATTTAAATAATTTTTAACTAATTTAAAAACCATTTATTCACATACTGATCTATAGATGTCACTTCAAATTAAAACAATGAAAAATAAGTTTATATATTAGTAGAGAAATTCTTGGCTTTAGCAAAACACAGTCCAGTTTTTATTTGTTCTGCTTCTCTTATTTAGATTCATGCTTGTATGTATTCAATTTTTGAAAGTACTCCCTTTTTCTACACTAAGACACTCAAGTCCCTTTATAAGAATATTGGATATTAAATTACTATAAATTGAATTTAAGGTTTATCTTTGGCGATTCATATAATTATTTGTAATGTTTTATTTTAGCCAACCTCCACGTTGGAAATGTTATGCCAGTTGGAGCTATGCCCGAAGGTACTATCATCTGCAATTTAGAAGAGAAGACCGGTGACCGAGGCCGACTCGCTAGGGCATCAGGTACTTTCATTCAAAAGTTATTTCAAGTATAACATTTAAAATAAGTTTTTCATTTAGCTTCTGTATATTTTGAAACAATCTGATATATTAGTTGAAAAGATTGATTAAGTAAGTGGGTTTTCCTTTGGAAGTTTTGATTTTATTTTGTCAGCTGTCATCGATGCATTTAGAAGTGAACACCTTTCCAACATCTACTCCCAAATAATAACTCCTTGGAGCGAATAAATATAAATGCATAAATAGTAACTCATTGGAGTCATTTACTTAATTCATTTTTAAGGGATTTTTTTTTTTAGTTTCTAGATAGTGAGAGATACGAGTTATTTGTTGAGCTAATATGAAGAAACTTCTTTTGAAAGATAGTGTTATTAGTTGAAAGCTGTAATCCCAAGCTGTACATTTTCTCTAATCAACTTGTAACTAAAAGTTCCTGGTTCCTTTACACATCAGCATATGTGTTTATCAGCAAATGCTATGAAGAGGATTTTTTTTTACACTGCTTTGATTGTGAAAACCTGAGAAAAACTCCTAAGGTGAAAGCATGCATGTTGGAGCTACCCAGTAGAACCAAACTCAAGACACATGTTTTAGCGTCATATGTTTATAATTCAGTCCAACAATTACTAGTTCCAATAAAACTGCTTTTAACAAATTGGCTCAATCAATAATGCAAACATTTATTTCTTAAATTTAAGCTGATGTCCAATCCTCTAGAAATGTTGGTTCTATAAAAAATAACTACCAACTTACAGTTGACCTCCGTTGAAAACAACATTACATTTCCTGCGAGAATGTTACAATATATCATTTTCTTTTTTAGCGAAAAAGTGTGGAATGTTATTTTCATCATTTATACTATTTTCAATAAATTTGACCTAATTTTCCAGAAATCTTGGTGACCCTATTTCATATTTCCTAACATGGAAAACATTTTCACGTTTATGATGTTATTGTTTGTTTCAGGAAACTACGCTATTGTTATTGCTCACAACCCAGATTCGAGAAGGACTCGAGTAAAGCTCCCGTCTGGTGCTAAGAAAGTTATTCCATCCAATAACAGGGCTATGGTTGGTACGTATTTATCAACCCTACTCTCTATTTCACAATTACTCTATATCAACAACTACTAGCAAGAAAGTATTTTTATATTTCTTATTTAAACTTAGTACAACCTCTTATTGAATACTAGTCTTTCCTCCGCCCCTTCATAGGGAAGAAACCCACTTATGGTGTCAGCCCGATGACACAATCAGGAAGTGCTCACTCAAACATTTCACGATTCAAAACTCATAGATCACAAGAATAACAGAGGCTCAAATATGTGTGTGTGTTATATATATATATATATATATATATATATATATATATATATATATATATATATATATATATATATATAAATTCTTGTGTCACAGTGTTTGTAAGAAAACTCCTCAAATGGCTTGACCGAATTGCATGCCATTTTTGCCATGCAAAAATGCACCCCTAAGTGATAAGGGTGGTCCACTGCAAAAAAAAAAAGAAAAAAAAAAAAAAAAATGGACAAAAATTTTCTATTTTTTTTTTTTTTTTTTTTATGATATTGTGTTAAAAAATACACACAACCTAAATTGTTCCCCTTCTACCACCAATCCCCATTTTTTGATAGCAATATTAGTACTTAGATAATTTTCAACCCTTGTGATTGATAACTGATCAATTCTCATTCGCTCAGTTATCTCGACCAGTATTGCATTGGCCGTTGCTTCCTCTGGCATGCAGGAACTTTACTCGAAGGTAGATGAGCTCTTTGAGGATTTATGATGCCATTAAATATTCAAAATAACCCAGACGCAGTGTGCAACATAAAAAACAATTGTTTATGCCCACAGTGCTGAAGCAATGTCAAAGGGTCTCACCGTGTTTCGATATGAAATCTGCACTGGCGTCTTTATTCACTTTGATGTATTTATTTTATTTCTAGTACCTAGAAATAATTTTTCGTAAATTATCAAACCTCTAACTGTACTCGTTTTGAGGGAACAAGGGCTGAAACCCCAAACTTTAAAGTCCTTCTTCTTTGAAACTATACAAGATATTTAAATGAAACTAACACGAATTGAAGCTATTAATTAGGTGTACCTTGTGTATTTTTTTCATAATTTTCGGACCACTTATAACATAAGAAAAAAAATTGTGAAGATTTGAATGGCGGTTTTCTTCAACTACCCCTCAAAACACACCTACCAAAAAAACCACGAAAAATCAGTTATTTCTTAACTATTATCCATAAAATTTTCATTGATGTGTGAAAGGTGCATCATATATAAAAATTACAAAAACCCTATATCGATAGCTAAACACTAAAAACCAGACGTATCGAAAATATCTCAAGTTACTCCTAGGACGTTTTGGTTATTTAAATATGAACCCTCACATTGCTCAGGGCATAATCTGTATTATACAGATCTTAAAACTATTGTCATATTGCAAACCGCTAAAATAATAAATACTAAAAATCCTCATTTTCTTAAAGATAATTAATCTTAATCACTATTTTCCTCAATAGTTTTGGTATCACTTGTAACATCGAATAAATGTGTTAATATTTCCGCAGGTTTAATTTTTTTTTATTAGTAACGGCCAAGTGGTAAGAAATAAATTATCGTAAATTATCGAGGCTACCTGTGAACAGCAACCTATGCTCCTATTTCCATTAGCGTAATCACGCTTGTATTTTTTCATAGCCTTCTAATTGTATAAAAAAAAAAAAAAAAAAAAAAAAAAAATTTAGAGAAGCATCCCATGTTTCTATTATATTCAAACAATAAAACGCAAAACGAAGGTATTGCGTCACATGGTAAACTGTAAAGAACGAATAATATGTAGTGAACGAATATGTTACTTAATGTTTATAGATGTATATATGTAATATTGTAACTGATGTATATATGCAATAACTGTTTGGAGCGAAACGCCTTAGATGGGCAAAGATGCTCATAAATGAATATAAAAAAAAAAAAAAAAAAATGTATTCAATGAAACATTCGATATTTGTTGCTATTGAAGTGCCAATAACGAACTTTATTCCTTAATATGTTGCCATTTTCTTATAAGTACTCAACATGAATATCGTTTTTATTGCCGTCTAATAGAACAGCAAGGTAACATTTGTTCCAGTTCCATCTCATGTTACAAATCGTACCAAAACTATTATGGGAAATAGTGATTAAGATTAATTATCTTTAAGAAAATGAGGATTTTTAGTATTTATTATTTTAGCGGTTTGCAATATGACAATAGTTTTAAGATCTGTATAATACAGATTATGCACTGAGCAATGTGAGGGTTCATATTTACATAACAAAAACGTCCTAGGAGTAACTTGAGATATTTTCGATACGTCTGGTTTTTAGTGTTTAGCTATCGATATAGGGTTTTTGTAATTTTTATATATGATGCACCTTTCGCACATCTATGAAACTTTTATGGATAATAGTTGAGATATTACTGATTTTACGTGATTTTTTTGGTAGGTGTGCTTTGAGGGGTAGTTAAAGAAAACCGCCATTCAAATCTTCACAATTTTTTTTCTTATCTTATAAGTGGTCCGAAAATTATGAAAAAAATACGCAAGGTACACCTAATTAGTAGCTTCAATTCGTGTTAGTTTCATTTAAATATCTTGTATAGTTTCAAAGAAAAAGAACTTTAAAGTTTGGGGTTTCAACCCTTGTTCCCTCAAAACGAGTACAGTTAAAGGTTTGATAATTTACGAAAAATTATTTCTAGGTACTAGAAATAAAATAAATATATCAAAGTCAAGAAAGACGCCAGTGCAGATTTCATATCGAAACACGGTGAGACCCTTTATCATCTGGGATGAATGGACTATGGCACACTAAAATACAAAAAATGACTCGAGGCATTCAAAAATATATTGAAATAGATAAAAGCACGACAAACTATTTGGCGGCACTCTTTTCTCCTTTCAGATGATTGCAGACAAACACTTCCCGTCTATTCCATGTTCACTAACGCTGATGAGATCAAAGCTTGTTTAAAATCATCGCCACTGTAGCATAATGTTGAAAAAGAACAGCTGAAAGTAAATATGCGCATTCAAATGCTTCAAAATCCATCTGCTGAAACATTCTCAAATTGAATTGAAATTAAATTGGAATTCGCAATGACAACCAATAAGTCGCAAGGCCAAACGATATTTGTTTGTGGCCTAGATTTGGGCACATGGACAATTATACGTGGCATGTTCTCGCATCCAGGTTGTTTGTGTTGGCTAAAATTTTTGTAAAAGAGAAGAAAGTGTTGGGAATATTTTTTTATGAACATTGAGTTTTCAGTAAAATTTCGGGGGACTAGTTTGGCTCAAACCTACAACCCATGACTCATAATTAGGTGGATCTGTGCTTGAAACTTACATATGTCCTGTAATATTTAATCTTCTGTAATAGTGTCATCGTTGGAGGGTTGGAGGTGAGTTCCCAGAGGGTACCAAGGTCAAGGTCCACCCCCCGGGCTTAGCTACATTATCTCTTCTCTCTGCTGTATGGTCAAGAATAAAATACTGTACAGTATCTGCAGCACTGACTCTCAGCCCTTGTGCTTTTTTTCAGGGCGGATTTTTTCTTCTTCGTTAAAAGTCAAAAAAATTAAAAAGTTGCCATCGGTTGTTACACATCCAAGTACTGACCAGCACCGATAAATTGGATTCATCAAATAGAAACTGGTTTATTTGCTGGTAGATATGGTTGTTCGCAGGTTCAAATATTTTTTATTTTATGTGTGGTTAATCGCAATTCTATTGTTGAATTGTTTTTATGGGATTGGTCTAGATAAATGGTATTTATATAGATTTATAATAGGTTATGTGTGCATTATGTGTTATCATAAAATTGAATTTAGGCCAGAAACGGAATATTATGGATTTGAGGAAAAATAAACAATTGTGAAAACTTGTTTTTCCTTCAGACATTCAATATAGATTTTTCATTTAATTATTCACTTCTAAAATGGCTATGCTTTTAGGCATTGTCGCTGGTGGAGGACGTATCGACAAACCTGTGTTGAAGGCCGGACGTGCGTATTACAAATACAAAGCTAAGAGAAACTGCTGGCCTAAAGTTCGTGGTGTTGCTATGAATCCCGTTGAGCATCCTCATGGTGGTGGTAACCATCAACACATTGGTAAAGCTTCTACTGTCAAGCGAGGAACATCTGCTGGTAGAAAGGTAAATCTCATCCTATATTTCAGCTAGTTCTTAGTTCTAGACTAGTTATATCGAGGAGTTGATGTACTTCCATACTCTAGTGGCATATCCCCCCCCTCTCTCTTTGGGAAACAGCTTTAATACATCAAATGGTGTTTCATAACAGGGTGTCAACTCCACAAAAAAGTCACGGAAATCATGAAATTGAAAATAGGGCATGAAAATTCACAAAAGTCATGAATTTTGAAACCATGTCCCGAAATATCAGTTCTACTGGAGTCTCATGCAATCACAGGACTTCAGCGCATTTGTAATTGTCGATGTTTTTCTACCATGACACAATTTGATCTGCCCCCCCCCCCCCCGCTCCCTTCCTCTGTTAGGTTCCTTTGTTGTAGTATTTACACATCAAATTATCCATTATTTGCAGATATTTGTATTTATCTCCCCCCCCCCCCCCACTCCCTTCCTCTGTTAGGTTCCTTTGTTGTAGTATTTACACATCAAATTATCCATTATTTGCAGATATTTGTATTTATATTTATTCATTTTTAGTGTTTTTCATGCAGGCTTAAATATTGAAACTGTATACACTTTAATTTACTAAATTATGTACATTCACAATAAATATTTAGTTAATAATATTTTTAGAAATTTCTTCTATTAAACTTATGTAACTAATTTATTTTAGGTTGGTCTCATCGCTGCTCGTCGTACCGGTAGGATCAGAGGAGGCAAGACCGACCAGAAGAAGGGAGATGATTAAACTATTAATGGTTTCATTATTTTAAATATAACCTACTTTATATATTGTCTATTTTATTCTCCAACTTTACTCCTTACATTAGTTATCTACCTGAGGAGCTATTAGATTTGCCGACGTACCTTCCTATGTCTTGTGTTCTAAATAATGAGTGTTTTTTCACCTAAGACAAATGTTCACTGTTTTATTGTAAAAGTATGCAAGTTGATTAGTTCACCGTTCACAATTGGAGTTTAGTGAGAGTAATAAACTCCAACAACTATTTTGGGGGGTTGCATTGAAAGGGTTAAGTAAGTAGAAGGATATTACAAAGAAAGCTTCCGCAATAATTTCATTTATAGGTATGAATATCAGAAATATAATAAAAATAAATAAAATAAGAAAGGAGGACAGGAAGGAAAAACTCGACTTGCTTTATTCCTAGATTGGCTACATGAGCACGGGAGGACTGGAATGGATATAGCTTCTGCATGACGGTTTAACATCTCCTTATGTCTTCAGCTATTCGATTCAATGGATTTATCAACATTCCATTTATCTATTTATACCAATATATTTTACGTAAATAGCGTAGGTGAATGTTTAAAAATGGCAAGAATTTCATGATTAATCTGAAGAAGTTATCCAGCTGCCTGCTTCAAGAGGGTGATCTTATCTATTTCTCTACATATGGATCTACATTGCTAGTGCTATACAGCTATAGTTCTTCAAGTAAGGGAGGAGTAATTATATGCGAGCAATTTCTTAGATCATAATAACCTAGAGAACTCTTAAAAGAATCATGAAACCAATTTAGTTCATAATCAAGAACTAACCAAATCTAAAGCAGGTTAGGTATTTGACGTATCTTCATTTCGTCTCTAAACCTATGGAAGGTTATTTTGAGTAGGAGAGACTGTAGATGTTTACCCTGAAACTTCACTCTTAAACCGGAAATGCTCAGAAAGAAAGCGGAAGAGTTGATTTGTAAGGTACGTAGTTAATATTTTCTCTTAAATAATACTCATCTATTTTCAGTAGATAATCTTTCCCCTATTATTATCTTAGATGCTGTTCAGGCATTACATTCCTCCAGGCTGACACCTACACAGGGTTGGATTTTAGATACTTTTCCACTTACTACTGATTTGAAGGTAATTTATAACAGGACTGTATGTTATTTATTTAACCCTTGGAGAGCTGCGAGTGTTTTTTATTGAAACTCATTCCTTTTGACTAGAGTCTATTACTGAATGTTTTTTTTTTTTTTTAAATTAAATATAATGTCCTAAATAATGTGTTATTTTTAATTTAACATTAGTTTCTAGATACTGACCTGGTGGCAGCATTTCACCTGTTCGCTGTTCGAATAAAGCAAATACTCAGGTGATTATTTAAAACATTTTAATATTGATTTAATCTAAGATTTAAAATGATGAGTTAATTTCATTGATTCTTAATGAAAAATCATAACCTTTGACTAGAGGCTATTTCTGAGCATTTCGAATAAAGCAAATACTATTCGCTGTTCGAATAAAGCAAATACTAAGGTGATTATTATCAAAATTTTAACATTGATTTATTCTAAGATTTAAAATGATGAGTTAATTTCATTGATTCTTAATGAAAAATCATAACCTTTGACTAGAGGCTATTTCTGATTATTTTACAAAAGTTTTTTTTTTTAAAAAAAAAAAAAGAAAAAATAATTACAATACCATAATTTTATTTTTAATATAACATTATTTTCTAGATACTGCCTTGGTGGCAACATGGTTCCTGTTCGCTGTTCGAATAAAGCAAATGCTAAGGTGATTATTATAAAAATTTTAACATTGATTTAATCTAAGATTTAAAATGATGAGTTAATTTCATTGATTCTTAATGAAAAATCATAACTTTTGACTAGAGGCTATTTCTGATTATTTTAGAAAACATTTAAAAAAAATATAATTAATTATGATATCCTAATCTTATTTAAATTTAACATTATTTTCTAGCTACTGAGAAGGAGCCAACATTTCACCTGTTCGCTGTTCGAATAAAGCAAATACTAAGGTGATTATTATAAACATTTTAACATTGATTTAATCTAAGATTTAAAATGATGAGTTAATTTCATTGATTCTTAATGAAAAATCATAACTTTTGACTAGAGGCTATTTCTGATTATTTTAGAAAACGTTTTAAAAAATAAATTAATTATGATAACCTAATCATATTTTAATTTAACATTATTTTCTAGCTACTGAGAAGGAGCCAACATTTCACCTGTTCGTTGTTCGAATAAAGCAAATACTAAGGTGATTATTATCAAAATTTTAACATTGATTTATTCTAAGATTTAAAATGATGAGTTAATTTCATTGATTCTTAATGAAAAATCATAACCTTTGACTAGAGGCTATTTCTGATTATTTTACAAAAGTTTTTTTTTAAAAAAAAAAAGAAAAAATAATTACAATACCATAATTTTATTTTTAATATAACATTATTTTCTAGATACTGCCTTGGTGGCAACATGGTTCCTGTTCGCTGTTCGAATAAAGCAAACAATAAGGTGATTATTATCAAAATTTTAACATTGATTTAATCTAAGATTTAAAATGATGAGTTAATTTTATTGATTCTTAATGAAAAATCATAACTTTTGACTAGAGGCTATTTCTGATTATTTTAGAAAACATTTAAAAAAAATATAATTAATTATGATATCCTAATCTTATTTAAATTTAACATTATTTTCTAGCTACTGAGAAGGAGCCAACATTTCACCTGTTCGTTGTTCGAATAAAGCAAATACTAAGGTGATTATTATAAACATTTTAACATTGATTTAATCTAAGATTTAAAATGATGAGTTAATTTCATTGATTCTTAGTGAAAAATCATAACTTTTGACTAGAGGCTATTTCTGATTATTTTAGAAAACGTTTTAAAAAATAAATTAATTATGATATCCTAATCATATTTTAATTTAACATTATTTTCTAGCTACTGAGATGGAGCCAAAATTTCACCTGTTCGCTGTTCGAATAAAGCAAATACTAAGGTGATTATTAAAAACATTTTAATATTGATTTAATCTAAGATTTATTAAAGAAAAAAAAAACATATGTTTGCAATTTATGAATAAAAGCATAAGATACTTATTCTCCAAAGAATTGCTGATAGCCCTAACTGTGAACATCAAGGTATTGTAAGTTTATTTAAGAATGACTAACAACAAGATTGAGAAGCGAACTGTAGAGAAGAAGGACTGGTTTAAACAATCCGAACAGGTTATAAATATACCTCGCTACTTTATAGTTAAATTAGAGGACCAAGCAAAGACTTTTAATGATATTAATCCATTTGAAATGAATCGCTGGTTGTCTTCAATGGGAAAGAACATCCAGGTTAAGAAACTGCGAAGATCAGGCTTACTGTTTCTAGACTCCCCCAAAAGCGAAGTATCAACAAAACTTCAAAATCAAAACACCTTTGGCAGATACAAAATAACAGTTCAGCCTCACAAAACCCTGAATCAGTCAAGAGGTGTCTTTTTCTGTTCCGAATTACGTGATCTCAATGAAGAAGAAATTCTTCATGAATTAAAAGAACAGAATATCAGTCACATTAGACGACTTGGAGATCCTTCTAAAAGGTCAGCACTCTTCATGGCGACCTTTGATACGCCCCAACTCCCAGAAAGGCTGCTTATAGGATATATCTCTGTAGCTGTTCGTATGTATATACCTCCACCACTCATCTGCTATAGGTGCGGCTCACTAGGACATCATAAGGCTTTCTGCGAGAAGGAGCAAGTTTGCAGAAAGTGCTCTGAGCCTCAACATGAAAATGGATGCACTAAAGTTCAGTGTTGTCTTTGTGGAGGAGAACATCGAACAACCGCTAAACTGTCCCATATATGCTGCAGAGTTTGAGGTGAAGAAGACTATGCTACACCAAAACCTTACCTATCCTGAGGCAAAACGGAGGGTAAAGAGCTCAAGAACAGAGACATACGCCAAAAAGACGATGAATTCTCCCTTAAATATGGATGGACTAGATAACCTGACTGCTTTAGTAGAGTCGATGAGCAGGAGGTTACAAGTCCTGGAGAAGCTGCTAGTCAAGAACTCTAATGGTGCTGAAGCTGTGAATCTTCGCAAAGAAAATATCCCAGTGCCGAAAGATTCCTCCTGTAGTTACCGATCCAGGGCCGGCTCAGATGAATCAACCAATCCAACGATTCAGCCTGAAAGCCAGGAAGAACCTGAACTGACAAGAAGTGAAACGCCACCCCGAAGACGACGGTATAAAAAGAAAACACCGACTGACGGACAAAAGGACATAAGTAATTAAAAAAAACAGTAAAACTGGACTTCCACTATTTTATTATTATGTTATTCTTATGTTTCTTTCTGTTAACGTCTCATTTTACCTCATTTAGAATGGTGTTTCATTCTTCATGTTACGTAATTTCCACTATCGATGCTACTTTAATTCCTTTTAAACTACTACATCAACTTCTATCTTCTAATTTTCCCATCAATTTTAAATTTAAACGTTGTAAAGCTCGTAACAGAATTTCTAACCTCTTTTATAATACGCTCAAATATCATACATTTCTTGAAAGAATTTACAATTTTATCTCGTACTTTAATTATGAAATACGTATATTTTGGTATCATAAATCTGTGTGGTATTTATCCTATAATTTCTATATTGGAATCAAATTACACATTAATTTTACCAACATAAATTTTGTAATACTAGTTTTTAAATTCAGGCTCAAATTCTGTGCTTTTTATATTTTTAGAGCAAACCTAATTTCATGTCCGTCCTGCAATGGAATATTAACGGAATTTCCAGACACATTGCTGATCTGAAATTACTTCTGAGCCAGTCCAAACCACAAATCATTACACTTCAAGAAACACACCTTCAACAAGGTAAGGATGTCAGCATACATGGCTATTCCCTCTATAGGAGAGACTACTCCTTGGGTGGTCGAGCTTGTGGCGGAGTTGCGATATTTGTAGAGGATAGCATCCACAGCGAACTTGTTCCGCTGAGGACGACTATCCAAGCAGTAGCTGTCTCAGTACATGTTCCTTTTCGTCTAACTGTGTGTTGTGTTTATCTTCCACCAAGTGAGCCCATAGACGTTCACGAACTCAATGACTTACTGACACAATTACTGACGCCTTTATTGTTCTTAGGGGACCTTAATGCCAACAGCGAAATGTGGCATTCCTCGGTCAGTAATAGTAAAGGTGTCCAACTACAAAACATATTTGAACAGAATGATTTACTCTGCCTCAACAACGACTTACCGACTCACCTCTGCCCACGAACAGGGACGCTTACGAACATAGACGTAACACTATTTACACCTGACATATACACACGGTTCTCTTGGGAAGTGTGTCCCGACTCTCACGGTAGTGATCACTTTCCCATTTTCCTTAAACAGAATACTTTTAGACAATTGTTTAACGGAAGTAGAAGGTACAACACTAAAAAAGCTGACTGGGACTCTTTCCGAAGCCACATTACCGACAAACTAATGACTTCACAACCAAAAACAATGCATGACCTGAACTCCATAATTATTGAAGCTGCGAATCTCAGCATACCAATGACGAAGGACAAATACAGAAAAACACCTGTTCCTTGGTGGAATGATGATTGCAAGAAAGCAATTAGAGATCGAAAGAAGGCTCTCAATTTATTCCGTAGAAATCCATCTGACGTCAACCTTCTAAATTATAAGAAAGCAAAGGCGAAGGCTCAATGGACTATTAAAAACAGCAAAAAGAAATGTTGGGTAGATTTTTTATCAAACTTAAACAAAAACACCCAAAACAAGAGATATGGACTAAAATAAAACAAATTCAGCATAAACATTACAGACCCCCTATTACTGGCATTGACTACTTAAACAACACAGTTACAGATCAACAACAAATTAGTAACATAATAGGGGAACATTTTACAAGAATATCAAGCACTGACAACTACACACACGAATTTTTACAATACAGACTCAACGCAGAAAACACAGAACTCCAAATTACTAACAAACATGACCACCCCTTAAATGATCAACTTACACTAAACGAACTAATCCACGCTCTGTCGACAGTTAATCTTACATCACCTGGACCTAACCGACTAACTTATGACATGTACAAAAATCTACCCGACATAGGCCTCGTCACTTCTGGATATATTCAATGACATCTACCAAAGCGGTGCCTATCCTCACTTCTGGAATGAGTCTGTAATAGTTCCTGTATTAAAGAAGGGGAAAGACAGCAAACTACCTTCAAGTTTTAGACCTATCAGTATGACAAATTGTTGCAGCAAGCTTCTAGAAAAAATTGTCAATAAACGAATTATCTGGTTTCTAGAACGTAACAAATTACTATCATCCTATCAATGTGGCTTCTGGCCACAACATTCCACAACCCACCATATAGCTAAAGTGGAAAATGATATCTTAGACGCTTTTGTGAACAAGAAATCAATTCTTGCTGTATCTTTAGACCTCGAAAAGGCCTATGATAGGGTATGGAGGAGACTCATACTATCGCAATTACTTGAATGGGGAGTGCAAGGTGAAGTCTTGAAGTATTTGCACAGCTATCTTTCCCACAGAACATTCAGAGTGAGACTAGGTACTGCTCTTTCAGATGTATTTCTACAGGAGAATGGAGTGCCTCAAGGAGGTGTACTGAGTACAACTCTATTTAATATTGCTGTAAATTCCGTCATAGGCTGTATTCCTCAGGGAGTGTCCTATTGTCTGTATGCTGATGACCTCCTGATCTACACCTCACACAAACAACTCAACAACGGACAACAACAAATACAGAACACGTTAAATAATTTGGAAAAATGGTGCGACGTTACTGGCTTCAAATTCTCGAAATATAAAACTAAATATATAATATTTAGCAGGAAAAGAGAAACTCAAATATCCCAGTTAACATTACACCAGGCAGCCATTGACAGAACTGACATTTTTGGGAATGACACTAGACAGAAAACTGACGTGGTTACCCCACCTTAAAGGACTTCTTAACAAATGCAAGAAATCCTTGAATTTGCTTAGAATCCTTAGTAATACAAAATGGGGTGCTGACAAATGTACCATGCTCACATTCTATCGTTCCTATACCAGGTCTCTTCTGGATTATGGTTGTGTAGCATATTCATCTGCCAGTCCAACCGCTCTTAAACTACTCAACACCATACACAACACTGGACTCAGGCTAGCCACAGGAGCATTTAGGACCAGCCCTTCAGAAAGCCTGTGTGCATTAGCTGGCGAACCACCATTGCATATAAGGCGTCGAATGCTTTGCTCTAAATTTATTATTAAGGCGAAAGAGCTTGGAACCCCATGTGTGTCAGATTTTATAAATAACGTAAATTTTAATAGATACAAAATAACCAATTTTAAACGCAAACCTTTAATAATAAGAGTTTTAGAAGATAGAAGATTTCACAACCTAACAGAAACACATATTCTCACAAACACATACGCAGACATTCCGCCTTGGAGAGTAAAGAACTTTAAGATTGACCTGACACTAACCAAATACAAAAAGAGTGAACCATCTTCTTCCACATTCTACAAACATTTGGCTAATTTGATATTGCGACAAGATACTGACATATTGTACGCTTACACTGACGGATCCAAGACGAAATTCGGAACAGGGGCAGCTGCCATTGTTGACAACAACACTTACTTACTAAGACTACCAGACGAAACGACCATATATACAGCCGAACTATACGGTATACAGTTAGCACTGACAAACATTCAAGACAGACGAAACGACAACATTGCTATTTGTACCGACTCTTTAAGTTCTTTGCTCTCCATGCGAAACATTTTCAGTACACATCCCATTAAAAAAAACATATTCTCACAAATATACTTATTACAGAACAATAACAAACACATTACATTTATATGGCTACCAGGACATGAGGACATTAAACTCAGTACAGCTGTAGACCTACAAGCGAAACTAGCGACGAAAAGACCTACGATTGACTTGAAAACTGTGACTTCATCGGACTTATACAAAACATTACAAACTAACATACTGTACGAGTGGGACAGTGAGTGGCGAGAAACTAATGCCAAGTTGAGGGAAATTAAAAATACAACGAAGGCCTGGACAAATGAATACTTCTCTCGTCGGGACGAAGTCATCCTGTCCAGGCTTTGTATTGGACACACCTTACTTACCCATTCCTACCTACTAGACAGAAAGGACAGACCAACTTGTAGATATTGTAACGAGACTCTGACCGTTAAACATATACTTACCAACTGCAGACAGCGCAATAACTTGACCATACCTTATGACTTACACGACATACTGACAGAAGGTAGCCCACACATTAGTACACTACTCAGGTATCTAAAACACACAAAGTTATACTCCAAAATGTAAATAATTAAATTTTATCCCTTTGATTGTATATATTTATTTATGTATTTTATTCTATATTTTTCTTTCCTTTGTTACAGTTATCATTTATTTCCTTAGTTTCATTCTCATTTATTTATTTGTTGTATTTTTGTTCATGTTATATTGGTAGGTACTAAGACATATTTCTCAGTTGACTGCTTTTAAAGAGATTCTTGCCTAAGTTGCGGAACTCTATAATTATATAAATAAATAAATAATCTAAGATTTAAAATGATGAGTTAATTTAATTGATTCTTAATGAAAAATCATAACCTTTGACTAGAGGCTATTTCTGATTATTTTACAAAAGGATTTACTTTGTTTTGAATACGATTTTATTTTCATTGTATTTATTTTTGTCTTCTTAATTTCAGGTGCTGGAGCTGTCATCTTGTTGCTGGTGCTACGTACTGCTCAAATGAAGGTAATTATCAAGACATATTCGAATGATTTGGTAAAAATCTTTTGGAGCAGCTTACGATCCTAGAACCAATTATTTTTAAATTTCAAGCAGAAATTGTTATTACGTACTCTTTTTTCATTAGTTAAGCCGTGTTGTTCAAAGTAGCCTGAGTACACTTTTTTTATTCCTTTTGTATATGTTGATACTTGTCGACAAGATTTGCACCAAAGGAATTAAACAGTTTCGATGTGGAGACATTTTAGTCAATTTGCAGATTTATTGTTTGAAAAACCAAATCTGTGATGATTTTTTATAAAAGAAAAAAGACATTTGAAGGCCTACAGTCTGTGAGGAGTTTTTATAATCTGAGGTTTGGTTTTAGAATTCTCTCTTCTCAATATCCTCTAAATTGTATTAAAATGAAGATAGAGTTTTCATGATGTAATAAAGCAGTAACGGATAGCTAAGTAACTAGACTAGTTCCAGAGAGTGATACAAGAGATCTCAGCACTTTCTCGAAGCAGGGATTAGAGAAACGATGAGAAAATATTTTTTTGCAGAGCAAGTTTATGGGGAACGAATATATTCGTTCATATTACAGCCTTAACCAATTGAAGACTGTAAGCCACCTCTGTGCCAGATGGACTGATAGCCACTATTGTGCCAAGGATATTTCTTTGCTTCAAGACTAAAAGCCACCTCTGGGACAGCGTTTTGCGCTATCAAGTGGTATGTTTTGTAAGCTCTAGTCACTCTTGTATCTGTCAGAGTTAATAAAAATGGGGTTTGTACCTATCAAATGTGGGCTTCCCTCTTCTACCAGGTCCTTTTGCATAGTTGTGGTCCCTCTGAAGGGTCTTATTTATGTTTTACCAGTTGGTGTGTTCACAGAGATCATGTTCTGTAGACAATACACCTATGCCAAGATATTTGACTTGATATTATTTAAGAAAAAAAAAGAATGTGAAAAAATATTTCAAAAATTAAACTAATGAGTTTTTAGCACTTTCCTCCGAAGGAAAGTAGCTATTGAGGTTGGACTCATGACGGAATTTTTGAAAAATTTCTTCAAATCTTTATCGATCCTACCTAGTAGACACCGAAAATGACCCCCGTTAAAATTTATATATATATCTATATATATATATATATATATATATATATATATATATATATATATATATGCATATATATATATATATATATATATATATATATATATATATATGCATATATATATATATATATATATATATATATATATATATATATATATATATATATATATATATATGTGTCTGTTAACACGATAGCGGCCAGAGTTTTTGTTTTTTCGTCACGAAACTTTGTATATAGCATTCAATTAGCAAACGATTGAACGAGTTCGTTAACCACTAAAGTCGGTCCACCAGAAGGGGGGGTTTACCCCGAACCCAAAACACTTATTTGACTATGTCAGCCGTAATATTTGTTATATTTCAACGAAACTTGGTATTCGTAGTGGTAATATAGAGAGAAAAGTGAGATATAAAAATGAACTAAATCGGTTCATTAGAAGGGGGGGTTTACTCCGGATCCACAATACCAATTCGCCACTACCAGCCGTGATTTTTGGTATATTTCGACGAAACTCGGTATTCGTAGTGCTAATCCACAGGTAAATATGTGTTGTAAAAATAAACTAAATCGGTTCATTAGAAGGGGGGGTTTACTCCGGACCCAAATTCCTAATATACTCATACCGGTCGTAATTTCTGCTGTATTGTAACGAAACACGGTATACGTCGTGGGTAACTCATGAGAAAGAAGTGTTGTAAAAATGAGCTGAATCGGTCATTCGGAAAGCGGGGGTTTAATTTGTAATATATTTGAATAGAAAAGCCGGCAGACGTAGGTTCACAAAGCCGCCGCAAGGAGCGCTTTCTACCACTAGAGTTACTGTATCCTGTTCCTGCGTTAGATCAAAATACGATAATATGAGGATTTTTGTATTTATTACGTAGTTGATCAGTTACTCATTACAAAATGAGAACTATTCACGTTTTTATTTTATTTATGTAGGATATTTTAAGCAAATTGTTCTGGAAAGCAGTCTACACTACCCTAATTCTGAGGAAAGTGCTTAGTTATGCTGCTCCTGCGTGACGGACTTTTATACTTGGTGTTGACTGGTCCAAACCCCTCAATGAGAAAACACTTAAAAAATAACGAGAGCTTATTAAGAGAAATGAGAAGAGATGGTCGTAAGAGATTATTTAATCTTCCAGTGGTACCGGCAGGATTAGGCAGACCTCGTTACACATGCGGCTCGCTGCCTCGGAAGGGTTAAACTAAGAATACCTTCTGCCACAACTTACAGATTATATTCTTGCTAATTTCTATTTTAAATTAATTAATTGGTAATTGTTTATCATGTTACATCTTTTCTTTAATGATTGCAGACGTTGGAAAAGATAAGATTCCTGCTCGGGATCTTAGAACCATCATGCTTGTCTTGTTCCATCATGCATCAGGCACAGCTCCAGACATCCAGTTCAAACATCAACACTTTATTCTAGCTAAATCCTGCTTTTCCAGGCTTGGAGGATTTGTTCTCATCTTGACTCCGATATTGAACCCGTAGACTTCATTTCTCACTCCAAGCAGTTCTTCCTAATTCTTAACAGTTAGGAATATACAGAACATATGTTTTTTTTTACGCACCCATGTAAAACAATTTATTGTTGTACAATAAATATTAAATTAAAGTCTATGTTTTTCTTCAACAATTCCCCCCCCCCCCCTCCTTTAATCCTTGCATCTGTGATAGTTTCTCTTTTCATAATAATGGAATTTTTAACCTTTTAAACAACTAATTATGCTTAGGACTTTTAAAACATTGTTTTATAAACCTGAATATAGCGCTGGTTCACCTTATGATGCAATCCGGAAGTGCCGACTAGAAAATTTCATGATTCAGATCCCACTTACGTTATCAAGTTCATATGCTTGGAGGTACTTGCTTTATATGTTTCTTATCATCGGAAAAGGAATGAACCCATTTTTAAAGTGATATATTTCACGAGAAAAATTGCTACAACTACTTCTCCAAACTAATACTGAGTTTGGGTATTCAGAAACGATTGATTCAGTTGGAACTTGTTCCACATGTTTGACATTCATTTAATTTAAGATAATTTTGGTTGTGTTCGGAGGTCAGGGAGTATTAAGAAGAAAGTATATATATGTATATATAGTTATTTTCAGCATGAACTCAAGTGTGAAATACAAAACATGAAAATGCTACATTTTTGTTTTCCTAAGTATTTTTAACTTAAAGCGAAGATGCGTGCGAATGTCTGGTGCTCTTCTTAGCTCATCCGCCCATGAGGTTGATGAATCAATTGATCCATATGGCTATTGTAATTATTGATAAATTATTATACCTATTATTTTACTATTAATGAAGTTTGGAATTATAATGTATATGAAGCCTACTATAATTGGAATTTTATTAAAAAACATCACATATTATTAAGCAATTTGTCTCCAGTCAAAAAAAAAAAAGTTTCCACAATACAAAAATCTGAGTTCTTCGACGTTTATTTATCACAATGAATATTAATTTTGAACATGCCAGGGCTAAATATATAAGAGTTTAATTCTAAGAGGATGATTCATTTTTTAAGTGAACTGGTTCAATTGCACTCCCCTCTGTCCCCTATTGCAAACACTTTTACAAGAATTTTATTTCCAAGTGTAGCCATAACCAACAAGAATATAATTCTAGTATTCCTAAATTTTTCGTAAACATATAATTATTTTTATTGCAAGGCGAACTTTTCCTCTCTTATATTTTTAATGCATTTGTGTAACTAATTATTTTTAATACATTCTTTTTTTTTATTTACAATATTAAAATGATTATTTGTTATTTTAATTATTATATTTTAGTCCGACCAATTTTAACTCTGACTGTTAAAAAAATACATCTGTCAGCACAGACATTCTCAAATTATAAAGGTATAACTAATTATCCTAATTAGTTCTTTGCCTTGTTAGAAAAAGGGATAAAATACTAAATCAGGACTGTTACAAAACATTATTTTATTAAGGAGTGAAGTAAAAGAAAAACTAGTAAAATGAATAAAACTATAAAAATATATTCCCCAAATATGCCTGCGTTGAAGTGTTGAGTTTTTCAAATAGTTCTTCATGGTCTATGTGAGAATCTCGAGGTCTGAATCCTGCAATAGACTTCTTCCCTACTGCCATTGCTTCTTGATAAAGGTTATTCAGCATTCCGTACATTTCTTTAGTATTTTCCAGGCTACCAATCCCGATATATTCAGGCAAGGGCCCGAATTCATGGCTAGGATATGTCAAATTGAAATGTTTCTCCAGAATATTAGGGTAAGTGCGAGGAACTCGGAATCCGGACTTGCAAGAGGAGAATTGTTTCAATGTTCGAGGATAATATTGATAAAGATAAGCTTTGAATTTATCCTCAATAGCTTTAAGCTGGAAATGATCGATTTTATGAAAATCAGGAGTACAATTCTTACCCAATCCTTTTGAAGATATTGATTGGACATCAATGTGTTCTGTAGTCAGATCAATCATTGGTGTAATAGATTCAAACAATCCATTGGAGAATTTATCAAGAGGAGGGAACATTTCTTCATTCTTTTCAACAGGAAAAGGAACATTGAGCCCAGCGGAAACAAAAGACCTTCCATAAATATTTAAAAAAGAAGACATAGAATTCAAGTTGAATGTTCGGTTTTGAGTTCTGCAAGGTAACGTTGTCAGATCCAATGCAGCAGCCATTACTGCACTTGTATGGTACATCAAATCATGCTTGTAGTCAATATTCCGGAACAATCGTGCTGTCGGATCCTTACTCCACGGATCATACAGATGACTCATTGGTAAAATAATATCACAGAATTCTGCATAGGTGGAGAAACTTGAAGCTAAGGACAAAATTCTATCGAACCTATTCTTAACCTTCGATTTAACATCTTCAGGCTTAGTGAGGTCAATAAAAATTGCTGGGACCGTTATTATAGCTTTCTTTGAATATTCATCCCTTAGAAGTTGAACACAGCCAGATGATAAACCTGAGTAACCATTCCCACCATCCGTAACTACTTGGAAACCTTGCAAATTATCAGATTCTTCTGAAAAGAATCTAATGTTTTCTTCAATATCATCACTCAATCTTTTCTCCCACAATGATAATCCAGAATCAAAAGAGGAAAAAGTATCATATTTTTCATAGAATTCTGTATTTGTTGGCATTGGCACAAAGGTTCTTTCATTGAATTCAGTAAGTAAGTAATCAGACCAAGACACAACAGTATCATCTAAATGATAAGAAGATTTCAAGAGCAAGTCTCTACAGCTACTAGTATCAGTCTTTATCCTTGTCTTCTCTTTCAGAAAGTCAAAGAGGAAATCATTCTTTTCCCAAAGAGGCTCTTTGACTATTTGAGTAAACTCTGAGGCTTCTTTATCGCTTCCAGAATAGCTTTCTCCCTCAGTAGGATCTTCATTAATGTCCTTATACTGGCCATCCTTTGAGAGAAAACCTAATGCACCTGGATCATCAACAGCTATCAATCGGGGTGAGAATGTCTGACTTCTGGACAAACTCTCTCTAAATAATATATCATGATTAATCCCAGTTGAGAAATCAGGATTATAACTGAATGAAGCTTCCTGAATATTGAAAAAATGTGTTGCAAAATGGCAGGAGTAATGCCCAAATGCTAAACTTAGTATTTCATTACCTTGTGAGCCCATAATTATATATTGTTCTCTAGAGTACGAAGGTCAAACTATGAAAATACTCCATCAAATATAATGTAACATTTTATTTAATATCTTCTTCACACTTTGGACGAACTAAAAGTTCAATATAATTAAACATTAAAGGATCTTATTTATAAGCTAATTAAAGGAGCAGATATAAACCCCAATCTCCTAATTAATCACTGACATTACATATTAGAAATATACTTCTTACTAAAGGCAGAAAACGCTCAACTAGAAACGTGAGTATATAAACAAATACTTGTTCTTTGAAACCTTCAAATTTATTCCAAACATGTTGCAGACTTTAGTGTACGTCTATGGAAGATGTGTGCTAGCTAGTGTCTTTTTGATGACGTCATAAGTATTACAATCTGATGAAAAGTATTCCTTCCATTTTCATATTATATTACCGTCATTTGGGGTGAGTTCGGACAAATTTTCGAAGTTTTCTCGTAACTAAGCAAGAAAGAATTTTTGTAAAAATCTGGAAAAATTAATTTATGAACCCTTAACATTCCTCTATCCAATAGTGTATTTTGTTTTTTGAATATCTCAAAAATTTTCAATTTTTCTTAAAGCTAAAATGTGTCCGAACTCACCCCTACGTGTGGGGTGAAATTACAACTCACATTAAAATATTCGTTACTCACTTCAAAGTGTTCTCAGGGCGATTTCGCCTTACCTACATGGGAAAAATACAATATCGATAGTATTTGTCATGCCAATTATGACCCTAATGAAAAAGTTTGCTCCAGGTAACGTGATTTCCTGCGCCATGCACTATTGTCCGAACTCGTACTACCTGTCCGAACTCACCCCAAAATACTATTCTCTAGGTATCTTTAGTTTTAAATTATAAATTTGAGTAAACGCCCAGTTCCCTGGTGAGTTTAAACACCCAGTTGCCTGTTGATTGCAAAAACACCCAGTTCCATTGTGAGTTTAAACACCCAGTTCCATTGTGAGTTTAAACACCCAGTTCCATGGTGAGTGTAATCACCCAGTTCCCTGCTGAGTGTGAATACCCATTTCTCTGCTGAGTTTCTGAAAGATGTACGGCATTCTGCTTGTTCAACGCTTTCCTTCTCAGGACTTTTTTTATAGGTTAAACGTTTCATGAATTTTCTTCTTTTTTATGAGCCTCTATCTGAGGTTTACTATAAACTCATTATTTCATTCAATAGAAGTGATACATACATCTTTTAACATGTCCAATATTCATATAACTTCATGCCTTTATACCAGGATCAGTGCAAGAAGATTGGGAGAGGTGGGGATGGGAGTGTATCTGAGTATAGATTCTAGATGCAGACTTTCAAACATTCTGTAAGACCACTAAACCACTGAATCTTCTTCGGAGGTTATATTTACTCATGGCAGATCCCTTTCATCGAAATCACTCTGCGTCTTCCTTCATCCTAGACTCACAAACTCTGTTTTTCTACCTCCTTCTCCCCACATTCCTTCTATCTCCCCATTCTCACAGCATCAAGGATAAAGTAACTCCTCTTCTCTACAAGTCTCATCATCCTCCTACCATCAGCTATTTATTACTCTTGTAATAGACAAAAACTAAATTAGCGGTTCTTTTCCCCAAATTTGTATTTATTTTAACTTTTTGCTCTAAACAATTAACGATTCTTCAGTTATTTTATCCTAAATTAATGATTTTACATTTCTTCCTTAACTGTAACATATGTCTATTCTTCTGTAATAGCCCTGACAAAGGCTTGTAAACAGAACCGAAACATCATCAAATAGATTTGCCTTTTCTAAAATGTGTCTCTTATTCTTTTTTGAGCTAGGACGTTAGGCGTAAATCCAATCATCCCTTCCTTACCTGATCACAATTATCTCTCTGCACTCTTAGAATTATAATGTCTTTTTATGAAGCCAAGAGAAAAGATAAACCAAGTGAATTTAAAAAGCTCAAGATAAAAAAGAAGTGAAGAACATCTGGTATAAGATTTTTTCTTCGTTTCTCCAAATTGGATACCAAACTGGATAAAGTGCCTTCTGCTTTTCTCCCAGTTAATAAATTGCTTAACTTTTTTTAAATGTCTATAAATGTTTCATTTCTATTGCTTTTTATATAATTTGAAATTAAGATAATAAGAGCAATGTTGAATATTACAATTAAATGTATTTATTGCACCGGACCAGATCTCATATTGTTAAAATAGAATCAATCCACAACGAATATTGAAGAAAAGACTTAAAAAAAACAGTTATTTTCGAAAATAAAATGTTTACTTCTATTTTTGCTCATTTAAGAGAGTTTACAAAATGTATTTTTTTTTATTTTTCATTGATTATTAAAGAAATGTTTTATTACGTTAATAATTACACAACCACACAAAAAAATAAAAGTTTGGACCCAGAGACCAGACCATGTTTACTGTATGTTTTTGGGGTCGCTGAATCCGAATCTGGGGTCTGAAAACTCCCTGCGCTTTTTTTATAAGCCCTACCCCGTAAAACTCATAATTTAGGATATTTTACTCTATAATATTTTTATTGAAGTTGTTAATCAAAATAAACGACAATTTCCTGGGTACTTCCTTTTAGTGCATAAGAATACTAATTTTTTAGACCTCAACAAACTCGATATTTCAGGAACATTAGATGAAACATTGGGTGATTCCAAAACTGCAATAACCAAATTAATCAATTTTATGAAGGAAACCGGACTATTTAATAAAATATAACAAATTTAATTATTAGTTTAGGAGACTATAGATCCTCTCTGGACTTGTCCACAACATATGTAATTGTAACAAAGTATAAGAGTAGCCTTGTGAAACTGGGGTTGCCTCGCATCAGCTGAGAGTGGTAATCTTAGGAGACTATAGATCCTCTCCGGACTTGTCCACAACATATGTAATTGTAACAAAGTATAAGAGTAGCCTTGTGAAACTGGGGTTGCCTCGCATCAGCTGAGAGTGGTAATCTTAGGAGACTATAGATCCTCTCCGGACTTGTTCACAACATATGTAATTGTAACAAAGTATAAGAGTAGCCTTGTGAAACTGGGGTTGCCTCGCATCAGCTGAGGGTGGTAATCTTAGGAGACTATAGATCCTCTCTGGACTTGTCCACAACATATGTAATTGTAACAAAGTATAAGAGTAGCCTTGTGAAACTGGGGTTGCCTCGCATCAGCTGAGAGTGGTAATCTTAGGAGACTATAGATCCTCTCCGGACTTGTCCACAACATATGTAATTGTAACAAAGTATACGAGTAGCCTTGTGAAGCTGGGGTTGCCTCGCATCAGCTGAGAGTGGTAATCTTAGGAGACTATAGATCCTCTCCGGACTTGTTCACAACATATGTAATTGTAACAAAGTATAAGAGTAGCCTTGTGAAGCTGGGGTTGCCTCGCATCAGCTGAGAGTGGTAATCTTAGGAGACTATAGATCCTCTCCGGACTTGTCCACAACATATGTAACTGTAACAAAGTATACTAGTAGCCTTGTGAAGCTGGGGTTGCCTCGCATCAGCTGAGAGTGGAAATCTTAGGAGACTATAGATCCTCTCCGGACTTGTCCACAACATATGTAATTGTAACAAAGTATACGAGTAGCCTTGTGAAACTGGGGTTGCCTCGCATCAGCTGAGAGTGGTAATCTTAGGAGACTATAGATCCTCTCCGGACTTGTCCACAACATATGTAATTGTAACAAAGTATACGAGTAGCCTTGTGAAACTGGGGTTGCCTCGCATCAGCTGAGAGTGGTAATCTTAGGAGACTATAGATCCTCTCCGGACTTGTTCACAACATATGTAATTGTAACAAAGTATAAGAGTAGCCTTGTGAAACTGGGGTTGCCTCGCATCAGCTGAGAGTGGTAATCTCAGTCAATATAAAATACTAATTATTATTTTTTCTAAATTCTCTTAATCCATAATAAACACATATTTCAATAAATTCAATTCATACTATTCAAATAATATCCAACCATAAAGTTTTTTTTTTCTTTCTCCTTTAACGCTGACCACGACCCATGTGGTTGATTTCACCCAAAAAAAAAACAAAACTCGATTGGTCCATTTGGGGCGAAGTTACAGCCCTTTAAATATATGAATTTTCTACGAAATTCGCGTTTTTGCTTATATTTTCATATTTTGGAGACCCGATGGTCGTGAGCGTTAAGGCGTGAGCACTTAACACTCCGTTCCAAAGGTCGTGGGTTCGATTCCCACTAGGGGTGGTGGCTTTTCTTTCGAAAAAAGAAAAGGCATCACCCCTATCCTGGCTAGAAAAGGGTGGTAACCTATAGATAACCCGTCCTAAAATTCGTAGTTAATAATAAATGGACGTTAAAATTAAAATTATATTTTCATATTTAATTTGTTTTCTAACGCATAAAATCTTTGAGGTTTTACACAGAAATTGACATACGGCCTTCGGAGGTAATTCCTGAACTGATGCAATCCTTAAAATCTCAAATTACAACCCCTAAAAAATCTCCCAATAATGTATCAATTGAAGTAAATTAAATAAACGACCTAAAATAAATTAATGAAGCTTCCTACTTTGAACTAATTTTTTATAAATTTGCCTACATGTTAATTACAGTGTTCTCTATGCACTGGAAAAAGATAGGACCCTCCAAGCAGTACTCGTTTTCCAGATATTCAGCCTCAAAGATCCACTTTATAACACGGGAGACAGAGGCAGGGCGTATCCATGTTTACTTAAGAAAAAAACTAGTTTGCTTACAATTTTTCTGGAAACCTAGTTTATGCTAGGTTCCTTTTGCTTAAAGAAAATGTTTCTTTCAGCAAAAGTTGTAAATTAATGGATTCAAATAGTTTTCAGAAGTGATCTTCACTAAGAGTTTTCCTTCAGATGAAAATAAAAGTAACAGTTCAACCTTAACCGTTCATAAATAATAAAAGTCCGACTCGCAGGAACTGCCTCATCTTAGCGCGGTTCCGTTCTTATCCCTAGTCTAATTTCGAAAGATTAAAATAGAAGCAGTTATTATTTTGTTGAGAGGAGATCGTTGACCGTTGATGATGCAAGGTAGGGATTGTCCGGGTTAGGTCACTGCTACTTAATAATACATACCCCATATGTGTAGGTATGTGGGCATATATATGTACATAGGTGTGCGTGTATATGTGTATGTGTATATGCCTATAAATAAATATATATATATTATATATGTATATATATATATATATATATATATATATTTACATAGATATGTGCATATATTAGTGTTAAATATGTCCTACTTGTATTTACAGCCCTGATGAAGGCTTGAAGTTCAAGCCGAAACGTCGGCACAATAAAACCATTTTTACGATAAAATGTAGTTTTATTAAGTAGCAGTGACCGAACCCTGACAGTTATATTTTGGTTCCACCAGTCTTGAAAGGTAGGATTTACAATCTGACCTGGAAGGGTCGGCAACAATAGAAACCGTCGCGCTAGTTACAAGGTCTTGGAATCTTGGAAATCTATATTTCTAACAATAAATTGTTTTTGTTATTTTACTTAACCTGTTTTATTTTCGAATACATTATCCAACTATAAGCAATTAAAAAATAACAAGGAATAAAATACAGGCAAAAAGAACACTTCGAATAAGCGAAATCAATTACTTTAAAGCTTTAAGCTCTTATTTCTCCGATTGACATCGCCTAATCAAAACTTTCATTAGAACCTTTTATGTAGAGCATTTAATAAGCTTTCTAATGGTATTCTTCCGTTTACCAAAATTCTCAACAGTTTTCGAGATATTAAAGAAAGTTCCCAAAATTTATATTATTTCTAGCAACAGAAAATTGGCCTCATTTTTCATATCCTGTTTTACACACAAAATTTTCGCAACATAAGAAATTACAAAAATAAAAAGCAATAAAAAACGAAGGGAAAGAGACAAAAATTACAACAAGAACGACAAAAACCCGTTCATAAAAACAAAACAGACGTATTTGAAGTTTTAAGCACTTATTTCTCCGATTGACATAACCTAATCAAAAATAGTTTTAGAATCTTTTTTGTAGAGAATTTAGTAAGCTTTCAAATAGTTCCTATCCACTTACCACGATTTCCCAACCGTGTTCGAGATATTAATGAAAGTATACGAACTTCCCAAAACTTTTCATGTCTGTTCATAAAATATTTTATTCTAACCCTTCCTTAACTCCAAACGTAACAAAACTTTCAACATATTAGTTTTAATGAAAGTAGAACATGCAGATAAAGTTTCAACTGAATCCCATGATTCTAAGTACCCAAACCAAAAACGGTATTCAAAAATTATTTTTCCAATTTTCTCAAAAACGGTTAAAGCTATCGCCTTGAAAATGGTTTCATTCGTTTTCCTAGCCCAGGAATCATATAAAACGAGTACTTAGAAGCTTATGAACTCAAAAACGTAAGCGTTACGATTTTTTTTGCGCGAATTTCGCCCCAAACGCCATCTTCCGGTAGGCGGATTTCGCTGGTTAACGAACTTGACCTTTCAAATTGGACGACGGATTTTTGTACCAAATTTCATCAAAATCGGACCATTCGTCTTCGAGCTAGAGAGCGAACAGACAAATATATATATATATATATATATATATATATATATATATATATATATAAATATATACATATATATATATATATACAAATTTGAACCACCATCATTTTCGGTCTCTAGGGGTTCTGAAACGCAAAATTTTCTAGTCGGCACTTCCGGATTGTTTCATTGTATCAACCTTATAAGCGGGGTTCCTCCCTATGGGGGAGGGAGGAACCGCGCTAAAAGGTACAGAAGTTATATTTTGTACCCCTGCATTTTGTTGTGATGAAAAAAATTCTTATATTCAAATAGAATTTAACACTTTGATGAAATATGAAACATCGATAGGGATCATATCAATGTTTTGATTAGTTTGAGCTCAGGTAATTAACAAAGATTATGATAAATTAATTTATATTGGCGTGATGCTTCAAATCAAACAGCTGATTTAGTTTGCCAAATGCCTCATAGATAGAATCAGTCTCCTCCATGTGGTTTATTAGTTCATCCAATCACCGCTAGGTAGGGCTAACTGTAAGGAATGACTTTTCTTTTTTAATAGTTTATTTAGACAAACATATATCATGTATTATATGTATACACTTTATTAAAATATTTAATGTTATAGTTTTATAAAAAAAAGGCTTTTTATTCGCAAAATATCTCTTTAGTGATTGTAATACAACAATACACAATAGTTTCAGTGTGATGAAAATTACGGACTAGAATAAATTCATTTTTATTTACATCGCCTTCATATTATTATATATATTTTAACTTTCAGAAAATGTAATATATTTACAATATTAAAGAAATTAATACATATTCGTTTTAAATATGCGGAGGATAATATTCGTGAGGCCTGAATCTGAAGTTGGTAACACTGGAAGATATGCTGCATGGCGGAGGATGTGAAAGCCGTGGTCCTGGATATGTTGGCAATCCTGAAATTAAAAATGAATAAGCATTAAAATTTTAAGTGTTTCACTATTAATTCAGTCAATATTTTTATTCTATAATAATAACAAAAATCTGTACAAATACATGCATAGCAAAAAAACAAATATATTCCCGAAGAAGGGCAATGGAGTCCGAAACGTTGCAGTGAAAATAAAATATGAAATTTGAAATATTGTACCCTATCTTATTTATTTTACTTTTATCTAATTTGAAGATACCCTTTCATCGCCTTCATAACTTATCCCCCCTTCAGTTCCATGGTCCAGCCGGCTGGACATAACTTCTTTACTTTGTATCACACTGCCTATGGTCGATAGATGTTTACTACCACTTTGGTTTGAAGCTCTATGTATTTGTCTTCCACTTGACACCTAATATAAAATGATTCCATTGGATTTTGAAAGGTTATGTGTAAAATCTTCTCTGCTCCACCACGGGCAGTCATGGATTCTAAAAGTTATTGACTTTTCTTTACACATTTAGTCCAAATGGTTTCTTTTTAGTGAATAAAACTCCTCCGAATTTAATGTACATGATCTTTTTAAAGGTTGGAAGTTCAATTTTATCAATAAAGTTTGTAATAAGGTGTCTACGAATTTTTGAAAATCCATGTCCAGTATACTGTACATGGGAAGTCAATCCTCATATTTGATGTAACAATATTTTGTATCAATTTTTCAAACATTTACTTTTATTTTTTTTTTTTATGTTGTCAGAATTGTTTTTTTGAGTACCATAATAATCAATAACATTTTCTGAATGGTATGGGCTAGAAGGCGCCAAAACCATTAAAAAATATCATCTGACTGTTCACATGATTTTCAAAAAATATATTGTTATTAGTTTTATGGGTTTTTTTTATTGTTTTTTAAAATAATCAATTATCTCTTTTTGAGACTAGACTGTAAATATTTCAATTTCATTAATTTTCATTATTACTGTGCGCTGACCACAATTTCATGTCTAAATTTCTAATCTATTTTTACAATACCTTATTATATTTGAGCTTTTGCAATAATATTTACTAATAATTTTTCAAATTTATTTTTTCTGAATTAATTTATATTTAATTGTTAATAAATTACTGCTTTAATTATATATATTTTTTAATATTTTGAATTTTGGTTTTCATCCACAAATCGCATTACTTGAGAACCAATGTCCTGGATACTCGACATTACGTAACTCATGTCAGGTAAACCATAAAATTCTGAAAAAAATCAGGAATCTTCATAAGAGCAATACACAACTATGGCAGGAAAATCAAAATTTTTTTATCAAGAAATAAAAATTCGGACCTGAAGGGGTTATATTAATCAAAGAGATGATTTATAAATTAAACATGGATATTCCTTAATAACCCGAAAGCAACGAATTATCTTAAAATGCCTTCAATGCTTACCTGGTGGAATGAAAGCACATTGTGGTGGTGTGTTGGGGTGTTGATGTACTACAGGGTATTGTTGGCAGCCCTGCCAGCTGGAAACACCTGAAACATAGATATGTCAAATCAGCTGTCATCTCGCTAAATTATCAATATCTTCAGGAATGTATTTATCAACAAATTTATTGAAGAGCATGTGTGCATGTGTGTTATTAATAATTTATACATGTATATATATATATATATATATATATATATATATATATATATATATATATATATATATATATATAAAGATGCATTACCTGGTCTTGGTGCTAAAGGCTGCTCTGCTGGACTAGATTCAGGTCCACGCAAGCTCCGTTCATTTCGACGGAACTTGGCTCGTCTATTTTGAAACCAAACCTGTTTCATAATAATAATAATATAACTTTCATATCTCAAAAAATGCATGGACTGAGATTGCAATAAAGAAATATATAAGTATAAAAGGAACTAATTATTGAAGGATGGAATGATAAAATTACCTGAAAGTCCTTGCTGCACAACAAAAATCATTCTGTACATCATATAAAGTAATAATACATAAAAACAAGAAATTCCACCCTTCGGGGCACGCCCATCTTGGTCCCACCAGGGGTTTGCACTTCTTTGCCCCCCCCCGTATTCCTTTCTGCTTTGAACCTACTAGCAGAATTCAAGAACATGGTACATGCTTTACCTGCTCATTTCAGCATGTTTCTGCTATTTTCATTATATGGCTGGAGGATCGGAAAATGTTTAGCGAGGGGTAACGAATCGAAAGTGTCACGGAAGTGACGTCACTGCATTTCTGTAGCATTAAGGAAATTAAAATTCGTCGAAATTGAGTTTTACTCGTATAATAATAATTTAACCAGGGAAGATGTCTTTCAACTTAAACAACTACCACGGAATTAACAGGAAATGAAGAGGATGTGAAGAGGAAGTAAACGGGAAGTTAGCAGGATGTAAGCGGGAAATAAGAAGGGAGCACATCCTACGTAAACTTTGCAGCAAGATAGGTCATGGGTAAAAAAATTATATATGAAAAAGTAAAAGAAAAATGCTGAGATATTCCCAAACAAAGTCAACTGTAGCGAAAGTGTTAAACCCCCAAAACATGCGCCTAGTGCCCTAAAACTGAGCCAAATATGCCCCCAGTAATATCTGCTATATATATACAGACCTGTACCCTTGCTTCAGAGAGGCCTACCCTCCTAGCCAACTCCTCCCTGACGAATGCATCTGGATAGTGGGTCCTCTCAAAGACTCGTTCTAAAGCCTCTAGCTGTCCAGAACTGAAGGTAGTCCTTACTCTTCGGGGCTTTCCGCTCTTCCTTCGGGAATCTTCGGGATCGCAGCAATCATCTTCTGAAAATGGATACGTATTAGTCAGACGGAACAACCTTACAAAAAAATATATAAGTCGCTTCGAATACGAACATTAAACATCTGTGCATTCAAGGTAGCTCTGGATACCTTCCGAATAATTAAAACACTTTTCCTAAATAACACAGGCACACAAAATAAAAAAGTGGCATTATCCAATGATACCATGTTTATATTCTTATGTAATTCGACAGGCTGAATCCGAATCCGGAGTCCGTTTCATTCCAGCACGTCAGGTGTAAGAGTATTTGAAGGTCAAATTTCGTATGAAGTCGTTAAAGAAGAAATAACTAGAGCTTCCATGGTTTTGAAGGTAGCTGAATTCGAATCCGAGGTCTGTTTCACCCCGTCGGCACAAAATCAAGGTAATTTCAAGGACAAATATGTTTATTTTGCAAAAAATGAAACTGCAGTCAAAAATTCATTTTTGCAAGATAGACATATATGTCCTTGAAATAACATCAAACCTCGGATGAAACAGACCTCGGATGAAACAGACCTCGGATGAAACAGACCTCGGATGAAACAGACTTTGGATTCGATTTCAACGACCCTAAAAACCATGGAAGCTCTACTTAATTATTTTCAAACGACTTCATACAAAATTTGACCTTCAAATGCTCCTAAACCTGAAGTGATGGGATGAAACGGACTCCGGATTCGGATTCAGCGTGTCGAAATACATAAGAGTATATGTATGGTGTCTTTGGAAAATACCGCTTTTTTTTATTTTGTGTGTGCTTGTGTAATTTATTGTGCCAACTAACACAATTACCCTTTCGCATTTAATTGACACCTCTTCAACAGTACTTAACAACCCCGGGTATATTTCGCGTCCCATTGACACCTCTTCAGGAGCACATAACACACCTCTGTTATATCTCGTGTTCTATTGATGACAAGTACAATTGACTTATCGCAGATGGCAGCCGTCATATTTAAAAAATAGTTTCGCTTCTATAGCCCGTTCAGCAAATTCCTAATTAAATGAATAACCTAATAATACTGAATAAAAGCTGATTATGTCTCGTTTAGAACTAGGGAAGGCTATAGGAGGTCAGGCAAGATAGATAGTGTTTAATGTTTATCAATACTTAGCCAAAGCTAAGGCTGAAAACTGATTATGTCTCGTTTAGGACTAGGGAAGGCTATGAGAGGTCAGGCAAGGGAGATAGTGTTTAATGTTTATCAATACTTAGTCAAAGCTAAGGGTGAAAACTGATTATGTCTCGTTTAGAACTAGGGAAGGCTATAGGAGGTCAGGCAAGATAGATAGTGTTTAATGTTTATCAATACTTAGCCAAAGCTAAGGCTGAAAACTGATTATGTCTCGTTTAGGACTAGGGAAGGCTATGAGAGGTCAGGCAAGGGAGATAGTGTTTAATGTTTATCAATACTTAGTCAAAGCTAAGGGTGAAAACTGATTATGTCTCGTTTAGAACTAGGGAAGGCTATAGGAGGTCAGGCAAGATAGATAGTGTTTAATGTTTATCAATACTTAGCCAAAGCTAAGGCTGAAAACTGATTATGTCTCGTTTAGAACTAGGGAAGGCTATAGGAGGTCAGGCAAGATAGATAGTGTTTAATGTTTATCAATACTTAGCCAAAGCTAAGGCTGAAAACTGATTATGTCTCGTTTAGGACTAGGGAAGGCTATGAGAGGTCAGACAAGGGAGATAGTGTTTAATATTTATCAATACTTAGCCAAAGCTAAGGCTGAAAACAATTTAGACTATAGCCTGTTCAAATAGATGATGTAGTTGGAAGAGAAAGCACGTGGCCTATATTCCCGGTGCAGTAAATTGGTGGTAAAAATGCCTCCTGTTATAACCTTATCACTAGGAAATGTAAAATGTTTTCAGCCTTAGCTTTGGCTCTTCTGATAGCCTTTCTGAATCTTATTTATTTATTTATTCATTGTATTTACGAGCCCGCGAAGTAGCGACTTGCTCGTTATATTGTTACATTTTATTATAGGCACATTGACCTATACTAAATTCTAATATCTAATGATAATATTCTTAAGAATACTATAATATTAACCTACAATACCACATGATATTAATTACAATTTGGATATATATTACATAATATGCTACTAATACTATTAACTTATAATATTAATAATTAAAATATTAACACTAAAATATTAATAACTAATAATACTAATACTAATACTAATAATACTACTACAATTTTTTTTGCTTAAACATACTTATATTTCACATTGAGGTTTATATTTCTGAATCTTAAACGAGACATGATGAGTTTTCATAGAGTTACACGTAGCGTGTTGTTCATTGAATTAGGATTTTGCAAATGGCGGAACCGTTGGTAATATTCCTCTCAAACTTTCGCTAATGCGGAATTGAACTTTTCCGTCTATCTGAACAGTCTATAGAATTATAAAATAAAATATAGCATTATCTTTCACTAAATGGCTTCTACACGTCTTCTCGTTTTTTTTTTATATACTTTTCATTTTATCCTTTCTTAAATATTTTAGTTTGTTTTTTATTTCTTTTAATGCAATTCTTCTATTTTTTTTTTTAACTTTTATTATATAATTTTTATTCATTTTTGTTATTACGTAACTGAATTATAAATGTCAACTAAATATTTACTTATTTGTTATACATACAGTTTTTATAAATCTTTAATATGTTCTTATGATATTTTCAATACTATAATTACCAAAAATATCAATTAATTATGATATAACTCATTTTCATTCAGACGATTTCCTTTCCCAACCTCTTGCGTAATTTGTTCAACTTTCGCAATTTTCTGAAATGTTATGGCGTCTTGCGCGAAACCATTGACTCATTTATTATTTATTTTAATTGGATTATTGTCTTAAAGAATGGTAATTTTTGATTAGCATATTTTTTTTTTTTTTTTTTTTTTTTTTTTTTTTTTAACGGCGCATCAACTATTAGCGCCGGGCTATCTACAGGTTGCCAACCTTTTCTAATGCCAACAGCACGTGGTCGGTCACCCATTCAGGTACTGACCACGCCCGACGTTGCTTAACTTCGGTGATCTACGGGAACCGGTGCATTCAACGTGGCTATGGCCGTTGGCCTTGATTAGCATATTAAAGTGACAAATGTTCACCTTAATGTGAAGCACACTTTAGATCATGACTCGATATATATATATATATATATATATATATATATATATATATATATATATATATATATATATATATATATACATGCTGTCTCTGATTCGGTGTCACATCTACAAGGATTTGGTTGTTTCCACTAATTAATAGGCAATTTTAGTTAAATGATCCGTTTAACAATTCTTTAATTAATCCCTACTGTAATAAGGCAGCCATTGCTGGCAGATACAGCCGAGGATGGTGATTTATACCCCCGTGTAGATGACAGATCGCTTCGGTGTCCCCGCTTTGTTCGGCTGAAGGCGCTGGCTAATATTAGATGGAGGGATCCCTAAAGGAGAGTCTTTATACCCTCTCATGCTAGATGCCGGGGAAGATGGACCTGCGTCAATTTAGCGGGTTTCCTTACGTCTGGTCTTGGTTTGGGAAGTATGAATTAGAAACTTAATACTCACAGACATGAGTTTACTTCAGGCACACTATGTACGAAAGCTCATCAGTAAAAGTAGTTTGGCCCAGATCTGTTTTAAGTTGGATGTTGAGGGAGGTCACGCTGATTTTTTACGGGAATATCTTCGGAGCAACTCAAATACCAAAAATAGACGTACGATGGCTAATCTAAAAAATTCTTGTCACATTTGTTTCTTTAAAATACAAATAAATAGACAAAATGGCGTTTTTTGTACATATTTTGCTCGTAACTCCGATAGTATTAAGGGTAGAGATCTTCCAGTGGATTGCTAAAGTAGGCTACACACATCCAGGCAGGCCGGTCAGTTAGTCCTGAACAGTCCGCCTGAAGGCCGGTCGCCTGAAGGTGTATATTCCGGCCGTCCTGTCAGTTAAGACTGTTCAGGCGCCCAGACGACTGGCCTTCAGGCGGACTGTTCACGCCTAACTGACAGGCCTGCCTGACCGTGCGTAGCTTGCTTAAGATTTGTAACAAATTTCATATAATGTTACATTAAATGAAAATATCATTAAAAAAAAAAAAAATAGGACAAAAATGTTTTTGTTTTTTTGCTTGCTTAAAATGCATTTATTTAAATTTAAATTTTAACGTCCATTTATTATTAACAACGAATTTTAGGACGGGTTATCTACAGGTTACCACCCTTTTCTAGCCAGGATAGGGGTGATGCCTTTTCTTTTTTCGAAAGAAAAGCCACCACCCCTAGTGGGAATCGAACCCACGACCTTTGGCACGGAGTGTTAAGTGCTCACGCCTTAACCCTCACGGCCATCGGGTCTCCTCTTAAAATGCATTTAAAACCTTCATATTCTAGGAATGAAATGTTGACTATAGAATCACAACCCACTAAAGTTAGTTTAAATGGGTTTCATATGTTTTGCATATTAATTTTGCTATTGAGGTATCACCAAAACAATTAACATTTTTAAAATTGTTGAAATATCCAAACAAAATGCTTTTTCAAAATTTAAAAAAACAAAACGAAGGAACACAAGCGTTCAAGAACATTTTACAGATTAAAAATCCGTAACCGCAAGTATTGTGCCCTATGTTCCGGAGGGTGGATTTCGCTGGTTAACGAACTGTTTTTGTTTGTATGTAAGTATTTTTCTATGTAGAAACCTAAGAGTATTGTCTTCAGTTCTGATATGGTCACTTAACTGAAATATATTCATATTTCACGCTTGAGGACGCCAAGATGACATATGAAACTATCAGAAAATTAAGAAATTTGTTGAGGTTACCGCAACATATGCTTTATTTTATTTAGTTTAAATAATCACAGTTACTGATAAAATCACTGAGACCCCTTTTCCGAAATAGACCCCAACCCTTAAACCCTAAACTCAAGCCAACTAGAGATTGTGTGATCGATGCTATAATCCGGGCGCCAGATTTACCTCTTTGCTCATGTAAGGCTGAGAGGTCATACTGCAAACCCTTTACAATGACACAAGTTGATAAAATGTTACACTTCCCCGTGAACATGGAACTCAGCCCCCTCTCCGAACAGGAGTAGAACCCCATACCACCTAGCCAGTCCTGCCCCATTATTGGCTTGATATAAGAAATAGCCTAGATTGCTAGGATTCCTCTAGAGAGAAGGAGACAAGGACCCTGCAATCCGTCAGAGCTGGACAAGGAACAAATGTACAACTAGGAACCAGGAATTCCTTCTACAGCTAAATCTGGGATCTTGATGGCTCATCTCCAGACAGCTGGTCGGCCAGTACCTACAGCTACATATACACCGAGCAAACCCTTTAAGACATATTTATGCTTTACATGTGTATGTGTATATATACACATGTAGTGAAAAAACCTCAATCATAATATCTGTAAAACAATCGCACAATCCAAAAATCCGAAGAAACATCCACTTTCTTATTGAACGGTTATAGATATGGCTTTTAAAATGGTTTCATAAGCTCCTTACGACCAATTACTTTTAAAAAGTATTCCAGGAAACCCATTTTTTTTTACGGTGCATCGACATCTGGGCTATTAGTGCCGACATCCAGGGTGCAACGAGGAATTTTCCCAACGAGCCTTGGGATGAGAAAATTCCTGCCGCCGGTGGGAATCGAACCCACCATCTCCCGCTTATGAATCTAAGGCGCTAGCCACTAGACCACGGGAGACCAAAAAGAACCATACTCCGTTGTAGAGATTCTGCTAATTACCGAACTCAACCTTTAAAATCACACAAAGTTTCTTTTTACCAAATTTCATTAAAATCGGTCCGTTTCGCAGCCAGTTAGATTGTGAACAGACAAATATATATATATATATATATATATATATATATATATCTACATTTATATATTTGAGTGGGAGGAGGTGGTGAACGGAGTGGCGGTGTAGATTTATGATGCTATTAAATGGTAGAAGCCCATTACCCCCTCCACTCTCTCCCTCCCCCTCCCCCTATCTATCCCCTCCACTCCTTCTCTCTCTCTCTCTCTCTCTCTCTCTCTCTCTCTCTCTCTCTCTCTCTCTATATATATATATATATATATATATATATATATATATATATATATATATATATATATATATATGTAACCCGCTTAACACGTCGACTTGATAACGCGACCCAGATCTGCCGAACTGTATATAATTTGGATTACTCTAATATTGAAATAGAGTAACGCTCTTTCTGCAACAATATATATATATATATATATATATATATATATATATATATATATATATATATATATATATAGATAGATAGATATTAGTGTTTATTTCGAGGGGTATTTTGATAATCTAGTTATTGAATAAAAATTATTCAAAGATCGACATATTTTAATCGTATTAAGTTATAAATAAGAAATAAAATAAAATAAATATTCTATGTGCTAATTTGTATTTCTAGAATTATTTCCTTGTGGGTATTTGTAGGTAAATCATGGCAAATAGATTAAAAGGTTGGCAACTGATTAATTTCGTGTTTTTTTTTTTTCTTTTTCTGCCCACATTTGTTGCTAGATTCCTCGTCATATTTTCAATGAATAAAAATATTAATCTTCAACTGACCCTTTTTTCCAATCTTCGTATTTTCGTGGTAGGCAGAAAGTCAATTAATAAAAACTTCACCATACAGTATCACCAACTTTATTCCGTCCCTACATGTTTCACACGTTTTTTGGTGCCTCTTCAGGGGAAAAAACATATGTAAAACTTACAGCCTCAATCTGAGGGGGATAACCTTCCACCAGTACGGCCACGTCTAGAATGATCATGGTCTGAAAAAATCCAAAATGGCGAAATATAATCAGCTGATCCATAATCGATTTGTCAAACATTATAGTGATAGTGATAGTGTATGGTGAAGTTTTTATTAATTGACCTTCCGCCTACCACGAAAAAAAAATGAATAAATAAAAATAATTATTGATGATGAAAAAAAATCATAAATTATTCATAAAATAAAAACAACAATACCAAATCAATAAATGAATAACTGAATCAGTGAATAAATTCGTATTCAGTAAAAGTTTATTTTAGTGTTTATTGGAAAGGAATGTATTCCTTAATGTGCTAACACTGTTATTCATAGAATAAATTAAAAAAAAATCGGTGAATGAATAACTTAGTCAAAGAATAAATTCGTATTCAGTAAAAGTTTATTTTAGTGTTTATTGGAAAGGAATGTATTCCTTAATGTGCTAACACTGTTATTCATAGAATAAATTTTTAAAAAATCGGTGAATGAATAACTTAGTCAAAGAATAAATTCGTATTCAGTAAAAGTTTATTTTAGTGGTTATTGGAAAGGAATGTATTCCTTAATGTGCTAACACTGTTATTCATAGAATAAATTTTAAAAAACTCGGTGAATGAATAACTTAGTCAAAGAATAAATTCGTATTCAGTAAAAGTTTATTTTAGTGGTTATTGGAAAGGAATGTATTCCTTAATGTGCTAACAATGTTATTCATAGAATAAATTTTAAAAAACTCGGTGAATGAATAACTTAGTCAAAGAATAAATTCGTATTCAGTAAAAGTTTATTTTAGTGGTTATTGGAAAGGAATGTATTCCTTAATGTGCTAACACTGTTATTCATAGAATAAATTTTAAAAAAATGGGTGAATGAATAACTTAGTCAAAGAATAAATTCGTATTGAGTAAAACTGCATTTTAATGATTATTGAATAATGTCCAACTCTGCCATGTGTTAGGTCTTAAACATTCTGACCTATGCTTGTCCGGCTCAAAGTCAATCAAGAAAATCAAAGAAGTCAATCAACGGTTGTTATTGCGGACATAACCTTCCCCGCAGAATGACAACTCTTCTGATAGTGTTACCAGTCAGTGATACCACTATCAGCTAAGATTGACAACTAAACAGCCTTTGATTAGGAGATGAAGGGTTCTGTCATCGGGTACTTATATATCCAGGTGACATTTACCTTTACTTCCCGGCATTAGTGTTGTCATTTCAAGCTGATTAAATCCAAATGGATATGGCGGCACTTGAAATTAATCAATTATAGAGGGGAATATTCAAGTGCTCCAATCCTTCGCAGCACTGTTCTCAAATGTCTAATACACTTTATCGATTGTTGAGAAGATATGGTCGACCGTTCGGAAGTAGGAAGCGTTGATCGTCGGGGTTTCGGTCAGTGTTCTTATTCAATAAAACACATTTTATTTGCTAAAATGTATATTTATTGCCGCCAACGTTTCGGCTTGCTATACAAGCCATCTTCAGGGCTGTAAAAACATATATGGTATAACAATCGTAAGGACAGAAACAATAACAAAAAACAACAAAAAAAGGCTAGAAACATTAACATAAATATGAGTACCTATATGCTTGAAAATATAAATATAAATACATATATATATATATATATATATATATATGTATATATATATATATGTATATATATATATACACACACATATATATATATATATATAGTATAATAATAGCAATATAAATAAATATACCTGTATAGTGACATACCTATTGCTAGAAACATTAACATAAATATGAGTACCTATATGCTTGAAAATATAAATATATATATGTATATATATATATATATATATATATATATATATATATATATATATATATATGTATATATATATATATATAGTATAATAATAGCAATATAAATAAATATACATGTATATGGTATCCAAGCGAATACAGTACAAGTGTCATAGTAACATACCTATTGAGAAGATTGAGAACTGTCCCGTTTCAAGAAGAGAACATTTCTGACGACTGGAAGGATGGGGCAGGGCTAGACAGGAGAGGATGGAGAGAAGTGGAGCTGGGAGTAAGGACGGAGGGTAAAGACCGTGGTAAAGATAAAGGACTTGCCGATGGATATTGCAGGTACAGGGAAGGATTGGGTCAGGGCTAGACAGGAGAGGATGGCGGTGAGGGGGTTGGGGAAAGTCGACCTGGGAGTAAGGACAGAGGGACGGCGGTAAAGATAAAGGACTTGCCGATGGGTATTGCAGGTACATTTTAGCAAATAAAATGTGTTTTATTGAATAAGAACACTGACCGAAACCCTGAAGATCAACGCTTCCCACTTTATCGATTGATTTTTTGGAAATATTGAGGAGCCAGAGCAACCACTGAAGGGTTCATCAGTCAATATATTGTAGACTTACAATTACTTTATTATTATAACTTACAATTGCAGTACATACTCAGAAAATAGGGTCAGGAATATAAAGATTTCCAGACTTTTGATATTCATCTAATCTAAGATAGATAAATTTTGGTTCTGTTTGGAGTTAAGGAAGTACTAGAAATAAAATACTTCATTAACAGGCATGAATAGTTTTGGGATTTTCTAAAATATCTCGAAAACGGTTCGGACGGTAAATGGAAGGTAACCATTCGAAAGGTTACTAAATTCCCTACAAAAAAGGTTCTGATGTCATTTTTGATGGGGTGATGTCGGAGAAATAAGGACAAAATTCGCAATTGTTAGTTCTACTCTTCTGAACGGGGTTTTGTATTTGTTTACCAAACGTTTTAACTGGTTGTTGATTATTTTAATTGCATTTAACAGTAAAACGAGTATTTTACTAAAACAAGGCAAGAAAATATGAAACGTTCTAGTGTTTCCAAGAGCGAACGTTGAGAGGTGGGGGAAGTCGCCATGATACTCTCAGTTTCCTGTTGTGAAGCCTTAAATCTATTTTCTCTTCTTTTGCATTTTTCACGAAAGATCAAACCCCACTAATTACTGCTTCTATTCCTTTACTAATAGCACTAGAGATATGAACGGAGCCGCGCTAAGATGACGCAGTTCCTCCGCGTGCCCGAGTGATATTTATGTGCCCGAGCGTTCCGTCCAATGCGCCTTAGGAGCTAAGAAATAAAATAAAATAAGTTGAAAATTCATTATATTATAAAATAAAGCATTTTCATCGATTTATATCTCGAGTTTGGAAAATGATATCGGCTTGATTCTTTCGCTTATTCTCATGTTTTAGAGAGTAGATTAAAGGGATAATACAATTGTTAAACAATAAGTTGTTATATATTTTTTTAAAACGCATCTGCTCCTAGACCATTATCGCCGAGGAAGCATGGCTGTCAGCCACCTTTCCACCTAGAAAAGACACAGTAATCCAGATTCAATGGGTAAAGCATTATTTTATTCCAAGGTTTTCCCTTTATTTTTTCAAATTACGAAATAAATTGAATATCAAAATAAGTAACAAAAATGGCAGAATATGTAAACATATAGATTTTTGACAAAATATGTAAAACAAAAACCCGTTTAAATGCTTTAAAATCACTTAAACCGTGCAGAATTACATCAACAATAACGATTTAAGAATCAGAACAAAAATATGCGAACACAATAACATCCGTTCCCAGGTCATAAGGTATATGCGAAAACCATTGTGCTCTTTTTAGTGAACATGCATTTGAAAATACAAAATATTCTTGGGCGTTAGCACTAAATTGTCAAAACTAAACTGAAGATATATTTAGAAAAAGTGAAATCCAAACAGATCTCTAATTAAGTGTATTTTTTTGAACTATTTGTAGAGATTTGAAAGGATAAGACTGACCTTGTCTATGATGGAAAACTGTATTTGCTTTCTAGTTGAAATTTGTCTATTTGTTCTAGTAATCGTGTGGAGTATTTGTTGGGCAAACAGTAGAAAATATTGATCCTATTTCTAGCCTTGGACGAATTTTCCTTTTAATATTAAAAGATAATCTGAAATACTTTAATAAAACATTAATAATCGCTGAAGAGAAAACCCTGAGTGTGAGGCGTGGCTCAAGGCTACGGGTTCGAATCCAGCTTGAGGTGGTGCCTTCTCATTCCTATCTTTACTAGAAACGGCGATAACCTGTAGATAGCCCGTACTCAAAGGCGTTGGTCTTTATAATTCGATCTTAAAGTTCCTATAAATATAACCTCTTTGGAGGTTGTTTACATTACCAACTCTGGATTGAAATTATTTCACCGAGTAAATGTATAAAAAATATATATTACTTCTTACTAATAAATAACATAACAATAATAAAACCGATGCAAAAAAAATAGATTACTTTGTATTTAATACTTGTAGCAATAAATGAACAAATCAACTCTACTCAGCACGCAAAACATAATTTAGTATTCTTATCTTCGTGTTAGGCGGAAAGTGAACAAATAAAATCTTCACCACTCAGTATCACCAACTTTATTCCATCCCTACATGTTTCACACCTTTATTGGTGCCTCTTCAGGGGAAAAATACAAAAATAAAACTTACAGCCTACACCTGAGGAGGATAACCTTCCACCAGTACGGCCACGTCTAGAATGATCATGGTCTGAAAGAATTCAATATGGCGAAAAATAAACAGCTGATCGATAATCGATATGTCATACCTTTAAAAATGTTTAAAAATGAATTTCCACAAGAAATATAGACTACCTTGGAAATATGATAACAGAATAAAAAATAGCTTTAGTCATATTAAAGATAAATTAAAATTAAAAGAAACTAAATACAATATCTACTAAATTGACTGCAATAGCTGTGATAAATCATATATAGGGGAATCGGAACAGTTACTTAGAAAACGAATTAAACAGCATGCGCAAAATATTGATAAAGGAGAGAATAAAACAGCCTTGGCTTATCATGATATAAAATATAAACATAGTTTTGATTTTGAAAATATTAGCACATTAGGTAAAGAAAGAAATAGAATGAAAAGAAGAATAAAGGAAAATATCCATATAATAAAAAATAGGAAAAAAGTGGCAAATAAAAAAACGGAAATACTACATTTAAATACTATCTTTATTAACTTATTTGACAAAAAGTAAAAGTATGTTTTTATGTTGAAGGTGGGAAGATGGTTTTAATTGTTAGGACTATATTTCTTCTGGAAATTCATTTTTAAACATTTTTAAAGGTATGACATATCGATTATCGATCAGCTGTTTATTTTTCGCCATATTGAATTCTTTCAGACCATGATCATTCTAGACGTGGCCGTACTGGTTGGTGGAAGGTTATCCTCCTCAGGTGTAGGCTGTAAGTTTTATTTTTGTATTTTTTCCCCTGAAGAGGCACCAATAAAGGTGTGAAACATGTAGGGACGGAATAAAGTTGGTGATACTGAGTGTTGAAGATTTTATTTGTTGACCTTCCGCCGTCCACGAAGATAAGAATATTGAGAAAAGGGTCAGTTGAAGAATAATCATAATTTAGTAATAACAATAATGATAATAATTTGATAAAGCATTCCAAAAAAAAAAAATAAATAAAAAAAAAATAATAAAAATGCATAACTGAGGGGAGTAGTGAGAATAACTACTCCTGATGCACCATCCCTAATAATTACACACCTCCAGGTCTTCAAGTTTGGTTGGAATCAGGTAAATATTCTTTGAAATATAGCCGGATTCTTGAATCTTTAAAAAAATTATAAGGGCCCTCCCCCTTAGTGAAATTTAAAATACATTTTTTTTTTTTTTTTAATTTTTGTAATATTCCCAAAATTTGAATTTAGGGGTTTTTCAATGTGCTAAAAACGAATCTGACATCCGTTTTTAAATAAAAAATTGTTTTACATACTCAACTCTATAAGAGTCATTATTCTGCCAAAACATTCCATATACCTACCTACATTTAAAAAGTTATCGATTATCAAAAAAATTTGATTTAAAAACGGATGTCAGATTCGTTTTTAGCTCATTGAAAACCCCCTAAATTCAAATATTGGGAATATTACAAAAAAAAAAAAAAAAAAAATGTATTTTAAATTTCACTAATGGGGAGGGCCCTTATAAGTTTGTTAAAGATTCAAGAATCCGGCCATATTTCAAAGAATATTTACCCGATTCCAACAAAACTTGGAGGGTCAATAAAGGCCCTGATGTGACACATTTCCCTCCAATCGGTGTGTTTCTAAGTGTTCTGGGATCGACGTTATATGCAAAAAAGTTTACATTTAATTTTTATTTTCAGAGCCATTTTTTGCATGTACTTTTTGAGATAATATAATAGTCATTTATATGGTTAGAAAAAGGAGTCTTTCTTCTTTTGAAAGATTTAAATGACGTAAAAATCGGATTATCTCAAGGGGAGATATTGCATTTCAAAACGTTACATTACTTTTTCGCTTACAAATTTTTAGTCTCTTCCAGACTGGGAAAAATCATTATTTTTTGTTTTCAATGATATTCACCACATTAGGGTTTTTTGGGGTGCTGATTTTAAATCTGCTATTATTTACCAGAAAAAAATTGGTACAGATCGGTGACCCCATCGCTGTATACTCCCCTTGTGAGTGAGTCAGATCGGTGACCCCATCGCTGTATACTCCCCTTGTGAGTGAGTCAGATCGGTGACCCCATCGCTGTATACTCCCCTTGTGAGTGAGTCAGATCGGTGACCCCATCGCTGTATACTCCCCTTGTGAGTGAGTCAGATCGGTGACCCCATCGCTGTATACTCCCCTTGTGAGTGAGTCAGATCGGTGACCCCATCGCTGTATACTCCCCTTGTGAGTGAGTCAGATCGGTGACCCCATCGCTGTATACTCCCCTTGTGAGTGAGTCAGATCGGTGACCCCATCGCTGTATACTCCCCTTGTGAGTGAGTCAGATCGGTGACCCCATCGCTGTATACTCCCCTTGCTAGACATTTTAAGACACTCAACATTTATAACAAAATATAACACATTAAAATATCCTGAATTTACTTTTCTTCTGTGTAACTATACAAGGTGTCCCAAATAGGCCGGCTCAATCTGATTTTGCGGCCAAACGGTTGATCTGAGAAAAATATGTCACAGGTAAAAGTTGTAGGGCTTGACCTAAGCTTTCTAAATATGTCAACCATTTAACATTTTGACTGCGCATGTGCGCTCGGCGCTAGATGAAATGTTGAGGTTTGCAGATGAACCCTATTATTATGCACCTCATTTTGAAGGGAATTTAAAAAAAAAACCTTTGCCGCAAACCGCACTTCGATATCTTTAAAATCAAATGAGTTTCGTGCGATTCAAATTTTATTGTTTTAAATTAAAACGATTTTTTGTAGACGCTCACAGAGGTCGGTTATGAATGTGGGATACATGACTTTGAGGTATTTTCTCCTCAACTTTCTGAAAAAAATATGGCCGATCCTCTAAAAGGATTATTTTCCCTAATAACTTCAATAAAATGGAAAATAAGGCATATTTTTTAAGTATTTTGTCTGATTTTTCGTTTGAGACGTTCAATTTAAGTGAAAACCCTATTTCATTGATAGATTAAATAATAAATTGTATGGAAGGCTCTTATCTTGCAGTTTCAAAGCATCCATTTTACTGTATTTTTATTTCTTCAAAAATGAATAGTGTCTTCAAAGATGCCACCTTCAACATCCAGACACCTTTGAAGTCTGGAACGTTTGCTGTCAACTGCTCTCAATACTTGTTCCTTCAATATAGCTCTGGAGGCTTCAGCAATCCTTCCTTGCATTTGGTCTTGTGTACTAGGCGGATTAGAGTAGACCATATGTTTAAGTGTACCCCAAAGGAAGAAGTCCAGCGGAGTGAGTTCAGGTGATCTAGGTGGCCAAGAAATAGGGCCAGCCCTGCCAATCCAACGGTTTCCGAATATGGAGGTTACAGCATTCGTAGCTTCTCGGGAATAATGGGCCGGACAACCATCATGCTGGAACCACATTGTACGTCTTGTTTCAAGTGGTAAGTTATCCATGAGCTCTAGCAATCGAACCAAGATGAATGTCCTTTAAGCATTCCCTGATACGGGATCTTCCAAAAAATATGGGCCAATAATTTTACTGCCCAGAATCCCGCACCAGAAGTTTACTGACCACCGATACTGGTGGTCCAGCTGCCTTATCCAGTGAGGGTTATTCATGGACCAATAATGTGAGTTATACCTGTTCACGGACCCATCACTTACAAATGTGGTACCATCACTGAAGAGAACATTCCTCATGGATACCCCGTTTTGCCGTTGGATTGGCAGGGCTGGCCCTATTTCTTGGCCACCTGGATCACCTCAACTCACTCCGCTGGTTGTCTTCCTATGGGGTACACTTACAAATATGGTCTACTCTAATCTACCTAGTACACAAGACCAAATGCAAGGAATGATTGCTGAGGCCTCCAGAGCTATATTGAAAGAACAAGTATCGAGAGCAGTTGACAGCATATGTTCCAGACTTCAAAGGTGTCTGGATGTTGAAGGTGGCATCTTCAAATACAGTAAAATGGATGCTTTGAAACTGCAAGATAAGAGCTTTCTTTACTATTTATTATCTAATATAATTTTTGTTTTATATCAATGAAATAGGGTTTTCACTTAAATTGAACGTCTCAAACGAAAAATCAGACAAAATACTTAAAAAATATGCCTTATTTTCCATTTTATTGAAGATATTAGGGAAAATAATCCTTTTAGAGGATCGGCCATATTTTTTTCAGAAAGTTGAGGAGAAAATACCTCAAAGTCATGTATCCCACATTCATAACCGACCTCTGTGAGTGCCTACAAAAAATCGTTTTAATTTAAAAAAATAAAATTTGAAACGCACGAAACTCGTTTGATTTTAAAGATATCGAAGTGCGGTTTGCGACAAAGGTTTTGTTTTGTAATTCCCTTCAAAATGTGTGCATAGTAATAGGGGTCATCTGCAAACCTCAACATTTCATCTAGCGCCAAGCGCACATGCGCAGTCAACATGTTAAATGGTTGACATATTTATAAAGCTTAGGTCAAGCCCTACAACGTTTTCCTCTGACATATTTTTCTCAGAGCAACCGTTTGGCCGCAAAATTAGTTTGAGCCGTCCTATTTGGGACACCCTATATATAATCTTTTTTCTTTTATTTTCTTTTTTTTTATTCCCTCCTTTCTCTTCTCCTTTTTTTAAATTCATTTTTCTTGTATTATTAGTATTATTTTTTTTAATTTTTTTTTTTTTTTTTTTTTTTAGTTAATCAGAGACAATAGAATCATTTTTATTATTTGTTTATATATTAGCCATTTTCATATCTTTTAATGTGACCACTTAGTTTTATATTTTAATTTTCTTTTCACTTGATTTTATTTTAGGTGTATGAACATACTTAAATTATAAAAGCGGGTTGTAAAAGGTGTTAAGTCACCAAAGCTGACAAAGGGAACGGAACGGTCATAATGGACAGAACAGACTACGACAACATAATGAATAACTTACTTAATGACACTAATACTTACACATCTATCCCCAAAGACATCACACTCAAACTGGAAAGGGAATTTAATGATCACTCAAAAAAAAACTCTTACAATTGAAAAAAATAGACAAAAAGACCTACCGCCAATTAATTTCGCATAACTCTCTCCCTCCCCGAGCTTTTGGTCTCCCTAAAATTCATAAACCCGAAAATCCCCTCCAACCCATCATTTCGAATATTAATTCTCCCTCTTCCAAATTAAGTAAATTGTTGCTCCCCGCGTTACAAGCATTAAGTCACAATAACCCGTACGATATAAAAAATTCTTTCGATCTTATTTCAATATTATCAAATTTCACCGTACCCCCCGGACATATTCTAATCTCATTCGTTGCCACCTCCCTTTTTACCAACGTCCCTCTAACTAAAACGTTAGAAATAATCCAAAATAATTGGTCCTCTACAGAACCGCACAGCCCCCTATCGCTTCATAATTTTGTTGACAGCCTCAAATTATGCGTCAACAGTGGTTTTTTCAAATACAACGGACAATTTTACCAACAAATCGAAGGGTTAGCTATGGGAAATTGCCTTGCTCCAGACTTATCCTCCATCTTTCTTATCGACTTACTTAACACTCTCGTCCCACTGTTCCCCCAGGACATATCTTTCATTTGCAAATATGTAGATGACCTCCTGTTAATTATAAACCCCGATAGACTAACAGACATACTAAACTGCTTCAACTCTTATCATCCCAGACTACAATTTACGGTAGAGACAGAACAGAACCAACAACTCCCCTACTTGGACGATCTACTAATCAGACAGACCGACGGCACTATCATCACAAACTGGTACACAAAACCTATTTATTCTGGACGTTTACTCAACTTCCACTCTTCCCATCCTTAACACATGAAAATCAATGTTGCTCGAAACCTTCTTCGCCGCGCCCTTTCTCACGAGTCCTTTCACAATGAAAACTTGCAAAGAGCTACCGAAATATTAACATTAAACCAATTCCCCCCCCCAACCTCATAAATCGGCTTACAAAGCAAATAAAATCCCAATCCTACAATGCCACCTCCCCCCAATACCTCTCTTGACTCCTCCCCCCAGATATTTCGTTCCCTGACATACACACCAGGACTGACTGAAAAACTCACAAAGACTTTAAAAAAAGCCATCCCGTCACTAAACTTTGGGCTAAAAACTACTAAAAAGGTCTATCTAGGCGGTGGGTAGATGGCCAGGCCAAGTTCCGGCCTAATCATACTGTGTGTATATTACAGGAGGTCTATCTAGGCGGTTGGTAGATGGCCAGGCCAAGTTCCGGCCTAATCATACTGTGTGTATATTACAGGAGGTCTATCTAGGCGGTTGGTAGATGGCCAGGCCAAGTTCCGGCCTAATCATACTGTGTGTATATTACAGGAGGTCTATCTAGGCGGTGGGTAGATGGCCAGGCCAAGTTCCGGCTTAAGCATACTGTGTGTATATTACAGGCGGTCTATCTAGGCGGTTGGTAGATGGCCAGGCCAAGTTCCGGCCTAATCATACTGTGTGTATATTACAGGAGGTCTATCTAGGCGGTGGGTAGATGGCCAGGCCAAGTTCCGGCTTAAGCATACTGTGTGTATATTACAGGCGGTCTATCTAGGCGGTGGGTAGATGGCCAGGCCAAGTTCCGGCTTAAGCATACTGGGTGTATATTACAGGCGGTCTATCTAGGCGGTTAGTAGATGGCCAGGCCAAGTTCCGGCTTAAGCATACTGTGTGTATATTACAGGCGGTCTATCTAGGCGGTTGGTAGATGGCCAGGCCAAGTTCCGGCCTAAGCATACTGTGTGTATATTACAGGAGGTCTATCTAGGCGGTGGGTAGATGGCCAGGCCAAGTTCCGGCCTAATCATACTGTGTGTATATTACAGGAGGTCTATCTAGGCGGTTGGTAGATGGCCAGGCCAAGTTCCGGCCTAAGCATACTGTGTGTATATTACAGGCGGTCTATCTAGGCGGTTGGTAGATGGCCAGGCCAAGTTCCGGCCTAAGCATACTGTGTGTATATTACAGGCGGTCTATCTAGGCGGTTGGTAGATGGCCAGGCCAAGTTCCGGCCTAAGCATACTGTGTGTATATTACAGGAGGTCTATCTAGGCGGTGGGTAGATGGCCAGGCCAAGTTCCGGCCTAATCATACTGTGTGTATATTACAGGAGGTCTATCTAGGCGGTTGGTAGATGGCCAGGCCAAGTTCCGGCCTAAGCATACTGTGTGTATATTACAGGCGGTCTATCTAGGCGGTTGGTAGATGGCCAGGCCAAGTTCCGGCCTAAGCATACTGTGTGTATATTACAGGCGGTCTATCTAGGCGGTTGGTAGATGGCCAGGCCAAGTTCCGGCCTAAGCATACTGTGTGTATATTACAGGAGGTCTATCTAGGCGGTGGGTAGATGGCCAGGCCAAGTTCCGGCCTAATCATACTGTGTGTATATTACAGGAGGTCTATCTAGGCGGTTGGTAGATGGCCAGGCCAAGTTCCGGCCTAAGCATACTGTGTGTATATTACAGGAGGTCTATCTAGGCGGTGGGTAGATGGCCAGGCCAAGTTCCGGCCTAATCATACTGTGTGTATATTACAGGAGGTCTATCTAGGCGGTTGGTAGATGGCCAGGCCAAGTTCCGGCCTAAGCATACTGTGTGTATATTACAGGCGGTCTATCTAGGCGGTGGGTAGATGGCCAGGCCAAGTTCCGGCCTAAGCATACTGTGTGTATATTACAGGCGGTCTATCTAGGCGGTTGGTAGATGGCCAGGCCAAGTTCCGGCCTAAGCATACTGTGTGTATATAACAGGAGGTCTATCTAGGCGGTGGGTAGATGGCCAGGCCAAGTTCCGGCCTAAGCATACTGTGTGTATATTACAGGAGGTCTATCTAGGCGGTGGGTAGATGGCCAGGCCAAGTTCCGGCCTAATCATACTGTGTGTATATTACAGGAGGTCTATCTAGGCGGTTGGTAGATGGCCAGGCCAAGTTCCGGCCTAAGCATACTGTGTGTATATTACAGGCGGTCTATCTAGGCGGTGGGTAGATGGCCAGGCCAAGTTCCGGCCTAAGCATACTGTGTGTATATTACAGGCGGTCTATCTAGGCGGTTGGTAGATGGCCAGGCCAAGTACCGGCCTAAGCATACTGTGTGTATATTACAGGAGGTCTATCTAGGCGGTGGGTAGATGGCCAGGCCAAGTTCCGGCCTAAGCATACTGTGTGTATATTACAGGAGGTCTATCTAGGCGGTGGGTAGATGGCCAGGCCAAGTTCCGGCCTAATCATACTGTGTGTATATTACAGGAGGTCTATCTAGGCGGTGGGTAGATGGCCAGGCCAAGTTCCGCCCTAAGCATACTGTGTGTATATTACAGGAGGTCTATCTAGGCGGTGGGTAGATGGCCAGGCCAAGTTCCGGCCTAATCATACTGTGTGTATATTACAGGAGGTCTATCTAGGCGGTTGGTAGATGGCCAGGCCAAGTTCCGGCCTAAGCATACTGTGTGTATATTACAGGCGGTCTATCTAGGCGGTGGGTAGATGGCCAGGCCAAGTTCCGGCCTAAGCATACTGTGTGTATATTACAGGCGGTCTATCTAGGCGGTTGGTAGATGGCCAGGCCAAGTTCCGGCCTAAGCATACTGTGTGTATATTACAGGAGGTCTATCTAGGCGGTGGGTAGATGGCCAGGCCAAGTTCCGGCCTAAGCATACTGTGTGTATATTACAGGCGGTCTATCTAGGCGGTTGGTAGATGGCCAGGCCAAGTTCCGGCCTAAGCATACTGTGTGTATATTACAGGCGGTCTATCTAGGCGGTTGGTAGATGGCCAGGCCAAGTTCCGGCCTAAGCATACTGTGTGTATATTACAGGAGGTCTATCTAGGCGGTGGGTAGATGGCCAGGCCAAGTTCCGGCCTAATCATACTGTGTGTATATTACAGGAGGTCTATCTAGGCGGTGGGTAGATGGCCAGGCCAAGTTCCGGCTTAAGCATACTGTGTGTATATTACAGGAGGTCTATCTAGGCGGTGGGTAGATGGCCAGGCCAAGTTCCGGCCTAAGCATACTGTGTGTATATTACAGGCGGTCTATCTAGGCGGTTGGTAGATGGCCAGGCCAAGTTCCGGCCTAAGCATACTGTGTGTATATTACAGGAGGTCTATCTAGGCGGTTGGTAGATGGCCAGGCCAAGTTCCGGCCTAAGCATACTGTGTGTATATTACAGGCGGTCTATCTAGGCGGTGGGTAGATGGCCAGGCCAAGTTCCGGCCTAATCATACTGTGTGTATATTACAGGAGGTCTATCTAGGCGGTTGGTAGATGGCCAGGCCAAGTTCCGGCCTAAGCATACTGTGTGTATATTACAGGCGGTCTATCTAGGCGGTGGGTAGATGGCCAGGCCAAGTTCCGGCCTAAGCATACTGTGTGTATATTACAGGCGGTCTATCTAGGCGGTTGGTAGATGGCCAGGCCAAGTTCCGGCCTAAGCATACTGTGTGTATATTACAGGAGGTCTATCTAGGCGGTGGGTAGATGGCCAGGCCAAGTTCCGGCCTAAGCATACTGTGTGTATATTACAGGAGGTCTATCTAGGCGGTGGGTAGATGGCCAGGCCAAGTTCCGGCCTAAGCATACTGTGTGTATATTACAGGAGGTCTATCTAGGCGGTGGGTAGATGGCCAGGCCAAGTTCCGGCCTAAGCATACTGTGTGTATATTACAGGCGGTCTATCTAGGCGGTTGGTAGATGGCCAGGCCAAGTTCCGGCCTAAGCATACTGTGTGTATATTACAGGCGGTCTATCTAGGCGGTTGGTAGATGGCCAGGCCAAGTTCCGGCCTAAGCATACTGTGTGTATATTACAGGAGGTCTATCTAGGCGGTGGGTAGATGGCCAGGCCAAGTTCCGGCCTAAGCATACTGTGTGTATATTACAGGAGGTCTATCTAGGCGGTTGGTAGATGGCCAGGCCAAGTTCCGGCCTAATCATACTGTGTGTATATTACAGGAGGTCTATCCAGGCGGTTGGTAGATGGCCAGGCCAAGTTCCGGCCTAAGCATACTGTGTGTATATTACAGGCGGTCTATCTAGGCGGTTGGTAGATGGCCAGGCCAAGTTCCGGCCTAAGCATACTGTGTGTATATTACAGGCGGTCTATCTAGGCGGTTGGTAGATGGCCAGGCCAAGTTCCGGCCTAAGCGTACTGTGTGTATATTACAGGAGGTCTATCTAGGCGGTGGGTAGATGGCCAGGCCAAGTTCCGGCCTAAGCATACTGTGTGTATATTACAGGAGGTCTATCTAGGCGGTGGGTAGATGGCCAGGCCAAGTTCCGGCCTAATCATACTGTGTGTATATTACAGGAGGTCTATCTAGGCGGTGGGTAGATGGCCAGGCCAAGTTCCGGCTTAAGCATACTGTGTGTATATTACAGGAGGTCTATCTAGGCGGTGGGTAGATGGCCAGGCCAAGTTCCGGCCTAATCATACTGTGTGTATATTACAGGAGGTCTATCTAGGCGGTGGGTAGATGGCCAGGCCAAGTTCCGGCCTAAGCATACTGTGTGTATATTACAGGAGGTCTATCTAGGCGGTTGGTAGATGGCCAGGCCAAGTTCCGGCCTAATCATACTGTGTGTATATTACAGGAGGTCTATCTAGGCGGTTGGTAGATGGCCAGGCCAAGTTCCGGCCTAAGCATACTGTGTGTATATTACAGGAGGTCTATCTAGGCGGTGGGTAGATGGCCAGGCCAAGTTCCGGCCTAAGCATACTGTGTGTATATTACAGGAGGTCTATCTAGGCGGTGGGTAGATGGCCAGGCCAAGTTCCGGCCTAATCATACTGTGTGTATATTACAGGAGGTCTATCTAGGCGGTGGGTAGATGGCCAGGCCAAGTTCCGGCCTAAGCATACTGTGTGTATATTACAGGAGGTCTATCTAGGCGGTGGGTAGATGGCCAGGCCAAGTTCCGGCCTAAGCATACTGTGTGTATATTACAGGCGGTCTATCTAGGCGGTGGGTAGATGGCCAGGCCAAGTTCCGGCCTAAGCATACTGTGTGTATATTACAGGAGGTCTATCTAGGCGGTGGGTAGATGGCCAGGCCAAGTTCCGGCCTAAGCATACTGTGTGTATATTACAGGCGGTCTATCTAGGCGGTGGGTAGATGGCCAGGCCAAGTTCCGGCCTAAGCATACTGTGTGTATATTACAGGCGGTCTATCTAGGCGGTGGGTAGATGGCCAGGCCAAGTTCCGGCCTAAGCATACTGTGTGTATATTACAGGCGGTCTATCTAGGCGGTGGGTAGATGGCCAGGCCAAGTTCCGGCCTAAGCATACTGTGTGTATATTACAGGCGGTCTATCTAGGCGGTGGGTAGATGGCCAGGCCAAGTTCCGGCCTAAGCATACTGTGTGTACATTACAGGAGGTCTATCTAGGCGGTGGGTAGATGGCCAGGCCAAGTTCCGGCCTAAGCATACTGTGTGTACATTACAGGAGGTCTATCTAGGCGGTTGGTAGATGGCCAGGCCAAGTTCCGGCCTAATCATACTGTGTGTATATTACAGGAGGTCTATCTAGGCGGTGGGTAGATGGCCAGGCCAAGTTCCGGCCTAAGCATACTGTGTGTACATTACAGGAGGTCTATCTAGGCGGTGGGTAGATGGCCAGGCCAAGTTCCGGCCTAAGCATACTGTGTGTACATTACAGGAGGTCTATCTAGGCGGTGGGTAGATGGCCAGGCCAAGTTCCGGCCTAAGCATACTGTGTGTACATTACAGGAGGTCTATCTAGGCGGTGGGTAGATGGCCAGGCCAAGTTCCGGCCTAAGCATACTGTGTGTATATTACAGGAGGTCTATCTAGGCGGTTGGTAGATGGCCAGGCCAAGTTCCGGCCTAAGCATACTGTGTGTATATTACAGGAGGTCTATCTAGGCGGTGGGTAGATGGCCAGGCCAAGTTCCGTATACTGTGTGTATATTACAGGAGGTCTATCTAGGCGGTGGGTAGATGGCCAGGCCAAGTTCCGGCCTAATCATACTCTGTGTATATTACAGGAGGTCTATCTAGGCGGTGGGTAGATGGCCAGGCCAAGTTCCGGCCTAATCATACTGTGTGTATATTACAGGAGGTCTATCTAGGCGGTGGGTAGATGGCCAGGCCAAGTTCCGGCCTAAGCATACTGTGTGTACATTACAGGAGGTCTATCTAGGCGGTGGGTAGATGGCCAGGCCAAGTTCCGGCCTAAGCATACTGTGTGTACATTACAGGAGGTCTATCTAGGCGGTGGGTAGATGGCCAGGCCAAGTTCCGGCCTAAGCATACTGTGTGTATATTACAGGAGGTCTATCTAGGCGGTGGGTAGATGGCCAGGCCAAGTTCCGGCCTAAGCATACTGTGTGTATATTACAGGAGGTCTATCTAGGCGGTTGGTAGATGGCCAGGCCAAGTTCCGGCCTAAGCATACTGTGTGTATATTACAGGAGGTCTATCTAGGCGGTGGGTAGATGGCCAGGCCAAGTTCCGTATACTGTGTGTATATTACAGGAGGTCTATCTAGGCGGTGGGTAGATGGCCAGGCCAAGTTCCGGCCTAAGCATACTGTGTGTATATTACAGGAGGTCTATCTAGGCTGTGGGTAGATGGCCAGGCCAAGTTCCGGCCTAATCATACTGTGTGTATATTACAGGAGGTCTATCTAGGCGGTTGGTAGATGGCCAGGCCAAGTTCCGGCCTAATCATACTGTGTGTATATTACAGGAGGTCTATCTAGGCGGTGGGTAGATGGCCAGGCCAAGTTCCGGCCTAAGCATACTGTGTGTATATTACAGGAGGTCTATCTAGGCGGTGGGTAGATGGCCAGGCCAAGTTCCGTATACTGTGTGTATATTACAGGAGGTCTATCTAGGCGGTGGGTAGATGGCCAGGCCAAGTTCCGGCCTAAGCATACTGTGTGTATATTACAGGAGGTCTATCTAGGCGGTGGGTAGATGGCCAGGCCAAGTTCCGGCCTAAGCATACTGTGTGTATATTACAGGAGGTCTATCTAGGCGGTGGGTAGATGGCCAGGCCAAGTTCCGGCCTAAGCATACTGTGTGTATATTACAGGAGGTCTATCTAGGCGGTGGGTAGATGGCCAGGCCAAGTTCCGGCCTAAGCATACTGTGTGTATATTACAGGAGGCCTTAGAGCCGATTTTCACCCTCTCATAACATTCAACCAGGTAAAGATAAAGTTATGAGCTATACACTTATTATTTTAATAGATGTAAGTAAAATTGGAAAATTTCATCATTCTACATAGAATAGTTTCTGAGATATCGGCGATAGAACATCAGAATTTATAGGACGCACTCACTCATCAAAATTATTAGGCACTTTCCGAGATGCTAGAGACTTGAAATATTGCAGGATGATAGATACGAGGGTGAAATTAAAGGGAAAATCGCTTCCAGGAGGAGTACCAGTTTTGTTCTTGTTGTTCCTTCGGAAACCCATCATTCCGTCCGAAACCCATGATGTGGGGTATCAAATGAATCGTCTCACTAAGGAGAACCTATATTCGATGTTTAAAAAAAAAAAAAAAAATAGACGTATCTTAACATTTTTATGTACATGCCTATTATTCATCTAACGCGAAATTATTTAGACTTGACATCAATAAATGTCAGACAAGGACACAAGGGTATTTCTAAATAACAATCAGACAAGAAGGCATTGTCTATATAAATTAGCAGTTTGTCTGCTTGTCTGTCTGTATATTTGTTCCTTATACAAATTCACAACATTTGACAGATTTTCCCCAAACTTGGCAACAGGTAGGTCTTGATCCGGGGAGTGTCATAGGCTAGGTCAAAATCGCCTGCCAGCTATTTGTCGGTCTGTTTGTTCCTTGTAGAAATCCAAACTGTTTGCCGATTTTGAGCAAACATCGTACACAGGTAGGTCTTGATCCGGGGAGTGTCATAGGCTAGGTCAAAATCGCCTGCCAGCTATTTGTCGGTCTGTTTGTTCCTTGTAGAAATCCAAACTGTTTGGCCGATTTTGAGCAAACATCGTACACAGGTAGGTCTTGATCCGGGGAGTGTCATAGGCTAGGTCAAAATCGCCTGCCAGCTATTTGTCGGTCTGTTTGTTCCTTGTAGAAATCCAAACTGTTTGGCCGATTTTGAGCAAACATCGTACACAGGTAGGTCTTGATCCGGGGAGTGTCATAGGCTAGGTCAAAATCGCCTGCCAGCTATTTGTCGGTCTGTTTGTTCCTTGTAGAAATCCAAACTGTTTGGCCGATTTTGAGCAAACATCGTACACAGGTAGGTCTTGATCCGGGGAGTGTCATAGGCTAGGTCAAAATCGCCTGCCAGCTATTTGTCGGTCTGTTTGTTCCTTGTAGAAATCCAAACTGTTTGGCCGATTTTGAGCAAACATCGTACACAGGTAGGTCTTGATCCGGGGAGTGTCATAGGCTAGGTCAAAATCGCCTGCCAGCTATTTGTCGGTCTGTTTGTTCCTTGTAGAAATCCAAACTGTTTGGCCGATTTTGAGCAAACATCGTACACAGGTAGGTCTTGATCCGGGGAGTGTCATAGGCTAGGTCAAAATCGCCTGCCAGCTATTTGTCGGTCTGTTTGTTCCTTGTAGAAATCCAAACTGTTTGGCCGATTTTGAGCAAACATCGTACACAGGTAGGTCTTGATCCGGGGAGTGTCATAGGCTAGGTCAAAATCGCCTGCCAGCTATTTGTCGGTCTGTTTGTTCCTTGTAGAAATCCAAACTGTTTGGCCGATTTTGAGCAAACATCGTACACAGGTAGGTCTTGATCCGGGGAGTGTCATAGGCTAGGTCAAAATCGCCTGCCAGCTATTTGTCGGTCTGTTTGTTCCTTGTAGAAATCCAAACTGTTTGGCCGATTTTGAGCAAACATCGTACACAGGTAGGTCTTGATCCGGGGAGTGTCATAGGCTAGGTCAAAATCGCCTGCCAGCTATTTGTCGGTCTGTTTGTTCCTTGTAGAAATCCAAACTGTTTGGCCGATTTTGAGCAAACATCGTACACAGGTAGGTCTTGATCCGGGGAGTGTCATAGGCTAGGTCAAAATCGTCTCTAAACAGTGAACCCGAACAGTTACAGAGTTGTGTTATTAGCTTTTCATAATACTTATTTGGTTTGTAGATTTTTATTTAAAATATTATCCAATATTTTTGGTTTTCTAGATGCAGAAAGTAGGCGTAGCATGGCAGGCCGGGTAACACTTAGTAAAGTTATAAATAATAATATACCAACGCGATAAAAAGTAGACAGAATACTAAAATATAGTTCACGACCCCGAGTCATCATCATCAAGTAAAAAATCGATAGCGCCAAATTCAAGTTCACTTACAGGATTGATATTCTTTAAAAAATGGGCATGAATACGCTATCCCCCCCCCCAAAAAAAAACAGAGGCCAAGTTCCAGGCCTCTCCCAAAAACAGTTTGCCTATGAAAGTTATGATATCATACTATTGGGCCTAGTTTTAGGCCTTTAATACTTTTTCAAGAACCTAATAATACCCTCTCACTTATTTGTGCATTTACAACTTGGCCAGTTTTCGTTAACTTACATATGGCCATGGCCGCTTTAACCTACATAGAGTTCATACAAACCTGATCGTTTTAGTTCATCAAAGAGCTAATAATAATCCTGAATCCTTACCCCAAGGGCTTGAATATGTTAATCCTAGACATTTTATAATAAATCCAATCGTTATAGCGGCCTTCATTTAACCAAAACTGGCCGGGATAAACTTTAGTCTTCTTTTATAGAAAAACTAGCTGAATACCCGTGCTTCGTCACGGCAGATAAGTAGTTATCTTATTGCGTTAAATAATGTTTCATTAAAATTACGTTACTATACAATTCTGTGCAGTTTATTATAGCACGGTTCCCGTCATACTATATTTGATTCAATAGGCGTTAAAATTTAAAAGTTTATGTTTCCAAGAAGTCATATGGTAACACCCAATATATTTACGAGTATTACCAAGGTTATAGGCGAGGAGGCTGTGCAAGGGTTCCGGATATTATTACCTCGCCTGGAAAACCTAAGGATATGCCATACATCACGGTTTGACCGGGACTGTCCCGGTATTTTGCAATTGTTTCGGTGTCCCGCCCAGTTTTATCAATGTTCCGGAAAAGGCTGTAAGATGTAAAAAGTAATGAATTCATGTTTATAAGAATCTTTTATAAATCGGTTACTTTTCTACAATTAACATTTTTACTTCTGCTCACAGTGTCAAAGAAATGAGAAGTAATCTAACTGTAAAACGCTGGAACTACCTGCACAGCGCTGCCAGCTGCCAGAAACTACTATTTGGCTGAGAGATTGTTTTAAGAAAATCAAGTAGCAAAAAAAGTTCCGTTCTTATTTTTAAGGTTTGGGTAGACTAACAGTTCAGGATTCCCCCTTCCCGTTAGTTGATAGGTTTAAAACTCACCAACCATTTTGCTTATAATTTGTACTCTTTTTATCCCCCCCCCCGTGGTATGCCCATCCCATATTAATGTGTCTCGGTTTAACTCTCCAAAAATATGGCAAGCCTATCTGACGGGGACAGGCAGAAAAGAAACACAATTAAAACTCTATGAGGGACAGTAAATTTCTAGTAATTCAAGGTCTGCCATCATAGTTGAAATTAACCTCAATTATAAATAAAACTATGAGATAGATAATGTAAGGTAACAGCTGTTCTTTATCGTCCTAGCAACGCAGGCTGCCTCGGCTTGCCTTCTCTAACCAACTCAAACTTTAAACCCCCCTAAAAATGCTTAAAAATACGAATATCAAAAAATCCTTTCTTATCGAGCGCCTACGTTATATAGGGAGTGTCCATGCAAAATTTCAAAATTTTCTGTCGAGCGGTTTGGGCTGGGTGTTGATAGATGAGTGAGTGAGTGAGTGAGTGAGTGAGTGAGTGGGTGGTATTTGACAAATATATAGTAGATAATTAAAATATTTCTTATTTTTTTTTTTTTAGCTCTAATGATTACTCCAGTATTCCATTTTAATATAACTTTCTTCAGAAAAGTTGTAAACCCATATATTTTACATTAAATTTTCGAAATAATATTGTTTCCGAAAGAGATATGTGTTTGGTGACGTATGTTTGCAGTATTTTTATTTTCATCCTCATGTATGTAAAATGTTTATCCTTTCATGTCTTCTGTATTTATATATATTAGTTTTAAGGCTGTCACCCTTGTTCTACAGCCCTAATGAAGGGTTCAATTCCAAGCCGAAGCGTCGGTATATATATTAGTTTTAAGGCTGTCACCCTTGTTCTACAGCCCTAATGAAGGGTTCAATTCCAAGCCGAAGCGTCGGTATATATATTAGTTTTAAGGCTGTCACCCTTGTTCTACAGCCCTTATGAAGGGTTCAATTCGAAGCCGAAGCGTCGGTATATATATTAGTTTTAAGGCTGTCACCCTTGTTCTACAGTCCTAATGAAGGGTTCAATTCCAAGCCGAAGCGTCGGTATAAAATAAAACACATTTTCTTATATAAAATATAGTTCTATTATGATACCAAAAGAAAATCCCGACTAAATGAAGCATAATTACACCGGTAATTGCCTTGTAATTGGATTATTAATAAACTAAACTGTAGCGATGAGGTTAAGAAACTCTGATATTTGCACTTACTATAAATATGTCACTAATATTATGATTTATGATTCAACCTTCAAATTACAAATGGAAAACACATCAAGTGGACAATCCAAAACCAAACCTCACTATTGAACTGATAAAATTAGTCTCTTATCACTAAAATAATTAATTAAAACTGAAGCATCCACTTATTGATTTTATCAATACTATCAATTAATTTTGAAGTAAAAAAAATATTCTTGTACCAATTATAATCTATTCGTTCAATTTCTCTTCCGTCGCTTGATTTCATCTTTCTTTGTGCAATCCCAGGGATATTTTTGATAAATTCCTTCGCCAAAGCATACTAGTTTTCTTGTTTATATCCTAAGTACTATTCTTAATTAATTTGTTTAAATTATATTCTTACATGAATTCATAGCGTAGAGTTTTAGGACGGATCTTTTGCAGGATATCACCCTTTCCAAACCAGGATAAGGCTGATAGTTTTTCCACCCCCTTCAGGGACAGGAAACTCACTTATAACTAGTGCCGACTAGAAAAGTTTCATAACCCATGGTTCACGAACAGAGTAGTGGTGCAAAGTTTTCTTTATATTTGTCTGTTCGCTTTTTCGCATGATGAAAAATGATCCGATTTTGATACAATTGGTCGCAAAAATACTTTGTCCAATTTAGAAGGTCAGGGTTGTTAACCAGGAGAATCCGTCTATCGGAACGCTGTTTTTTGGCGAAATTCGCGCGAAAAAATAGTTGCACTAAAGGCTATTCGTATGTATGCTTACAGGTTCACAGTTTATGTGTTTTCTGCTTTAATTTTTAAGGTGATTGGTTTATATGACCGTTTTGGGGAAAGGTAGAATTAGTTTTTACTAGTTTACTAGTTTTTGTAACTATTTTTCCTATGTTTCTAGTTCATCCAAACTAAGATGATTAAATTTTGGTTACATTTGAAATTAAGTTAGTATTAGAAAAAATATATATATTAACAGACATAAAAAGTTTTAGGGTCTTTGTGAATTTTCCTTAAAATCTCCAAGAAGATATTTCTTAATTAAATTTGATATTAATTTAATAATTATTTTATATACATTTTATACTTTGTTGCAGACATATTTTTCTACGCATATCTTCATATAGTTAAGAGTTTTTAATAAAATTCATAATATATTCTATCTAAAAATAAATATAGTTTCTCCTTAAATAGAAATTACAGGTCGATCTTGAGGTTAATCACACAATCAATATATTTTACTGCAGTAAAGTAAAAATGTTCACTTTAAGGATAACGACAAGCTGTTTAAGAAAGGAAAAGTCTAAAGGTAAAATTATAACATAAAAATTATTACATGAGTACTAAATAATGAAAATAATAAAAGAAAAACAAAAAATACTAATATTAAATTTATAGGGTTGGAGTGCTTTTCATTATAAAATAATGCTTTTCAAGTAAAGTGAACCGATAAAATTCTCAATTTATAAAATAGGATGAAATTTTGACGTAGCTCAACACATGGCATATTTCTTACATAGTATTAATTAATATAATAATAATAATAGATATTAATATATGAATTAAAATACGAGAGAATATATATATATATATATATATATATATATATATATATATATATATATACTTAAACATTAGGAATGAGATATGTCCGGAATACTTAGACAAAGCAATAAAAAATATATAAGAACAAAGAATAATATGATTTGTAAATATAGATATATATAGTGGCATACTAACCGTCAGTCTCCTGATGATCTAACTGCAGTAGTGACGTGACGGAGAACCTCCTCGTGTTCTCTGAAGGAGTTCCGTGGTACTGCTCGTAGTCCAAACCCAGCATGACTGCCAGGGAGGCGTGGGACAGGGCGGGCCCTCGTCTATAGGGAGGGGATGCGAGGACACTGATCGCGGATCGTCTAAGGGGGAGGAGGCCCGAGGAGCATCGTCTAGTCTACACCTATCAGGAGTGTTATGCCTGCATCATCACCTAGTCTACACCTACCAGGAGTGTTATGCCTATACCATCACCTAGTCTACACCTACCAGGAGTGTTATGCCTGCATCATCACCTAGTCTACACCTACCAGGAGTGTTATGCCTGCACCATCACCTAGTCTACACCTACCAGGAGTGTTATGCCTGTACCATCACCTAGTCTACACCTACCGGGAGTGCTATGCCTGCAACATCACCTAGTCTACACCTACCGGAAGTGTTATGCCTGTACCGTCACCTAGTCTACACCTAGCAGGAGTGTTATACCTGTACCGTCACCTAGCCTACACCTACCAGGAGTGCTATGCCTGCAACATCACCTAGTCTACACCTACCGGGAGTGCTATGCCTGCAACATCACCTAGTCTACACCTACCGGGAGTGCTATGCCTGCAACATCACCTAGTCTACACCTACCGGAAGTGTTATGCCTGTACCGTCACCTAGTCTACACCTACCGGGAGTGCTATGCCTGTACCGTCACCTAGTCTACACCTACCGGGAGTGTTATGCCTGTACCCTCACCTAGTCTACACCTACCGGGAGTGCTATGCCTGCAACATCACCTAGTCTACACCTACCAGGAGTGTTTTGCCTGTACCGTCACCTAGTCTACACCTACCAGGAGTGTTTTGCCTGTAACGTCACCTAGTCTACACCTACCGGAAGTGCTATGCCTGTACCATCACCTAGTCTACACCTACCAGGAGTGTTATGCCTGTACCGTCACCTAGTCTACTCCTACCAGGAGTGTTATGCCTGTACCACCACCTAGTCTACACCTACCGGGAGTGCTATGCCTGCAACATCACCTAGTCTACACCTACCGGAAGTGTTATGCCTGTACCATCACCTAGTCTACACCTACCGGGAGTGCTATGCCTGTACCATCACCTAGTCTACACCTACCGGAAGTGTTATGCCTGTACCATCACCTAGTCTACACCTACCGGGAGTGCTATGCCTGTACCATCACCTAGTCTACACCTACCGGAAGTGTTATGCCTGTACCGTCACCTAGTCTACACCTACCAGGAGTGCTATGCCTGTACCCCCACCTAGTCTACACCTACCGGGAATGCTATGCCTGCAACATCACCTAGTCTACACCTACCGGAAGTGTTATGCCTGTACCATCACCTAGTCTACACCTACCGGGAGTGCTATGCCTGTACCATCACCTAGTCTACACCTACCGGAAGTGTTATGCCTGTACCATCACCTAGTCTACACCTACCGGGAGTGCTATGCCTGTACCGTCACCTAGTCTACACCTACCGGGAGTGCTATGCCTGTACCGTCACCTAGTCTACACCTACCGGGAGTGTTATGCCTGTACCGTCACCTAGTCTACACCTACCGGGAGTGTTATGCCTGTACCATCACCTAGTCTACACCTACCGGGAGTGCTATGCCTGTACCGTCACCTAGTCTACACCTACCAGGAGTGTTATGCCTGTACCGTCACCTAGTCTACACCTACCGGAAGTGCTATGCCTGTACCATCACCTAGTCTACACCTACCGGGAGTGCTATGCCTGCAACATCACCTAGTCTACACCTACCGGGAGTGCTATGCCTGCAACATCACCTAGTCTACACCTACCGGAAGTGTTATGCCTGTACCGTCACCTAGTCTACACCTACCGGGAGTGCTATGCCTGTACCGTCACCTAGTCTACACCTACCGGGAGTGTTATGCCTGTACCATCACCTAGTCTACACCTACCGGGAGTGCTATGCCTGCAACATCACCTAGTCTACACCTACCAGGAGTGTTTTGCCTGTACCGTCACCTAGTCTACACCTACCAGGAGTGTTTTGCCTGTAACGTCACCTAGTCTACACCTACCGGAAGTGCTATGCCTGTACCATCACCTAGTCTACACCTACCAGGAGTGTTATGCCTGTACCGTCACCTAGTCTACTCCTACCAGGAGTGTTATGCCTGTACCACCACCTAGTCTACACCTACCGGGAGTGCTATGCCTGCAACATCACCTAGTCTACACCTACCGGAAGTGTTATGCCTGTACCATCACCTAGTCTACACCTACCAGGAGTGTTATGCCTGTACCATAACCTAGTCTACACCTACCGGGAGTGTTATGCCTGTACCGTCACCTAGTCTACACCTACCAGGAGTGCTATGCCTGCAACATCACCTAGTCTACACCTATCAGGAGTGTTATGCCTGTACCATAACCTAGTCTACACCTACCGGGAGTGTTATGCCTGCAACATCACCTAGTCTACACCTACCGGGAGGGCTATGCCTGTACCGTCACCTAGTCTACACCTACCGGAAGTGTTATGCCTGTACCGTCACCTAGTCTACACCTACCGGGAGTGTTATGCCTGTACCGTCACCTAGTCTACACCTACCAGGAGTGTTATGCCTGTACCATCACCTAGTCTACACCTACCTACCACTACCTATATAGGACCTTCCCTATGAATGGTTCCTGGAGATTAGCAAGTGTTGGCTCAGTTTCCGATATAAACGAAACATAATATTGTCAGTAGTTATTATGAATAAAACCTTAAACTGAATTACTCAAGATAAAGTGGAGTGTTCTCACTTTATTGTATTTACATTTTAAGAAGTTTAATTTCAATTCTTAAAATCAATAAGGTTTATATCATGCTCTTCAGTTTTATCATCCTTGAATAATCGGCCGCTCAGAGCATTTTATTTAGTGGTGCAACCTTCTCACAATTTATATCTCAATACGTTTAAATGTTTATGTATATATATATTTATATTAGGTATTCCAAATTCCTTGCATTGTTTTTGAAATGTGTATAAGACAGTGTCTTTCTTTGTTGCACCGACTTCTCTTGTATCACACTTAGGTCCTTCTATCAACACCGTGAAGTGATTTAATTTAGGAGTATAATTAATGTTGGAAGAATATTATCAAATAAACCATGAAGAGAATAAAAAGGAACCAAATGCCAAGAATGAAGAGGATAGAGAATACAAAGCAGAATATGAATAATTAATCGTTTTGAAATAAAGTCAAGGAATGAATATTATTGACTCCAAGATCATTTTTTCAATATTTTTTATTGTTTTGGTTATAATGTTCGATTAATATTAGTAATGTATTGTCGGTGTTCATGTATTAAGCGAATCGCCTCAGTTGCGCATGCTCTTTAATAAATAAATTCAATATTTTCTTGTTAATTCGATTTTCATTCAGTCTTTTTATATAACCGTACAGTATCAATGTCCTTTTCGTGCCCTAGACCACCACAAAGCCCACCTAGCTTACAAAGAAAAAAATTAGGTGGCCGTGCCTTAGTTCTGACCACACTATCTCCCTTCTGTAACGTGTGGCCAAGAATCAGCTGCCTCTACCTTTCTATCCGTAATAGATATTAAACAATAAATTGACTAGATAACAATTAAAATTCATTCATTTTCCGTACTAAGAAGCTCCAAAGGTTCCATCAGTATATTAAAAATTTCGATATTTTTTCGCCTTTCTTTATGAAGTGATTTTGTGACTGTAGTTAGTCCGAAGTGAAGACTTATGTTAATTTATTCTTCACTAAATCACTAATGAACTAGAAGAACTAAGAAGATTAATTTGTTGATGTTATTAAGAATCTAGAAGTTGAAAGAATGAAATTGTCCCAAACTCTGAAATTGCCTAAAGCTAATAATGTCTGAAAGCAAAGCATCCATATGTTGCTGTCAGAAGTGGTCAGCTGTTCACCGCCAAATCATAAACAGTATCAGACTTAATATAAATTCTTGTAATAATTATCTTGCAGAGAGATGGTTGTTCTGATTATAGTCCGTTCATTGTATCTTGGCAAGTTGAGTATACACACGGCCCGCTTATAATGTCTTCTCTATATTAGATTCAAGTCGACGCCAAGGCAAACATGGCTGCAACACTAATCCTGTGTCGGCTTGTTGATGGTAGAACATTCACAACATGTTAGAACATTACCAAATACACCTCTATTTTAATGAAGATATAAAAGGCCTTCAGTTTTTAGCAGATCACCGCACAATGTAGCTACAATG